>VDFB02193867.1:663267735-663363849 GCA_007258455.2 Sequoia sempervirens
TGTTCCAACATAAGTCAAAAGTATATGTGCGTAAGTTGTAAAGTATACACTTGAATACATGTAACTCATATCTATTGAACCATTAATTTATAATGCAAATATGGACACCATCAATAAAAAAGATAATCAAATAGCCATGTACGCATCTACATCAATATATGTCAATATAAGTATAAAATATAGTAACAAAAAAGCCATATAGGCTTACGAGAATGCTATATAGGCATACAATGTCAAACATATCAAATACAAAATATGTAGAAAATTGCCATGTAGGCATACAACAAAGGGCTCTACATTCAAAAATCATTTCTCTCCATGCTCTGGTTCAAATACAATTTTCTTTCCCTTTCTTGGCTGACCCGATGGCAATAAATCTATCACCCGTTTCTGTTGAGGAGTGCTCTTGCTGCTCCTCCTAGTGTTTAGCTCCTGGTCAAGTTTCAACTGTTACAATAAGAAGTAAAGACATTAATATATAGAAATTACATTATAAAAATTAATATATTTAACAAAATTTAAGCACTTACAGCCATCTGACGATCATTCTCCTCGAGGGAAATATTTGCACGCCGATGCTCAGGTGTGCTCGAGCCCTGTATAAACCATCCGAATAGAAATTAAACTACGAATCAATAATGGTTTGATTTTTCACTAGAACTAGTTCATCTATAACAATGAATGTAAATTGAAATTTAGTAATTTGCCTCATACCTCCCCTATCAGAGCCATCGAGGATTCTATTGTAGTAGAAACACCAATATCCATTGCCCTTGTTACGTTGGGCGGTGTTTCTGTCACCAACATCTGAAAATAAAACAACAAATTATTCAATCACAATATAGTTATCAAATTTGAAGTAATTCTTTGAGTTTGAATGATGTGTAATGCAACGTAAGCAACAATATGATTATCAATTTTTTTAAAAGCAATAACCTGGGACAATCACATTGAAAAACAAAAGACCCTTTAGGACAAATTTTAAGTGAAAAGGCGTCAAAACACAATGTAAAATATGACAAGCAATATGAGAAGAAGAGATGATCAAGTCAAAAGGAGCTTTGATAGTAGCCAACTGAGTTAAGTATGACAAATCCAAGTATCACTGTTGCAAGGAATGGAGTAAGAGCTAAATAAAGATACAAACGAATAATAAAATGATGGAGCTAACTTGTCAAGGGCCTATTCTTCAAAACCCTTATTAAACGCTTGTCATAGTTTAAGATATGCAATAAATGTTTGACAATGGAATTAACCTTTTGAGGATGACAATGATTAAATTGAGGTCTCCTTTTACCACAAAAAGACTGAATATTCTTTCTTTGGCCTATCATTATGATTTTTAAGTTTCCTCACTTGAGTTAAATATAATAGTCAAGTGTTTATACCAAAGATGATAGAGAAAATAATCATGAAAAGGAGAATATGATGGTGATCAATGACAAGTCAGTGGCACATTTGACAATCAAAAGAGTAGAGGAATGCATAGTGAACATCATGGTACAACTTATGATATAAATTAAGCCACATGGTTGATGTGCTTTGAATCCTTGCATCTAAAGGAAATTTTCTTAACATAAATACTGCTAGGGAATTTCAATGTTGCCATTGTAGTTGGCATTAAAGCTGGTACCTGCAACATTGAAAATTATCCTTATATAAGAATTCCCTCCATCTTGTTGATTGCTTGTAACACTCTTGATGGTGGCTGTACGAAATCTAATTATGATTCCTCTTCTACATTAGAGGGTTTGTATCCTTGATCTGACCCTTCTGAATTATTAGAATCAAAATCACTAGCTTCCATATTCAAAAATTCCCAACCAACATCTTCAATAAATTTATCTAGATCATTAGTAATAGTCTTACAAATTGGTTGCCAATTCAAGCTCATTCTACTTTCATAATACTTTATATCCATGGAGTTCATCCATTCCTTGATGTCATCAAGTGAAGATTGAGGAATGGCGTACATATGGAGTACATCTCGCTTGAATTATTTGAAAACAATAGCCATATCAAATCCCTTTTTCCCAAGTACTCTCTCAAGGTTAACAATCTTAATCTCAGTAATAGTGATTACTAAGAAAGGTAATTCCACCAACTCTACCAAAAAATTTACCATAGGAACAATAAAAGCAGAGGATTTGAAAGGAACTCCATGAAAACCAAGCTCTCTAAATGCTATATAAAATTCTAGTTCAAAATATTTTAGATGAGGTTGCTCCCATAGCTCTCTTACTCGCTTGACAAATCCTTGAAACTATGTATTGATTTTATTTTTCCTATTCCTCTCTTATTGTTCTTCCTTAATTTCATCAAGATCATACATTGACCTTCTTTCCCCTCCTAAAGTTTGGACCACATCCATTACCTCCACATAAAACTGGACATCATTGGTCTTCATGGTTCCCATGCCATGATATGGTTATGCAAATGCAAATGAAAATGAAGAAAAGTAATCATCTCCTTATCCATTGGTTGGAAGAATGCATGCTTAATGTTTTGATACATGATATCAGCTCTCTCTTCTGCTCTCATGGTTGAATATCAAAATCCAGTATGGTGGGCCTCCAGAGTTCTAGTCATCTTTCTTCCTCTTCCACCAAATGTTGTCCCGGTCCATGTTTGCCAGCCTAATTGGCTTTGTTTTTGAAAGCTAAAGTTTCTCCGAGTCACCAAGTAGCTCTCTCACCTTTCAAGTTCTCTTTCATTGCTATGATCATCTTTGGGATTTAGTCATTTGTACCACATGGTTGATGTGCTTTGAATCCTTGCATCTAAGGGGTTTAAAACCTTAGGGTCTTTAGATGAGAAAAAAGTAAATTTTTTCTTTCTTTTTATGTGAGGACCTAGTAGTGAGATAAAAAGAGGATCCTACATAGAAAAATGAAAAAAGAAGACATAAAAATTCATGGACCATACTATATCACCTACATGCTAGCTAACAAGGACATGAATGTAGTAGATTTAGGCATGATAGGGTATTGCAAGGTATATTTGAGGAATATATAAGAATGAAGAAGAATTCAATGGATCAAATTAGTGTCAAATGTTTTCCAAAAGATCTCCCACACCCTATTAGGGAATTTAATCATTTCTAAGCATTTTCCACGTCCTATGGGAAAGTTTGAGGAGGCTCCAATAGTTGAGAGTTTAATGAGTACTTATAACTTCTTTCCATGCAATCATGATTAGTTAGAGAACATATAGGGAAACTTGATGAGCTATGCAACAAATGAAGAGAATATAGGGTATTTTGACCTAGTCTTAAGCATCTCCAAGCATCTAGGAGATATTGAAGGAGTCAAGTGGCTGATAGATAGGGTCGAGGATAGAAGTTTTATTTTTGGTTACATTGACATCATGTGTAGGACATCCATAGTCTTATTCTTGGTTACGTTGACATCACAAAAAAATTATATAGGATGGAGTAGAATGTAGCTCTACCTTTGTCAATTCCATGTTAAATTTTTATTATATATAGCTTGCTAGTGTAGGAATTCTAAGACAAACAATCATAGTAGGACGATTCTTAAAAGCTTGAATAATAACCTAGTGAACCCATATACTCTTATGACTATATATACACAAATCTAGATTAAACTTATAATTCATTAGTTAAGTTCTCTTTATTCTATATTACCTTCGTGAATGTTTGAGTAAATCTACTCGCACTCGAAGGTGTTCCCTTGAATCCTGCGACAGTACCCTGTTCAACATCCAAAATAACATATTAAAATACCATTCGTAAAACAATGCTATTAACACACGTGTACTAAATTTAGAATTGTTTACTAACTTTACATACCCCACTGATAGGTGTACTGCAAAAATAAGCAGGCTGATGACTAGTATATCCAGGCTCAACGCTATGACCCTGCAATTTTATTAAAATAATAAAACTAAATTAGTTAATCTTGCATTTCACAATCGAAATTTAATAAACTAAATTCAATGAACATGTTGAATTTTACCTGACTGTCAATACCATATGCATCATGCAGAATGTTCAGCCGCCCTCTCCATCCCCATAGATGCATATGGATCAGGTTGTAGAAGGATATGGATCCTGCATAGCACCCTCCTGAGGGCCGGTAGGGTCATACGAACAAGTGGCTCTGCAAGATCGACATGGCCTCGAAGGCCACCACCTAAAGACTCCCCTGGATTGTGCTGTACAATGGGGCTAGTGTGGTGGATGACACTCGAGTCAAGGATGTGATCACCTGTAAAGTCTCTACATCAGCACTCTCCTTTGCAACTGCAGGCATCACAATTTGCTTAGGAGGGTGCCTAGCGAGATGTCGTCTCCCCTGTCGTGTAGGATCCGGCTGTGCACCGGGCCTATCTTGTGCTGACCCCCCACCTCTCCCCTGAAACTCCCTCATATCAAAATAATTCAGGATTTGGTTCAACACAAACTCACAGTATAATTTCCTAAGAAAATATTGGGGGACTTCACAGTTATTGCACGGTGGGTAATCAAAGACCATATACCATCTATCATAAAAATGGTTTCTAATCTCTTGGTGGTGGCACCAATGAATAGAAACCTCTTTGCATTGAGGGTGAGATTTTGATTTGTTTTAGGGTCGTGAATAGAGAGCACAAATCGCCTTTAGTAATCTTTAAATCTTTTACTTGTTTATATGATAATTTGTCTGCATAATATGCCCTCGATGTTTCCCTCCTATTTTGCCATCCAGATATTTGTTGGGTAATTGCATCTACATTTTTTAACAAATCCTTCAATGAATCTGCTAGATGTATTCTTTCTGTGGTTGAAGAATTTTGATCACTCAACCTACTAATAAGATCCTCAACTTCTTTTCTATTGTTTTCAATTTCACTCCTCAAATTTTCTTGAGTGCCGAGGGTATTGAGAGAATGGTGGGGAGGTTGATTTTGTTGTTGAGGTTGATTTGGTTGAGGATTTTCCTCCTCTTGTTGAGGATTTCCTACAAATTAAAAAAAATCATTCATTTCTAAACTAAAACAAACAAAATCAATTTAAAACAAAAAAATTCATAACAAATACCAAACAAAACTTACCTCTTGCATCTCTTTGTCATCGTGGTGCCATATTTGTGAAGAAAATTGAACTCAAGTTGATGAAATGTGAAGAAATCACCTCCTCAACAACGCGAGCGTGTAATGCAAGGTTTTTGGCCACGGGCGGAGATGAAAACCAGTAAAAAGCAAATGAAGAATGTTCACTTTTTTTTTTGCTTTTAAAAATACATAACACGTTCGCGTTATAACGCGAATGCGTTATGTCTCATTTTTCACTTTTTTGGCCACAAAAGTGTGACCATCTTGGTGCACTTACCCATCTTCATGCGCTTGGAACATAAAATGCACACAAAGGTTGCAATAAATGGAAAACACAAAGGGTTGTGACACTTCTCAATTCTTGTTAAAATATGTATTGAAGTTCACCTTCATATTTTATAACAACCCTTACTTTCAACAAACATTCCATTTCAATATTTGTTCATATGTTCTGAACAAAAAATGCACATAATAGTTGTAGGATGGAAAACACATAGGGTTGTGACTCACTTCTAAATTCATGTTCAATGAGCACTTTCTTTTATGCAGACTATAAAAAAATAATTTTTTGAATTTCACCTTCATATTTTTTAACAACCCTTACTTTTAGAAAACATTCCATTTGAATTTCATCATACATTTGGAATAGAAAATGGGTATAATAGTTGCATGATGTAAAAAACACTGGTTTGTGACTCACTTCTCAATTGTTATTCAATGAACACTTTCTTTTAGGAAAACTATAACAAACCAATATTTTGAAGTTCACCTTCATATTTGATAACAACCTTACTTTCAACAAACATTCTATTTCAATTTCATCATACATTTGAAACAGAAGATGCACATAATGGTTGCATGATGAAAAAAACATAGGCTTGTGACTCACTTCTCAATTCTTGTTCAATGACCACTTTCTATTATGCATGTTGTAACAAAACAATGTATTGAAGTTCAAAATAGTTCAACTTACCTATAATGGTCCTACAAATGCAGAAAATAGTTGCAAGAAATGTTCAACTTACCTATAATGGTCCTGTAAAGCATTTTGATTGGTCAAAAGTCAAAGGTGTTGTACAACTTATAAAAGTTTGATATGCCACAACAATAGTTGCATTGGAGGTTGGTGAAGGAGAGAATTTATGTAATGCAGTAGTGGATATAGAACTATAGAAGAGGGGAATTCTATACTCATGAGTTATCTTCATTCAAATATCCTCACGAGGTGAACTAACCTAATCTACCTTAGGAACAATGACAAGAGTTTTGGAATCTAAAAGAGCAGGTCACAAAGATTTTCTAGACAAACTAAGAAGCTCTCGGCCAAAGGACATCAACATAGAATATGGATGACAGTGTGGCATGCTAGCATTTCATACAGACCAGAGAGCGAGAATGTCTTAGAAAATTCTTAACTAGCTACTAGCAAGCAAATTACTTAGAATTGATAGAATGTGATAAAGTAGTAAAACATAGTAGAATTGAAATAAAGTAAAGTAGAAAAGAGAAATATAAAGATAAAGAAAATAACAGAAATACTTACAACCACACAAGTGATGAAGCCTCTAACAAATGAATGTCTTCAATACTTGCATCTATAAGATTTGGAAAAAGTGTTGGGGCTATATATGGGTTTTCCTCCGTCAAACCCCCATTTTGGTGTTCCCACCTCCATGGAAAACCAAGAAGATAAAGAGAAAGAGTGTGACCAAAATGGAAAAAGCATGTGGTGAAAGCAAAACCTGCTTAGGAGTAGAACTTGCACCACCAAGTGTGAGTGATAAAAGAAATCCTTGCTTGAAGAGGAGAACCCATATCACAAAAGAGGTGATAAAAGCAATCCTTGCTCAAGGAGGAGAACCCGTATCACAAAGTATGAAATTCAATAGCTGGGGGATATGGAATCCCAAGAATTCTCACAAGCATGAGGTAGGGAGATAGAGTTGCAAGAGTAAAGCTAAGAAGGCTTGAAAGGATGTAAGAATGATAGTGTAACAAGCTATATGGAGTTGTGCAAGCAAGACTTGGAGTGTAGAAGGCTAGAGACAAAGCAAGAGAGAAGCTAGAAGTAGGAGAGTTGAGCTAGAAGAAGTTTAGAGATTAGAATGGACTGAAAGGATAGCTTTTAATGAGGGAAAGGAAGTTTCTTCAACCATTACAAGGTGTCCCAGGCCGTTACCACCAACCAAACTCATTGACAAGTGGAAAACATGCATGAAAATAGTCATTTGAATGTTGAAACATTGCAGGATGCTAAAGTGGCATGCAAATGTCTGCACAATGTGCTAGCATCTGGACACGTCATGCTACAAAATGACACAAATGGGAAAAGCACAAAATTGGATGCAAAGGGACACATGAAGATAGCCACTGAAAAGGGGTGTTGGAGCATCTTGAGAAGGAAAAATGTTGATGTTGGGGCTAAAATGAGCCTACTCAAGATGCTAAGGGAGTGGACACTAAAGAAGGAGAAAGAATGTATGTGAAATTGCAAGGGGTGCAATTTTACAACTATACATTTTTCCCCCACTTTAGTGGGCATATGAATCTACATTAATATCTACAGTAAAGGAAATCTACTAAACATAAAGAAAATAATATGCCAAAAGGATACTATAGAGGAAGCAGATAACCCTTTGAACCAAAAAAGCATGTCCCTAGGTTGAAGATCTACAAAAAAAATGCATTAGACAAGAAATTCCTACACCAAATAGCAATGTTAGAACATAAAAAGCTAAAGAATTTGAGTTAGAAAAGTGAAAGAGACCTTGATGTAAAAGGTTGACTTAGTACTATGCATCATCCCCAAATTTAAAAATAGAAGAATTCTAAAATGAAGAGAGGAAGGGTAAATACATAGGATGAAGACGATGTAGATCTTTGACCTAGTATATACAAGTTAAGAGATAAAAAATGAAATGAATGCAAGAGTGATAAAATCAATCCCCGCTCAAGGAGGATAACCTGTATCATAGAGTAAAATTGATAAAATCAATCGTCGCTCGAGAAGGGAAACCTTTATCATAGAGTAAAAGTGATAAAAGCAATCCCCACTCGAGTAGGAAAACCCATATCACAGGATATAGGTGATAAAAGAAATCCCCACTCGAAGAGGAAAACCCATATCACCAAACAAGGATGTAAAGGGGCTCTATAGATTCTTGGTCTTATAGAGAGAGACAAATCAGAGAATCCTATGGCTGCTATAATCTACATTGCAGGACAGTCACATAAAAGATAGGTCTAGTTAGGCTGTCCCAAAGCTAGATGTGACTGTATGGAACAGGTCTAGTCAGACTACCCCTAAGCTAGATGCAAAGATATGAAGTAGGTCTAATCAGGCTGCCCCCAAGCTAGATGTAAAAGAATTCATTCAAGAGAAAATATTTCAAAGAGGTTCCTCAAGAACCCTTCAAAAGAAGAGGGGGTCCACTCAAGGGATGCTTCAATTGAAAGACATCAAGAAGAAAGGAGGTCCTTAAGAAGAACACACATCTCAAAGATGAGTTATCATTACCCCCAACATAATAGGAGGAGAAACATGCAAAATACTTAGAACAAATAGGATAGAGGTAAACCTCGATATCACTTGTCATGTGAAGTAAAGGTAGGTGCATCAATCAAATGGGAGTTTGATGACACCTAAATCATAAAGTTGTATTTTATCCTTCAAGGATTTGCATTCACTTGTGGAATGACCAAGCACTCGATGGTATGCACAGAAGGAATGTTTTTCATGTTGATGAGATTTCTTGTGTGTAGGAGAAGGAAGAGTGATTAAGCGGGCTTTTAGAAGCCACAAAAAAATACGCTCTTGCTCAGATAAAGGGTGAAGAGTGGGAAGCAAAACTTTTTTTTGTGGAGAAATTTTGATTTCTCACAAGAAGAAGATATGAAGGTAGAAGACAAAGGAGGATCTCCATAGAGAGCATTATTCCAGCAAGGGGGATCATACTCTTCTTGATAGAACTACCATCATTAACCTCTTTAATAGAAGTGTAATCATCTTCCTTAGAAGGAGGATCAACACTAATAATATTACAATTTGCACTATCCCATGATATAAAAGAATGATCATCTTTGATAGTAGGTGTGGATGATGTTATCAGAAGGTCTAAGTGGATTATGTCAACTTTATATTCCTAAATGAAGGAATCTATAAAGTATAGAGAACCCCAATCATCACCAAGACATGCATTCTTTTAAGAAGAGGTAGAAGGGGTAGACTTAAGATTTCTTGCTTCAAAAATATCTTCCTTAAGTAAATTTATCTCAAGAGTATTCTTTGTAGTAGGTACCACTAGAGTAAACATCAACACACTGGAAGACATTAAAGGGATAAGAGTAGGCACAACCGAAGCTTGAACAACAACTACCATCTCACATAAATGCATACCATTAAGTTTATCCTTGACTGTGACTAGTCAATTATTGCAAATGAACTTAATAGATTTATGCAAGGTAGATGGGACTGTGCTCATAACATGAATCCATGGTCTACCAAGAAGAAGGTTATATGGTAACTTTTCTTTCATAACATATACAAGGGTGGGTACAGTAATGGGTCCCAACCTTAAAGGAAAGAATAACATGCCTAGGGATTGCCGACCAACATTATCAGACCCAAGAATGTCAACAAAAGAAGCATCAATGGAAGATGGATAAATATTAATCTTAGGCAATATATCAATATTACATACATTGAGCTTCGAACAACATCAACGAGAGTATGTCTAATGCCAATTTTATTAATATGAACTATAATCATTAGAGGATCTGTTTGCTTCTGTACTTCCAAAGGTTGGAGTTCCTACAGATAGAATGTAATATTTGGTGAATCCACATGAATATATTCCATCAATGCAAATTAGCATCCGTTAGCCTAGTGGAAGAAGGAAAGAGGATCTTTTGCAAGGCTTCTTGAAGTATACCTTGATAAATTGAAGGAGACTGAAGTCCCACAGTGATCGCTTAGTCGAAGTAACTTGGAGTTGCTCGACAATATTGTAATCATTGGGTGCTTTAGTTGTAGGTTTAGGTACTAAAGGAAGACTTGGTTGTTTATTCATTCTATTCTCATAAGTATGGGCTACTACTCTATAAGAGGGAACCATAGGAATATCAGAAGAATCACTCTCAGATAGGATGCCATTAATAGAACAAACCCTTTTAGGGGAAGGACTAGCTAGAGTCACGTGCAAATGATCGGTCTCTTAGGCCTTTGAGGGGTAGTAGAGACATAGATTAAATTTATAGAATCATCACAACTAGTATAAAAATTATTTGAAGACATATTCTCAACATCAATCCAAACATGATAAAATGTGGAATAATTATTTGAAGAAACATTCTCAACATCGATCTAGGGATAATTAGATGTGGAAGGAGGTTCATCATGCACTAATGCATCATCTCTAGAGGAAAGTGAATTAGAAAAAAGATGAAATTCATCATTCACAAATACAACATCTCTAGAAGATAGTGCATTGGAATGAAAGTGAGATTCATCATTCACAAATGCAACTTCTCTAGTGGAGAGTGCATTGGAATGAATAGAAGGTAGAGTAACATTGAGAAAGGTATGAATGATTTCATCTTCTTCTAAAAAAATATCCTCTAAAGCTAGAGGACTTTTGCGAAAAGGATCATAGATACCAAGTGACATGGGCAAAGCCAAGTCACCATCACATGCATGAAATGGTATATCATTAACACTTTGAACAAAATTAGATACTGAACCAATAAAAGAAGATATTAAACTCATTAAAATTTTTAAGTATTTTCTATGTTCTAGTAATTCAAATCTTTGGAGGTCTTCAGAGTGGAATTTGAGGTCAGAACTTGTGTTAGTCCCTAAAATTCAATTGCCAAAGGCACTAGTATTTTAGGGGCTGAACTAGTTCTCTAAGAGACCTTTCCAATGGTGAAAATGGTTCTAAATTCTGAGCACTAATTAAAAAGTTATGACCTCGCCAAGTATCGGTAAATAAATTGATAGTTTTTTGAAAAAGTACCCTTTTCACGTCGGGTTCACCAAAATGTAGAAGAGGGGGATTTGATACTCATGAGTTCTCTTCATTCAAAGAGCCTCATGGGGAGAACTTCCCTAATCTACCTCAAGAAAAACAATGAGAGTTTTGGAATCTGAAAGAGTAGGTCATAGAGATTTTCTAGAAAATTTGACAAGCTCACAACCAAAGGACGTTAGCACAAAATACAGACAATAGTGCAGTGCATTTGCATCTTGGAGGCACACTAGCATCTCATATGGACCAGAGAGTGAGAATGTATCAAAAAATACTTAACTGGCTGCTAGCAAATAGATTACTAAGAAGTGACAGAATGTGATAAAGTAGTATCTAACATAGTAGAACTGAAATAATGTAAAGTAGAGAAGATAAATATAAAGAGAAGGAAGGAAATACTTACAACCATGCAAGTGATGAAGTCTCCAGTGAATGAATGTCTTCAATACCTATGTTTGTAAGATTTGGAGAAAGTGTTGGGGTTGTATAGAGGTTTGCCTCAGTCAAACCCCCATTTTGGTGTTCCCACCTCCATGGACAACTAAGAAGATAGAGAGAAAGAGTGTGACTAAAATGGAAAAGGTGTGTGGTGAAAGAAAAAACCACATAGGAGTAAAACCCAAACCACCAAGTGTGAGTGATAAAAATAATCCCCACTCGAGGAGGAGAACCCATATCACAAAAGAGGTGATAAAAGCAATCCCCGCTCAAGGAGGAGAACCTGTATCACAAAGTATGAAATTCAATATCTGGGGGATATTGAATCCCAAGAATGCTCACAAGTATGAGGTAGGGAGATAGAGCTGCAAGAGTGAAGCTAAGAGAGCTTGAAAGGATGTAAGAATTCTAGTGTAACAAGCTATATGGAGTTGTGCAAGCAAGAGTTGGAGTGTAGAAGGATAGAGCCAAAGCAAGAGAGAAGCTAGAAGTAGGAGAGTGGAGCTAGAAGAAGTTCAAAGAGTAGAATGGACTGAAAGGATAGTTTTTAATGAGGGAAAGGAAGTTTCTTTAGTTGTTACAAGGTGTCTCGGGCCATTACCACTGACAAAACTCGCTGACAAGTTGCAAACATGCATGAAAATGATCGTTTAAATTTTGAAATGTCGTAGGTTGCTAGCATGGTGCATTGACATCCATGTGGCGCGCTAGTGTCCAAACTTGTCATGCTACAAAACTACATGAATGGGAAAAGCACAATATCTGATGCAAAGGGACACACAAAGATAGCCACTGAAAATGGGTGTTGGATCATCCCGAGAAGGAAAAAGGCTAATGATGGGGCTAAAATGAGTGTACTCAAGATGCAAGGGAGTGGACACTAAAGCGAGAGCAAGAATGTATGTGAAATTGCAAGGGTTGCAATTTTACAACTATACATGAACAAACAGGAAAGCTCCCAGTTCAAATAGGAAATCTACATATAGGAGTAACAATTATCCCTTTACAAAAAGTCCAAGCCCATAAAATTCACCTCCTCATTAGTCACGTCGGCCAATAGGAAGATCACTTGGCTAAAAAAATGTTCCTTTTGTAGCATCTGAATTGCTGCAAATTCATGCACTACAAAATACAAATTGCATAGGTGGTTTAATTTCATCTTCATATGCAACAAGGGATAGTGGCAACCTTGCTTTTCCATTGCTCAACAATTTGGTTGGTGATTGTTGAGTTGTGGAGGAAATGGTATGGGATTGGATTTTGTTTAAAGGGATAATCATTACTCCTATATGTAGATGTCCTATTTGAAGTGGGAGCTTTCCTATCTATTCTATATCCACTACTGAATTACACAAATATCCTCCTCCACCAACCTTCAATTTGGCTATTTTTGTAGCATCTTAAACTTTTATCATTTGTGCAACAACACCTTTGAATTTTGACCTATCAATTGTGCAACAACACCTTTGAATTTTGACCTTTATCAGTTGTACATAACAAAACCTTTTACCTTTGACCTATCATTTCTGCAACAACACCTTCCATTGTTGTCTTTGTTTTATCAAATTTCTGACATTTAGATTGCAGCTCTCTTCAAACAACATTAAGCTCCTCTTCTTTTCACCATGATAGCTTCTTCTTGTGATTTAATTCCTTTTCTAAGTGGTTAATTTTAGTCTTCGGTTGTTCTGCTCCACTTTGAGAATTTCCAACTATTGTTTTTACAGTGTCTTTATCATTAGGGTGTGTAGATGTCTCTTTTTTCAAGCTCATTAGGGAACTTGTCTACCTTTTAGATAAGACTTTCATGCCTCCACCCAACTAATTCTCTTTTTCTGCACTTAGATCTGGTATTTCCTTTTCCTTATCATTCTTTTCCAATTGTATTTGTTCCACATAATTTCTAACTTCAAGAATGCATTTATTTATTTTTTCAACTCCACTTATAGCATCATCTCTCTCTTTCTTTGCTTGCACAAATTCATTGCAATCAAAAACATTTCAAGTTAATCTACTTTTGTATTTCCATTTTCTCCTTGTACATACTGCACATGCTTCTTTCTCCACTTATCATGAGCAAGAACAACCTCTTCAGTCAATACAATATCTATCTCATTCACTTTGGTTTGCTTCTTTCTAAGTGTTTTTAGAGTAGATTCCTTTTTTCATTACATACTTTCCAATACATCCTCATATTTTTTTTATTACCAGCATGTTGACATACAATTCTCATAACAAATATTTTTTGGATTCTATCATATTTCTTGTAGTCAAAGGGATAGAGTTTTAAATGTCCATATTGAAATACAGTAATAAACAGTAATAAAGTAATAAGAGTAATACAAAATATTTTTCATTCTACACTAGTGTTTCAAAATAGTAGATCTAGTTATACAATAGTGAGTGGGTTGCTATTTTTACAACACCCTATGTTTTCCAATCTGTAGAACTTTTTACAAAACAATATTCATGTATTAAATAGTAATAAATAGTAATAAAGATTAATAAAAAATATAGTAATAAACACTAATAGAGAGCAATAAAAAATATCATTCATTCAACTATAGTGTTTCACTAGAGTAATACAAAATAAAATTTGAAGTTTCCATTTTTCACTAAACAAGTCTTTGGAGATCCTAATTGGATTCAGTCTTTACATTTTCAATCTTTAATTTTTTTCCCTGATTGGAATGGCAGGGGCATCTTGTGCCAAGAAATTGAATAACCTTTTCATCATTTGTCGAAACTGGTGCAGGATGGTCTAGCAGTGTGCAGAGGGCATGATACATCTCTCGTATGTCCTCTTCGATGTGTGGCTCAACAATTTGACCATGCAATCACATTGCATGGTCAAAAAATGAGATTCTTGAAGTTGTAGGCAGTTGGTAAATATTGCTTGTATACACCTCATATACAAGGATGATTGAAGTGGTGAATGTAAGAAGGTGCCAACAATGGGGTAGACACAATGATCAACATCATATCTTTTGAATGTTTCCTCAAGCTGTATGTGATTTACCACATGTATCCACACACATTTTACACATAGAATTTGAACTAGAGGGTGGTTTGTGAGCAGGTTCATGGAGTTTGACATGAAGTTGCATGCTACATTGGCCTCTAAATAGGGGAGTGCAGGTTCGATGGGCTCAAAAAATCTACTGATCTTACGAATCGCATCCTCCACCATCTAGCAATTGAATTTGAAAGAAAAATGCAACCTCTCTATAGTGAACAAACTGCCATTGTTTTCCTCATTGTCATGAGGAACCTGGCCAATGTGAATCCTTGAGTTCAACATTTTTAGTTATACTATCAAAAAAAGGGAAAAAGAGTTAGTAACGAATAGAACTATAGGCATGTAGAAGAAAATTGTTGTTTACTTACAACTATTGATTCATCCACTACTTGAGGAAATAAATAAATCTCACAAACCTTTATGAAAGGAAAATTTCTTAGTTACATGAATACTATTTTGTAAAACTATAGATTGGAAAACATAAGGTGTTATGAAAACTACAACCGAATCACTATTGTAAAACCATATCTAAGTACAGAAAAAGAGAATTAGTTGGGTTAAGACATGAAAGTCTCATACATGAAACATATGAATTATGTAATAATAAATACACTTGTTACAAATAACTTGTTCAAATAAACATATGAATTATTTAATCATAAAAACACTTGTTGCAAATGACTTGTTAAAAGAAACATATGGATTATGCAATCATGAATACACTCTCAAAGTTGGGATAAAAGCAGCTGTAAAGGTACATGAAAGTATTCAATACATTCAAAAATCTATCCCTTTGCATGCAAAAATATAACTTAATCCCAAAAATATTTGTTATGAGAATTGTATGGCATGCTAGTAATAAAAAAATATGACATACTAGAAAGTATGTAATGAAAATTGAATCTGCTCTAAAAACAATTGAAGAAGTAGACTAAAGTGAATGAGATAGATAATGTATTGACTGAAGAATTTGTTCTTGCTCATGAGAAGTGGAGGAAAGAGCATGTGTAGTATGTGAAAGGGGAAAATGGAAATGCAGAAGTAGATTAATTGGAAAGGGTTTTTGTTGCATATGAATTTGTGCAAGCAAAGAAAGAGAGATGATGCTATAAGTGGAGTTGAAAAAATGAAGCCAAAAATTCTTGAATTTAGAAATTACATAGTACAAATACAATTAGTAATGGATGATAAGGAAAAGGAAATACTAAATCTAAGTGTAAAAAAAGAGAATTAGTTGGGTGGAGGCATGAAAGTATTATTTGAAAAGGCAGAAAATTTCCCTAACGAGCTTGGAAAAAGAAACGTCTGCATACTCTAATGATAGAGACACTAAAAAAATAATAGTTGGAAATACTCAAAGTGGAGAAAAACAACTGGAGAAAAAAATTAACCATATAGAAAAGGAATTAAAACACATGAATAAGTTGTCATGGTCAATAGAAGAGGAGCTTAATGTTGTTCGAAGAGAGTTGTAATCTAAAAGATAGGAATTTGCTAAAACAAAGACAACAATGGAAGGTGTTGTTGCACAACTGAGAGGTCAAAAGTAAAAGGTGTTGTTGCACAACTGATAAAGGTCAAAATTCAAAGGTGTTTGATGGAACCCCTGAGTATTTATTTTGGTTCCATTTATCATCCTACAAAATATTGCTAAGTTCTACCCTAGGGGTTTGGGGTTTTGTTTATCATCACTATTGTAGGTTTTTGTGTTACTTAAAATCATTCCTAAATAATACTAAAACTCTCTTTTTTCCATGGTTCTAATTCATGGTTGGCCTTCTCCTACCTATTTCTGGTCATGTTAAAACATCTACTGTCACCAGGACTCATGGAGTAACTGGTCCCTCATGCCTAGGTTCGATGTTCTTCTATTTTATAAGGTTCATGGATTGACCTTGTTTGGCCTTTACATCCTTTCAAATAATATGTTCTAAGTCCTTTAAGGCCTTTTTATCTTATGTCCTAGGTGGTCTTATTCTTAGAGCAACTTGTGGGCACGTGCTAAATTCTCTTCACTTAAGTCCTGTCAACCGCTTCCCTTTATCGCTCATTGCAGATAGCTTTTGAAATGTAAAATTTAATCATTAATGAGGGATAAACTATGTTTCTTTGGTTTCACGCATTGTGTATGGCTTTGATAATTTTTTATTTGTATCAGCAATGTGCAATGTTTAGGTTTCTCTTTGTATTATTGAATGTTTCGGCTATCACTAATTACTCTTGAATTTTGAGTATGTAATTAGTGATTAGCGATGACCTTTGGGATTTTGTTTTCATCACTCATTTTGGATGAATTTGTGATTATCTTTTTTAAATTGGTAATGAGTGATGGATAGTATTCTCTTTTGTTTCACATATCGCAGATGGGTTTTGAATGTTGAGTTTTGTACTAGTGATACGTGAGGAAAGTGTTCTATGTGCTAGCACTGGCTTCCTTCTCATCTCTAATTGCTCGAATATTTTATAACGGAAATTAGTGATGTGCAATGACCCTTGGTGCTTCTTATCACTCATCATGGATTCATTCTAATATTTGAGTTCCAAAATAGCGTAAAGCGATGGAGTCATTTGTTTAAACTTTCATTTGTTGATATAAATTGCTATTATGAGTGATGTCTTTTGTGTATTTTATTTCCACACAGGTGCATGTGTCTTAATCTTGTTCTATCACCATGTCTCCCATTGTTGATGATATATGGATTTTGAAGCATGGATTACCGATATGTGATGGGTGATGAATGTGATCAAGGATGGGTTGTGAGTTCAAGGGTTGAGATCTCATCTTGTAGATGCTAGCATCACTAATTAGACTTGTGAAAGATGAAATGTATTAGCGATGAGCGATGGATACAGAATAAAGGATAATGTGGTAGCATCCTAAGGAAATCATTTAAAACAAGAAAGAAGGTAGCGAGCTCAAAGGGGAACCATTGATGCGGTTTCAAAATGAAGTAATCAACGACTAGGGTTTGAATATGAATGACTAAATGTCAGTTTGCTCACACTATCCTTCTATCAAACATTGATGGTGATATGTGTCATGCTCTAACCATAAAGAAGGTAGCTAGCTGATTTTTTCTTACATTTGGAACTACCTATGAGTAGAGAAGAAAGATAGAAGCTGAGTAAGTAGTGTGGAAAACTCCAACAAGAAATTACAGTAGCAATTGTATTAGTTGCTCACTCGGGTAAGAAAATTGTTGTACCTTTTCTTGTCCAAAATACCAATTTATGCTATTCTAAAAGGGGAGTGGGGGATTTTTGAGGTAATTTATTTAAAATTTATTCATTTGAGTAAATCTTCAATTAGGGTACTAAGTATTGTGCAGAGCTTGGGAATACTTTGTTTTATAAGTTGTGTCTTGAGTTTTCATACCTAGGTAGGTCTTTTCAATTGAAACAACTATAAACCCTTGTCCTACCACTTTTCAAATATGAGTGAGTCAGAACCTAGTGAATCTATCATTATACTTTAGAGGAAACCAAAGCAAAAAAGGGTTAAGAGGCTTAAAACCTAGGATGTTTCATCTAAGGTTAAGCCAAAACCACTTGCAACATCTAACCCTATGCCAAATACCCAATGTGGTGTCTACTAGGTCCATAAGTATAAAGAAAGAACAAGAGAGGTTCATGGAAAGGGCCTCTGGAGAAGTAAAGGAGGGAGGGTCATGAATTGACAAGAGACCTATGGGTCAGGTTGTTGTGACAACTAGACTAATTGATAATGCCATTGAAATTTGAGAATTGGCCCAGCCTCAAAGTGCATGGAAATTATTCCTATATTCTTTTAATAGATATCCATCATGCTACTTATGGGGGCTAAACCTTGGGAAGCTAGTGGTACCCAATGTGTTTGTGGAAATGGATGTGATGATGGAGTTGGCCATGCACTATGATCCCACAGATAGAACAATCAAGAATGAAAAAAAAGATGTAATACTTGAGGTGACAAGGGATAAGGTTGTGGAGATATTTTTCTTGAATCCTAATTATACTGTGAAAGTTAAGTGTGCAAATCTATATGGTGAATATGAAGATAACAAATTTGCATATAGGAATAGATTTCTTTTTCAACATAAAAAGAGAAAGGAAATATTTCTCCCTAAAGATGTTGAGCTCTTTGAATGTGAAGAATTTGTGGATTACTTCAAGAATACATATTATTTCCTGAATCAAGTTTTAACTTAAAATTTTAGGTGAGGATAGCTCTTGACCTATTGGTGATGACAACAAATATACAAACTCATAATTGAAACACTGGTTTTGATTATGTTGTCTATATTATTGAGAAAATACATCAGGATTTCATTAATTTGAAGAAAGATGTTCTCCCTTTGCATTTCCCACATTATTCTCTATTAATGCATATGCTTATGTATGAGGGTGATTATAGCTAAAAAAGAAAGTTGAAATTCAGATTGAGGGACAATCAAAACAATGTTTTACCTGTCCAAGTGTGGACACATATTTGGGATCAAGATTGTCCCAATTCCAACTATTTCATGTTTCCTAATGTCATAAGGTTTGGTATCTTGGAAAGTTTAGGTGTAGCAGCTACTCAGATGTGCTCTCTAGTAATAAGAAATATCATGCGCTCAAAGGATATAGTGGGATCAACTACAAAGCATGCAATTGGGTAGATTGGTTTTTGCACTCAGAGTATAATTTGATAAGGGATTATGGATCTAAGGTAGCACCACACTATTTACCCCTGTATGTATCTAACAGATTGGAATTCATTGAGTTAATATGGCAGGTTGATTTTATGGATTATGAAATGTTCAAAAATCCTAGGAAAGGAATTTTGGTGAGTCACCAATATTATTTTCCTTACATTAAGGTTACTACCCCAGAAGGCTATAAGAAATTTGGAATCATGGTGAATAACCTTAGGTTACCTTTTAATGAGGTTAGGAGTTTTTACCCTAAAATATTTGTGTATGCAAAGAGAAGGGAGAAGAATTTATTAGGAATATATCATCAATTCTTATACATAGATGATATATTGAGAAACATGACAAGTGATGAGGTTGTTAGATATAGAAAGAAGGAATGGACATCCATAATGGACATTAAAGAGAGAATTATAAGGAAGAATGATTTCTATGAGAGATCCTATGATGTAATTGAAGATCCTTTTGAAAGAGCTTTTACAAAGCTAAGGGATTATCAAAATGGTTGTTTCAAGGTAAAGGTGAAAGAGGTCGCTGAGAGAGCACAAGTTCTCATAGAACAACAACTTGTAGATGTCCAAGAAGTTAGGCATAAACAAATGGAAAAACATTTGTCTAGTGATGAGGTGGAGAATAAATTCCCTCCCCCTCATATTGAAGAAACTCTTAATTTAGAGATTCCCCTAGATAGAATTGTTCAATGGAAAAATGATGATGATCCTAGTATTAAGGATTGTGATGAGTTCCTTCCAGATGATAAGTTTTTATAGTCTAATGAATTGAAGGAATTTATGGTTCAATAGAGGATCAAAGAGATAAAATAAAGGCTTGAGCAAGCAAGGGCTAGTGTTGATCCTTCTCAACAAGAGGAGGTAGAGAAGCCAGAGGAAGAAAATATTATGGTTGAGATTACAACTATCACTCCCATTGAAGGTTGGAAAATTGTCAAAGATAGTGGAATCATGTTTTTATTAGGATGCACTATCACCTCAACTATTGCATATGATGTCGTAAGAAGAGACCCTCAAGCTTCAATATTTAAGGAGTAGTTTGAAGATAAGGTGATTGGATCTCGATATAGTCCAAAGTTTCATACTCTTGCAATTTGGTTTATGGAACCTAATACTGGAAAGCATGAGGTCACTAGGCCTATTGAAGAGGTTATGTGTTTCTTGGTGGTGAAGAGATCCAAAAATATGACACCTATCTAAGCAACTAAGTTAACTGCTCATGCTACAATGCTGAGTGTGGACACAACACAAATTTCTCAAAAGAAGTATGATTCTTTAGTGAAGGAGTATAATAAAGCCTTGGATGAGAAAAAAAAGATGAGGGACACTATTAAGGCCAACCAATCAATGAGAAAATTATCTTTTCCATCTTCTTTTTCTTTAGACTTTTCTACACAAGATAGGGAGACCTTGGCCTTGACAATCAATGATTTCAGCAATCCATTAAAGAAAAGAAAGGAAAATGTCAACAAAGCTAAAATTGAAATTGCTAAGGTGGAAAATGACATTTTCAAGGATGCATTAAAATATAGGGTGGCCAAGTTGGTCAACAAAGCTAATGATGTGTGGGCTGAAGCAAACATAAAATATTTGCAAGTCCAAGAAGCCTTCAGGAATGAATGGAGAAAATGGAATACTAGGGTAGGTGCTTTAAAGGAAATGATTCCTAAAATGAAGGAGGATCCTGAGGCACCTAAATATATCCCTGAAATATTACAATTTGTGGACTTGGTAAATCAGATAACAAATTTTCATGGAAAACTAGGCACTTAGCTCCAGAACAAGTTCAAAGTATTCAAAGAGATGGAGGAACATGGTATGCCTTTGATATTGAATCACAAAGTTGAGTTACAGTAGTTTGATACATGGAGGAGTAATCTAGGAGAAATTCTCAAATCAGCTATGATGGAACTAACTAGGATTGATTACATCTCGCTAAATTCAAATGTTGACAAGTTCGTGGAGATTGAAAGAAAAATGGATACGTTTGTCAAGGAGGCTTGAGTTTTAATTGATGCAAGATATAAACAACATAGTGCAAAGGTGCAGAGTTTATTGGATGTCAAGTGGCCTACTGAGGAGGAGTACATCACCTAGTTAGAGAAATATACTCATAAAACTTATATGGGGATGATCATAAATATGGTGAATAACAAATAGGAGGGAAACAATGTATAGCCTAAAAATAATATAGATTAGGATTTTGTTTAAATATTGCAAAGATATCGTTCCCTCCTCAACATGAAAAAGGTGGCACGGGTGCTAATGTGGATATATTAGCTTTGTTTCTTTATTTACTTTTTGTGCTTTTTAAATTTTGTTGACTAGGCTTACCCTTGGTGGATACTTTTTGAGCACCTGGGGGAATTTTTGAAGCTATTGTAACAAAAAAATGATATATTTTAGAAGGTGTGACCATATCTCAACAATGAATGAGAGTTATTTGTGCCTCATGCTTGTTCCCACCCTCTGAGATCTCAAGTGTAACTAAAAAGGGTATATGTGTTACAGTGGTCCAATAAGGTTTTAACATGTGTAATTTCTAGCCTGGAGGCTTGTTTTTCTCTTTCGTTTCTATAAGAAATATTTCAAGGCCAGAAGTACAGGTTCATTGAAATGCAATTGACATAGTAAATTGTAGAGGGAATACTTGAAGCATATTTTAATTTTTTTCTTAGGTTCTAAGTCTATAGCTATATATGTAATTTTGATAACAATATAGTAAATACAATATAAAATGATGCTAATTTCATGGCCATTATCTCTATGTAACTTTTTTATGAGTTATGAATGAACATAGTCAAGTATTATGTTGTTTGTCTCCATTATTTTCTAGTGGATGTGTAATTTCATTTTTGCTTATTAATTCAATGAATTAGTGTAAGTGCTTGAATGAGATTATTGACTCATATGAATTATGTGCAAGGATGTATTTAAGAAGTAGTGGTCAATAATGTTATGAGGAAGTGTTGTAATGAAGTATTGCTTAAGCTATATGTTGCTTTTGTTAACTTGTTATCAGGTTGCATAAGTTTAGATTGAATATGTGTTTAGGATAAGGTATTGGTTTTATTAAATTACTCACAATTCAGTTCCTATGTTAGTTTATCAGCAAATCACTCGTTATTTACAAATATTTTAGATGGGTTACCATTGTAGTCATGCTACAATGAATTCCACTTTTCTCATGCTCCAAGTATAAGGTATTATTTAAGAGAACTGCGAACACTTTTGATACACTATATTGTTGAGTAGATGCATGAGAATTATTTTTTGTTTACAATGTATCTAAATATAAATCACACAAGTTCTTGAATATACATTATGGGATCACCCTCCCGTGTTTCACAAAGCCCAAAGTGCAGGAGTGAAATTTTTGCAGCTTTTACTCATTCATTGGCCAATCCCTTTAGTTTGCTAATTATTAGAAATGGAAAATTACATAGGTAATTTTGAAGACCATCTTGGTTCTTGAAAAATAACCAAAAAATTGGCAACTTTTTTGTGGAATTGTTAATTCCAAAGTCTCTAGTTCAAATCTAGTACAATCAGAGTTGAGTATATTATTCTTCATTTTTGAAGAATAATTGGTTCAAAATTGTAGCACAAAATCTACATCTAGTCTTATGCATCACATTCTGGTTAATTTTGTCAATTTGTGTCATGTTATGTTCAAAGTCTTTTCTAAAATTACAGATACCAAGTTAAAGTGCAATTGCTTCCTATTTCCTAGCATTCTGGGTGGTGACTCTAAAGTCTCATATACCAATGTAAGTTTGTTGAATTCCTTGATGAAGCATCTCCTACTTTTCATAATGAAGTAGATGCAAACATATCTAGGGAGAAGTATGTGACATTGAAGAGCCTAATGTAGATCAAGGGATTTTTCCTATTGAGCAAGTATTTGACAATGAATTTAATGTGTCAAGAGAGGAGGATAGGTGGGAGTGTTGGGATAAAAATAAGTTCTTAGATCCTCTAACCCCTAGTGTTGGATATTTATTCAATGGAAAAAAGTTCAAACCAAGGGGAGAGTCTCCTAATATAGAAGTGCACATTTCCCTTGAGGAAGACCTAGTTGATCAAGCCTATTATACTTTTGTGCCTAGTGAGGCTAGAAATATCTTAAAGAATGAAGAAGACATAGAAAAAGACATACAATCTTTAGAAAAGGAATAACTTAGGCTTAATGAAGAAGAATATAATAGACAAAAGGTATTGAAGGAGAGGGAAGATATGATTAGAGCTAAGCAGATTGAGAGAGATGCTCAAAAACAAAAAAATAGAGATGATGCTGCTAGGTGGAAAGCCTTCACTGAAAATATCTCCACATTGGCTGCTAAGGTTACCCCTAAAATTCCTAAAGAAATATTCTAGATGGGAACCTCTACTACTAATACATATACAAATTTTGTTGCAACTACCAGAGCCTTAGATCCTACTGCTACTAAGAAATCATCATTTATAGATCATGGGAAGAATCCCATTGATCATATAAAAAATACTACCTTCAATACTTTCAATACCGATACCAACACAAGTAGAAATACTTCATATGTTAGAACTCCCATCAATAATTCTAAAATTTATCCTACTCCATCCAATGTACCCCTAAATCCTGAGATCTTGAAGTTGCAATTGAAGAATGATAAACTACAAGAGGATTTGAAAAAACTTGAAATAGAAGCAGCTAATGCAAAATTAGCTAGAAATATTCCCTTTCTTAAAATTTCCAAACCAACTCCAGAGGCTTCAAGCTCTAGACACAAAGGTAGTGAGTCACAAAAGAAGAATTATAAAGGGCATACTACCAATGGAGGTGGTGGTGGAGATCAAGGTGGAGGAGGTGGAGGAAATAATAAGAACAAGAACTCATACTTTGAAGATGATGAGGGGAACACGAATGGAGGTGGAGGTGATGATGGAAATGGGAAGGGTAAGGATAACAATCAATTTGATAGCCAAAAGGATGATGAGCATAGAAATTCTCATAGAGATATACATACTAGGAGGCCGCTCCAAGTGGATAGGTATCAACAATTATTTTTCACTAGGATACGTGGTTAGCCTAGCCCATTTCCTAAAGACTTTAGACTTGCTTTAGTTAGATTCTCTAGAAATAATGCCTTGAGTGGTGAAGATCACCTCAAATAATTCAAAAATGTTATGGATGAATTTTAGGTAGAAGAAAAGGATGTAATGATGAATTTGTTTATGTAGTCTCTCATTCAAGATGCTTGAGAGTGGTATAGGAGTTTTCCTGCTGAGAGTATTGGCTCTTGGGAGGAATTCAAGTTGATTTTTTGAGAGTACTATGGAGATAATACCAATTCAATATTTTTATTGAATCAATTTCATAACATTGCTAAAGGTTCTAACGAGTCTGTGATTGATGTTAATACAAGGTTCCAAAAGGAAATGAAAATGTTTCTTCCTGATTTACAGTTGAATGGCAATGTGTGCCTGGTAAATTACTACAATGCTTTTGATGGGAAGATGAGATACCACCTAATGAATAAGAATCCTCAAATGTTGAGGAAGGATTATAATATGGAAAAAAATATTGATAATATCAATAGAGCCATTGGTAAAGTTGGCAGAAGAGATGTTACAAAATTCCTTAGAAACCCAAAAAAGGAGGATAAAATTTTAGGTGCTAAAGGGGGTACCCTTCAAGATAAGATTGATAATTTCATGAAAAATATAAATGATAGAATTGCAAAGCAAGAAAAGGCTCCATCAAAAAATTATCAGAGAAATGAAAGACCTCCTCATTTGCAAGACCACCCATACAATACTAATTGGTATAATGGGAAGCATATTCCTAACAATCAAAGAAATGCTCAGAATAAGGTTCCCCTAGATCCTTTGCAGAAGCATTCAAGAAATTTTTTTTATGACACTCCTTGGTGCATGGTTTTCTAGATGCTTGATTCTCCTCATCAATTGCAATGGCATATATGGTTGAAGATGAAGAAGGTACACCTGAGGAATTCAATCAATCAAATGAGGATATTGATATAAATATGATTATGGATGGTTATGACTTAGCTAATAGTGAGTGCTCTTTTGATATAGAGTTTCATGAAATGGATTTAGATGACCAAAGGAAAATTTCTAGTACATATCACCATCAAGTTCTCTCAAGTGAGGATGCTAACAGTAATGCTAAAGTATACAATTTAGAAGTGATTTGAAGATGGTGTATCCCTAAGAATACCTTTAGATGAAGAGATTGCAAGATATACTATGGCTTTGGTTGCTCAAGCCAGAAGCTCATATCACCTAAGGAATAGAATAGTTGGTGGTGAACAAGGTAGTCTTGATAGTCTTTTCATCAAGGAACAAAAGGCCAAAGGTAAAGAAAAAAGGTTTGATGGAAAAGCAGAAGTAGTCAAAGCTAAGGAAGTCGGGGGAGATAAAATTTGGGACAATAAAGTAGATAAGACAAAATCTAATGGAGAATCTAAGTCCCCTACTACAAAGATGAAGACACAAAAAGGATACCAAGCATAAAATTGAAACAACCAAGAATCAACATAAGGAAACTAACATAAAACTAGGTATGCTCTTGATTGAATTGCCTATGTACACCCCTGTTGACATGTTTTAATTAATTAGCAAAGTAAAAGTATTTGTCCCCTTTCTTGAGATGATGAGAATAGATAAACACAAATAGAAGGCAGTAGCCCTTATCAATGGTGCTACTATAGCCTATAATGATTTAGTGGTGTCCACTCCACCCAAAGTGAGTGAAAAGGATATGAAAGATAAATAAGTTGAGGGAGTAATCACTGAAATCCCTCATATCTTTCTAGGAAATCCAGTAATTGCTTGTCTTGGGAAGATAGATCCATTTTTCCTCACACCAATTGTTGAGGGAAATTTTATAAAAAATTGTATTATTTACTCAAGAGCATCCAATAATATCATGCTAGATAAAATCATGGAGGCATTATGACTAACATTTGATAGCACTCGTGGAAAGTGGTATGCTATGGATTCAAGAGAAGTCCTTATTATTGGTGTGATCAACAAACTTCCTTACAAATTAGTAGCATATCCAGAAAAGGAGTTTAAGATGAGTGTGGTGGTAGTTGATATCCCACCTAATTATGAAATGTTGTTGTCTAGGAAATACAATGCATCCATGGGAGGTACTTATGTAGTGTGACATGTCCTATGCCACCTTCCCTATTGATGGTAAGGATGTCTAAGTGGTACAAGAGCCAAAGGTTCCATATATGTTGGAACATTTTCTTGAAGATGATACAATCCTTTTTATAGAAACTAACATCAGTGATTTTAAGGTGGAAGAAGTACCAAGAAAAATTAAATATTTGACAAAGTTGACTTATGGAAGATGTTCTTTGATGGTGAAAATTCCAAGGAAGGGTGTGGTGCAGGAATATTGTTGGTATCACCAACTAGAAACATGTACAATTTTTATTTCACTCTATCTTTTGTCTACACAAATAATGTTATAGAATATGAAGCACTATTATTAGGATTGAGATTGGATGAAAAGCACGAGATAAAGAAATTAATGGAAATTGGAGATTCTAAATTAGTGATATCCAAGGTAAGGGCCAAGTATTCTTGCAAGAATAATAGACTAAAAAAATATAGAAATGTTGTCTGAGACTCTATTGAACAATTTGATGCTTCTAGTATCAACTAGATGGAAAGAGGATGGAATAGAGTGGTAGACCTACTTGCTAATATTGCTAATCAAGGCCTTCCATCCTAGACAACATACATAATTGGCAGATCTTTAATGATGATGAATTTATTCTAATTTTTTTGAGATGTGTAGATGAATATGAAGGTTAGGAGATTGACTTTGGTGTATTTGTGGAAAGTATAGATGATAAGGATATAGTTTTTAGTAATGAGGTAATCCAACTAAAGATGAACAAAATCCCCAAAGGTCTTGTAGCACTTGAAAGGGTCTTTGATAGTCAAGATAAGAGAAAGGTTAAAACAACTGCTACCCATCTTGAGGACCTAGATGAAGTGAATTTGGGGACTAAAAATGCTCCAAGAAAGTGTATGTAGGAAAGAAGATGAAACCAAAGGTTAATGAAATGTTGATTTCTTTACTAAGAAAATATAAACATGTCTTTTCTTGGTCATGTGATGACCTGAAGGAATGTAGAGAGGAATTATTTCAAGATGAGATTCCTCTAAAAGAAAATGCCAAGCCCTTCAGACAAAAGAAAAGACCAATTAATCCTACTTTAGCTCCCAAGATGCAAGAGGAGCTAGTAAAGTTAAGAGACATTGGCATCATAAATCTCATTAGTTATTCCTCATGGGTGTCCTACCTAGTGCCAGTTAGGAAAAAAGAATGGTGATATAAGGTTTTGTGTGGATTTTAGGAATCTGAATATATCCTCATTAAAGGACAATTATCCATTACTAAACATGGAAGCCATGTTACATAAGGTAACTGGTTGTGAGCTTCTATTAGTGATGGATTGATTTTTTGGTTATAACTAAGTGAAAGTAAAGGATTTTGAGTAGTATAATACTATATTCACTACTCCATGGGGAACCTATGTATATGTAAGGATGCCATTTGGCTTAAAAAATGTAGGTGCCACCTTCCAAAGGGCTATGGATGTAGCCTTTTCTTATTTTATTAATTTATTCATGGCTATATATCAAGATGAATTGATAGCCTACTCCAAGAAAGAAGAGGATCATTGCAAACACTTGGAGAAGGTATTTATTAGAGATTTAGAGTATGGGATCTCATTGAATCAAAAATAAATGTGCCTTTGGTGTTACTAAAGGTAAACTACTATGGAACATTGTATCAAAAGAGGGAGTGAGGGTTGATCTTGGAAGGGTAGTATCCATAGATAAGATCCCCCAGCCAAAGAATGTCAAGGGCATTTAGTCATTCTTTGGACACCCAATTTATTGAGGAGGTTTGTAACTAACTTTATAGAAATTACAAAACCCATCTACAAGATGTTAAAGAATGGAGAGAAGGTGGTTTGGAGTGATGAGCCTAGTCAGGTGTTCAAGAAAATCAAACAAGCTATTAAGGAAGCTCTAGTTTTGAAATCCCCATATTTCTCTAACCAATGCACATTTTATCCTTTGCTTCATCCCATACTATTTTTGTTGTCTTACTATCGAAAAATGATGAGGGTTATGAGCAACCCATTGCATTATTTAGTAAATATTTAAAAGCCATAGAAATCAAGTATGATATGATGGAAAAAAAAGCATATGCTCTAGTTAAGGATATGAATAATTTCAAAACTTATTTGATGGGAGCTACTGTAATAGCATTTGTGCCAAGTGTTGTG
Organism: Sequoia sempervirens; assembly: GCA_007258455.2. Classification (NCBI taxonomy): domain Eukaryota; kingdom Viridiplantae; phylum Streptophyta; class Pinopsida; order Cupressales; family Cupressaceae; genus Sequoia; species Sequoia sempervirens. Next base: position 663,296,281 of record VDFB02193867.1, read on the forward strand.
AAAGTTATCTTCACTTAACAAGAAACTATAGACAAAAGGTGTAGATGGATCAATAGGATCCAATAATTCAAAATTGATGTCTAGATTACCAAATTAGTAAGAGGACAGGGCGTAGCCAAATTAATGGTTGAAGCTAATTTGGAAGCTAATCATATTAATTAGATGGAGATTTTTGATGTTGGACCTATCTGTGATATGCAAATATATGGATGGTATCGAAGGATTGTTAAATATTTACAAACTTTGCAATGTCCTGCAGATATGGCTGACAAGAAGAGAACACTAAAGTTGCATAACATAAAATATGTGATTATTGATGAGTTATGGTGGAGAATCCAAGATGGTGTACTACTTAAATGTGTGGATGGAGAGCAAGCATTAGAACTCTTGTAGGAAATGCACAATGGAGTATGTGGGGGTCATTATTTGGAAAAGACCATTGCTCATAAGCTCTTGAGGGTAGGATTCTGGTGGCCCACTATTTTCAAGGATGATCATAAGTTTGTTAAGACTTGTGATGCTTTCTAGAGATTTGTAGGAAAACTAAAATTTTCACAAAGTTTTCCACTAAGGCCTATTTCTGTTTAGGCCCCTTTTCAGCAATGGGGAATTGATTTCATTGGTGAAATACTAGAAGAGTCTAGTGGAGGGCACTCATGGATCCTAGTTGCCACTGACTATTTTACAAATTGGGTAGAAGTAATACCTACAAGGAAAGCTATAAGTAAAGTGGTAATTGAATTCCTAATGAACAATATTTTGATTAGGTTTGGAGTCCCAAAAAAGATAATTTTATGTTTTTTAGATCTGAGGAGTTTAAATTTTTTTGTGATAAACATGGCATACAAATTTCTTATTCTTCACCTTACCATCCTCAACGAAATGGTCAAGTTGAGTCTAGTAATAAGAGATTAATTAAAATTATCAAAAGGGTGATGGAGAATAACAAGAAAGCTTGTAACTCAAAGCTTAAGCTAGCATTATGGGAAGATAGGGTTACTGTGAAAAAGGCTATTGGTTATTCACCGTTTGGTTTGGTATATGGTTTAGATCCTAGGATGCCACAAAATAACTTGTTAAAGATCTATAAGTTTGTGTAGGAATATGATGATGATATGAAACAAAGAATTGATATTTGGTACAATTAGATGAAACTAGAAGAGAAGCTCATGCCAAAAATGAAGTTGCAAGTCAAGCATTTGCATGAAAACAAGGCTTCTCCCATAAAATTTGAGGTATATAGTATGATACTAGTCAAGAATGCAAGGACTCATAATAAGGGTAAACATAGAAAATTCAAAGCATTATGGTTAGGCCCTTATCTAATAGCTAGTACACATGGGGAGGATTCTTAATTCCTCCAAAGCTTGGCAGATGAACTTCTTGAACTACCAGTACATGGATAGTTCTTGAAGCCATAATTATCCTAAGTATGTTATGATTCCATGTATATTGTAGGTTTTGTACATTTTGTATATAGGCTTGTTTTCTTTGGTCCTGCTACCTATTCCAAGTAGTTCCTTGGTTTTTTTTTATTCACTAATTTTGGTTGGTCTGCTTAAACCCGATTCTCAAATATCACCATGCTTGTGAGAGGAATGTGTCCCCATTCAAAGCCACTAATGGAAACCCTAAATATTTATTTTGGTTCTATTTATCATACTAAAAAATCTTGCTAACTTCTACAATAGGGGTTTCAGGTTCTATTTATCATCACTGTTGTAGGGTTTTTTGTTATTTAAAATCCTTCCTAAATAACCCTCAAACTCTCTTTTTTCCATGCTTCTAATTCATGGTTGACCTTCTACTACCCATTTCTGGTCATGTTAAAATATTTGGTGTCATTGGGACTCATGGAGTAACCAGTCCCTCATGCCTAGGTCTAATGTTCTTATATTTGATAAGGTTCATCAATTGACCTTTTTTGGCATTTACATCCTTTGAAATAATATGTTCTAAGTCCTTTTAGGCCTTTTTATCTTGTGTCCTATCCAGTCCTCTTCTTAGAGCAACTTGTGGGAATGTGTGGAATTGTCTTCACTTAAGTATTTTCCACCTCTTCCCTTTATCGCTTATCCCAGGTAGCTTTTGAAATGTAGAATTTAATCAGAGATGAGTGATAAGCTATGTTTTTTTGGTCTCGTACATTGTAGATGGCTTTGATAATTTTTGATTTGTATCAGCGATGTGTGATGTTCAAGTTTTTCTTTGTATCATTGAAAGTTTTGGATATCACTAATTACTCTTGAATTTTGAGTATGGAGTTAGCAATTAGTGATGACCTTTGGGATTTTGTTTTCATCACTCATCATGGATGAATGTGTTATTATCTTGTTTAAATTGGTGATGAGTGATGGAAGGTATTCTATTTTGTTTCATGTATTGTGGATGGGTTTTGTATTGGTGATACGCGATGTAACTGTTCTATGTGTTAGCATTGGCTTCCTTCTCATCGCTAATTGCTTGAATATTTTATGATGGAAACTAGTGATGTGTGATGACCATTGGTTCTTCTTATTGATCACCATGGATTCATTCTAAGATTTGAGTTCCAAAATAGTGATAAGTGATGGAGTCATTTGTTTAAACTTTCTTTTGCTGATTTGAATTGTAGCGCTTGTGAGTGATTTATTTTGTGCATTTGATTTCCAAGTAGGTGCACGTGTCTTAATCTTGTTCTATTGCCATATCTCCCATTGTTGATGAGATATGGAGTTTGAAGCAATGATGAACAATACGTGATGGGTGATGAATGTTATCATTCATGGGTCATGAATTCTAGGGTTGAGATCTCATCACACAAGTGCTAGTGTTGTTGATAGGACTTGTTTAGGAAATGTATCAATTATGAGAAATGGCTATAGAATAAAGGACAATGTGGTAGCATCTTGAGGAAATAATTTAAAGAAAGAAAGAAAGTAGCAAACTGGAAGGGGAACCATTGATGTAGTTTTAAAATGAAGTCATCAATGGCCAGGGCTTGAATATGAATGGATAAATGTCATTTCGCTCATGCGATCCTTCTGTAAAACATTAATAGTGATATGTTCCATGCCTTGACCATAAAGAAGGTAGCTAGCTTATTTTTTTGCACATTTGGAACTGCTTAGGAGTAGAGAAGAAAGACATAAGTGAAGGAAGTAGTGTGGAAAGCTCTAACAAGAAATTACAATAGTAATTGTATCAATTGCTCACCCGGGTAAGCAAATTGTTGTACCTCTTCTTGTCAAAAATACCAATTTATGCTATTTTGAAAGGGGGGTGAGGAATTTGGGAGGTAATTTATTTTTGATTTATTCATTTGAGTATCTTCAATTGGGGTAATGAGTATTGTGTAAATCTTGGGAATACTTTATTCTATAAGTTGTGTCTTGAGTTTCATACCTGGGTAGGTCTTTTCAATTGAAACAACTATAAACCCTTGTCCTACCAATTTTCAAATATGAGTGAGCTAGAACCCAGTGAATCTAGCATTATACTTGAGAGGAAACCAAAGAAAAGAAGGGTTAAGAGGCTTAAAACCTAGGATGTTTCATCGGAGGTTAAGAAAAAACCACTTGCAACATCTAATCCTATGCCAAATACCCCTACAACATATACTAGGTCCAAAAATGCAAAGAAAGAACAACATAGATTCATGGAAGGGGCCTATGGAGAAGTAAAGGAGGGAGGGTCATGAATTAGCAAGAGACCTATGGGTTAGGTTGTCATGACAACTAGACTAATTGAAAATGCTAATGAAATTCGAGAATTGGCCCAGCCTCAGAGTGGATGGAAATTATTCATGTATGCTTTTAATAGGTAGCATTCTAAGAAGCCAACATGTTACTTATGGGGGCTCAACCTTGGGAAGCTATTGGTACCCAATGTGTTTGTGGAAGTGGATGAGGTGACAAGGGATAAGGTTGTGGAGATATTTGGGTTGAATCCTAATTATACTGTGAAAATTAAATGTGCAAATCTATATGGTGAATATGGACATAAAAGGTTTAGATACGGGAATAGACTGTTTGTTTGACATAGAAAGAGGAAGGAAAGATTTCTCCCAAAATATGTTGAGCCCTTTGAATGTGAATTTTTTTTGGATTACTTCAAAAACACATATTATTACCTGAATGAAGTTTTAGCTCAAAATTTTGAGGTAAGGGTAGCTCTTGACCTATTGGTGATGACAACGGATATATAGGCTCATAATCAGAACACTAGTTTTGATTATGTTTCCTATGTTATTGAGAAAATGCATCAGGATTTCATTAATCTAAAGAAAAAATTTCTCTTTCTGCATTTCCCAAATTATTCTTTATTAATGCATATGCTTTTGTATGAGGGTGATTATAGCTAGAAAAGATAGCTAAAATTAAGATTGAGGGACAATGAGAACAATGTTTTACCAGTACAAATGTGGACACATATTTGGGATCAGGATTGTCCCAATTCCAACTATTTCATGTTTGATAATGTCATAAGGTTTGGTATCCCATAAAGTTTCAGCGTAAAAGCTACTCAAAGGCTATCTCCAGTAATTGAAAATATCATGCGCCCAAAGGCTACAATGGGATCAACTACAATGCATAATTGGACAAATTTATTTTTGCACTTAGAGTATACTTTGATTAGGGATTATGGATCTAGGGTAGCACCATATTGTTTACCCATATGTGTATCTTACAGATTGGAATTCATGGAGTTAATGTGGAAGATTGATTTTATGGATTATGAAATGTTCAAAAAGCCTAGGCAAGGAATTGCGGTGAGTCCCAAATGTTCAGTTGCTTACTTTAAGGTTATTGCCCCATAAGGTTATGAGAAATTTGGAATCATGGTGAATAACCTCAGGTTACCTTTTAATGAGTTTAGGAGTTTTGACCTTGAAGGATTTGTGCATTCAAAGAGAATGGAGAAGAATTTATTAGGAATATATCACTAGTTCTTGTACACAAATGAAATATTGAGAAAATTGACAAGTGATGAGGTTGTTAGATAGAGAAAGAAGGAATGGACATCCATAATGGAAATTTGAAGAGATCATTATAAAGAGGAATGCTTTCTAGGAGAGCCCCTATGATGTAATTGAATATCCTTTTGAAAGAGCTTTTAAAAAGCTAAGGGATTATCAAAATGGTGATTTCAAGGTAAAGGTGAAAGAGGTTGCTTAGAGAGCACAAGTTCTCCTAGAACAACAATCTTAGGTTATGGATGTTCTAGAGCAGCCTTTAGATGTCCAAGAAGTTAGGGAGGAACAAATGGAAAAACATATTCCTAGTGATGAGTAGGTGGATAATAAATTCACTCCCCTCATAATGAAGAAACTCTTGATTCAGATGTTCCCCTAGATAGAATTGTTCAATGGCAATATGATGAAAAGAATGATAATGATCCTAGGATTAAGGATTGTGATGAGTTCCTTGTAGATGATTTTTTTTTTATAGTCTAATGAATTCAAGGAATTTACGGTTCAACAAAGGAGAAAAGAGGTAAAATAAATTCTTGAGCAAGCAAGGGCTAGTGTTGAACCTTCCTAGTAGGAAGAGGCAGATAAGGTGAAGGAAGAAAAGATTATGGCTGAGATTGCAACTATCACTCTCATTAAAGCTAGGAAATTTTTCAAAGGTAGTAGAATCATGTTGTTACCAGGATGCACTATCACCTCAACTATTGTATATGATGTAGTAAGAAGAGACCCTAAGGCTTCAATATCTGAGGAGCAGTTTGAAGATAAGGTGTTTGCATCTAGGTATAGTCTAAAGTTGCATACTCTTACAATATGGTCTATGGAACCTAATACTAGAAAGCATGAGGTCACTATTTCTATTGAAGAGGCTATAGGTTCCTTGGTGGTGAAGAGAGCCATATATATAACAACTATCCAAGTAGCTAAGTTAACTACTCATGCTGTAATGTTCAGTGTGGACATAACACATATTTTTCAGAAGAAGTATGATTCTTTGGTCAAGGAGTATAATGAAGTCTTGGATGAGATTAAAAAGATGATGTAAACTATTCAGTATAGATAGTGAGTGAGGAAACCATATTTTCTATCTTCTTCTTCTTCAGACTTGTTTACACAAGACAGGGAGACCTTGGCCTTGAGAATCAATGATTTGAGCAATCAATTAAAGACAGAAAAGGAAAATGTCAAAAATGCTACAATTGAAACTATTAAGGTGGAAAATGAAATTTTCAAGGATGTATTGAAACATAGGGTGACCAAGTTGGTCAACAAAGCTGATCATGTGTGGGCTACCTTCAAGAATATTCATGAAGAAAAAATAAAATATTTGTAGGTCTAGGAAGCCTTCAAGAATGAATTGAGTAAATGGAGTACTAGGGTATGCACTTTAAAAGAAATGATTCCTAAAATGAAGGATGATCCTAAGGAACCTACAAATATCCCTAAAATATTACAAGTTGTGGACTTGGTAAATGAGATAACAACTTTTCATGGAAACTTAGGGACTCAGATAGAGAACAAGTTGAAAGTATTCAAAGAGATGGAGGAATGTGGTATTCCTTTGATATTGAATCACAAAGGTGAGTTATAGTAGTTTGACACATGGAGGAGTAATCTAGGATAAATTATCAAATTGGTTATGATGACACTAACTGTGACCGATTACATCATGTTGAATTCAAATGTTGACATGCTCATGGAGATTGAAACAAAAATGGATACTTTTGTCAAGGAGGCCCGAGTTTTAATTGATGTAAGATATACCCAACATAGTGAAAAGGTGTAGAGTTTGCTGGATGTTAAGTGGCCTACTAAGGAGGAGTACAACACATGGTTAGAGAAATATACCGATAAAGCTTATATGGGGATGATCATAAATATGATGAATAACAAATAGGAGGGAAACAATTTATATTCTAAAAATAATATAGATTAGGATTTTTTTAAATATTGCAAAGATATTGTTCCCTTGTCAACATGAAAAAGGTGGAATAGGTGCTGATGTGGATATATTAGCTTTGTTTCTTTATTTACTTTTTGTGCTTTTTAAATTTTGCTGACAGGGTTTGCCCTTGGTGGACACTTTTTGAGTTCCTAGGGGATATTTTGAAGTTGTAACAAAAAAATGATACCTTTTAAAAGGTGGGACCAAATCTCAGCTATGAATAAGGTTTATTTATGCCTCATGCTTATTCCCACCCTCTGAGAGCTTGAGCATAATTGAAAAGGGAATATTTGTGACAACAATCCAATAAGGTTTTGACATGTGTTCTTACTGGCCTAGAGACTTCTTTTGCTCTTTTGTTTCTATAAGAAATATTTTAGGGCTAGAGGTATGGATTCGTTGAAATGCAATTGACATAGTAAATTGTAGAGGGAATACAAAGCATATTTTAAGTTTTGTCTTAGGTTATAATTTTGTAGCTATATATGTAATTTTGATAATAGGATAACAAATTCAATACAAAATGATGCTAATTTCATGGCCATTATCTCTCCTCTATAATTTTTTTATGAGTTATGAATGAATATAATGAAGTATTATGTTGTTCATCTCCATTTCTTTCCAATGGATGTGTAATTTAATTTTTTCTTATCATTTCAATGAATTAGTGTAAGTCCTTAAATGATATTGTTGAATCGTATGAATTATGTGCAAGGATATCTTCAAGAAGTAGTGGTTGAGAATGTTATGAGGAAGTGTTGTAATGTAGTATTTCTTAAGCTATATGTTGTTGTTGTCGAGTTGTTATCAAGTTGCATAAGTTTACTTTGACTCCATGTTTAGGATAATGCACTAGTTTTAGGAAATTACTCACAATTTAGTTCATGTGTCAGTTTATCAGAAAATCACTATTTATTTAAAAATATTTTAGATGGGTTACCATTGTTGTCATGCTACGATGAATTTCACTTTTTTCGTGCTCAAAGTATAAGGTATTATTTAAGAGAACTTCCAACTCTTTAGATACAATATATTTTTGAGTAGATGCATGAGAATTATCTATTGTTTACAATGTATCTAAATAGAAATCACATAAGTTCTTGAATATACATTGTGGGATCACCCTCTTGAGTTTCACAGAGCCCAAAGTATAGGAGTGAAGTGAAAGTTTTGCAGCTTTTACTGATTCATTGGCCAATCCCTTTAGGTTTCTAATTATTGGAAATGGAAAAGTCCATAGGTAATTTTGAAGACTACCTTGGTTCTTGAAAAATAACCAACAGTGTTTTTGCAAAATTGATAGGTCAAAATTCAAAGGTGTTGTTGCACAACTAATAAAATTTTAAGATGCAACAACAATAGATGCATTGGAGGTTGGTGGAGGAGGAATTTGTGTAATGCAATAGTGGATACAAAAAAACCATGAAAGCTCCCACTTCAAATACAACATCCACTTATAGGCTTGGATTTTGTTTAAAGGGATAATCATTTCTCTTGTATGTAGATGTCTTATTTCAAGTTGGAGCTTTCTTGTCTATAAAAAGCAAGGGGGAAAAAAGGATACAAATATGCAAGCTCGAAGCGTTAACAATAGATAAACGTCACAATACATGTGTTCCTCAACTTTTTTCCCATAAAAAGGTAATGCAAGATTCATAAAAGTATCTACTGACATCTCACATTGTGTTTTCCAACCTGCAATTATTTAGTGCATTTTGATTTACCATCATATCATGATTTTGAAACCCAAATTTTAGTCCACCAAAGAGTTGTTATAAATTTTTTAAGTGAATTTCATTAAATTCTTAATGTCTAAAAAACACAAGAGTTTCATTAGAACCATACAGTCTTCATATTATTGCAAGTTGGAAAACATTGCATGATATACAACATACAACCCATTGTGTTTTCTAGCCTACAATATGAAGGTGGACTTTAATACATTCTTATAGTGTACATAACAAAAAGTGCTCATTTCCATGGTGAGGATGTTTTGAGAACTGTCTTAGGGTTTCTGAAGCAGGAGAAGGTTAGAGTTGTGGGTGGTGAACAGGTTGCGGGAACTAATAAAGTGGATGCGGATAGGATTTAGAAGAGGAAGGTTGTTGTGGAGAAAATTTCCAATTCCATTTTTAGGATGAAGTCTCCTGTCCCTATTGGTAAAGTTAAGGATGCTTTTGATGATAAGGTTCATGAGAATTCTTTTGAAGAGGATGTTGTTGTGGGTAATCGCATTGAAAATTTTGATAGGGAGGATCTTTCTAATGTGTTGGGATCGAACCATGATAGTGTCAATGTGCTTTTTAAACTAATTAAATGGTTCTTTCATGAGATCAATAGGACCAATGTTTGTAATATAAGTATTGCTTGCAAGGCTGAGGACCCTTCGATCCAAAGCCAAATTGATAATTTAATGGTTGGTCTCAATACTATTGCTAATAATGTGATGGAGGAAACCATCAATTTGAAATAGAGTATGGAGGGAAGAATGTTATCCCTTGAGGAGAAAATTGATAAAATTTGGAATGTGGTTATGAAGAGTGGAGAAGCCTCTAAAGTCTTGACTATGTCAAACTATGCGATGGCTTTCTCCCCTAAAAAGAGAAAGGAAATTTTGTTTACTGATGTTATGGTTGCTAAGGGTAAGCTAATGGTGGAGGATTATGCTATTGTTAAGGGTGTTGTTAAAGGTTTTGTTTTTAGTTGTGAGGTAAAAAATAATGGGCCTAGGGTTAGGACTAGAAATAGATTGAAAAATCAGGCTGGGGCCTTAGGTATCAAGGTTCCTGATACTAGGGTTAAGGGACAAAAGCTTGCTGCTAGTGAGAAGGAAGCTATTGAAATTCTGAACAATATGTAGTGGTGTTTCCTAGTTTCTAGCTATTTTTTGGCTGGTGGTTTGTTGACTTTGGGCTGATGGTTGTTTAATGTTGTTCCCTTTTTGTTTCAACAATTCCTTTTTGTAAAGGGTTTCGGGCCCCTTCAAAACTCGTCTTTTACCTCTAATCAAAACAAAAAGTGCTCATTACAAGAAGCCATTTCACTAACATATGGATTATTTGTGTTTGCGTATTTATCAAAAACCCAACAATACATTTGAAGACCATAGTTGATTAGAATGTATATATGCTTGGAGGTGTGTATGATCTTCTATAGTGGGATGGGGTATTCAAGATCTAAATCTTAATCAAGAGAGAAAAAACATAAACCTACCATTGAAACTTGTACCCAACTCATATCACCCTCCAAGTTGTCCTTTTCCTCCATTGACAAGGGAAACTAATTTTTTTTCCATGTTGAACTAGCAACTATCCATCCTATTTCCACAAAGGAACACCAAAAGTGACCCTTTAAGGAATACAATACCCGATGTAAATCCTATTTCACAAAATGGTAGTCATAGTCTTCTAGTTCCACCCACTTTCACCTCATCCATCCATGTTTATCTAGCTCATCCATTTCATTTTTTCCAACTCCATAGCACCTATAGAAATTCAACCAGGTCACACACTTGACCTCATTTATTGAAAGCATGACATCATAGATCCCCCTTTATGTGAAGATAAAAATACTCCCTCTCATGATCCTAGTCCATCTCATCATTCCATTCCATGTCATGACGCCACACCATCTCATGATCCAAGTATGTCAACTCCATACCATAATCATAGTGTATAAATTCATTCAAAAAATATTTCCATCCATTCAATAAACTCAAGACTCCCAAGTTATAATCATTTCCCTCACATCACATGATAATCACAAACTTTCATAAGATCCCTTTCATGAACTACAAACATATAAGCTTGATTCATCCACCTTTATAAAATCTAGTTTTCTCATACAATGCCACACACCTTCATGAATTCCATTTACCTACACACCCTAATATTAAAACACATCTAAATCTTATGACCTTGACTGTATACCTCCTTCTTAAGACATTGGTAGCTCTTTCAAACACAAAATGCCTCCCTTTAGATCAATACGTCCACCTCCTCCATCATCTTCTCCATCTATTTTTGGAACCTATCCACAAACCCTTCCATCCATCATGGGCCCATATGTTCCTAATGCATATCCTTACATTCCCTTTCAAGAAAAACAAAGTCACGTACCCTTGAATTCATTCCAACACCTTCCACTTCAAAATCCTCTCATTTCACAAAATCCCTCTATGGCCTATCCAAACAATTGGGATACCAAACAAGAAATGCATAAATCAAAGAATCTACAAAAACCTAAATATCATCATGTCTCACTAAAAATACAAGCCAAAATAAAGAAAAATATGCTCCAAAATCAAAATCAAAACACTTCCAAGAAAATGGAAGATTCCTATTAAGAAAAACTGAAAAGGCTATAAAGAAAAATGAAAATAAAAGCAATGTGGGTTCCAAAGAAAGCAAAAAAACCCATGCATTCAAATAAAAAATCAAAATTGGTATCCCTACTTGCTAATCCAAAAGACTCCATTATTCCACCATCATCCATTCCTTCATTATTCATCCTCTACATCCATTTTCCATCCTTATATTCCCAACTTTATTATCCTAACCCACTCTCAATCCTTCAACTTTCACCACCCTTCAAGGTGTGTGCCAATGTTGTTTTTTCCCACATTCCCTCATAATGAATCCATCCCATACTTCAATCCAAGCTTCATCCCTCATTCCATAGCTTTAATCCAATCCTTTGCATGGATCCTTAACCCCCCTCTTCCCACCCCTATCAATTCAATTATCTTTACCAATTTTCCTACCAACATCTTTAAGTGGGAACATGTTAGCCATGGTCTATAAGAAACATTTAGTCACTAGGGTACTATCTTATGCAAAGAGACACTTGAGTCCTCCATTCATACCCATACACCTTCATCAACTTCCATTTCCATGGCCATTCATATCCATTCATATCCACTAGCTTTCACATCCATCCACGTACCCTTTCTTATACACTTAGGGGCAAGACATTTCCATTCATACTATAAATTGTTGATTATCCCATTTTCACTTAGCCATCATATTCCTTCATTTATATTCCATGATATCCACTTTAGCCATCCACCTTCCTTTGATCTTCAATAAAGTATTGGGGCAAAATAGCAAGAAAAATAATCTAATACATGCTTTATACCATGTGTGTCTTCCATCCTCCATATCACTTGTCGTCCATGTCATGTTTCCTTTCATGTCCATTTATCTTCCATATCCCTATCATGTCATTATAACTTGTCATACCTCTTACCATGGGGGCATGTTATTACTTTTACATGCCATCTTTGGAGTCCTCCATAGGTCCTCTATTTCTCCTTTCTATAAGAGCAAGCATTTTGGGCTCCCTTTTCATTGGTTCCCTCCAACCATGGCATTCCATATCTTGATCCATCTATCTTAATCCTCCATATAGGGTGTATCCTTACATGTCCTATCATTAACCCATCTCATTGATCTTTATCCTTCCATATATCCTATAGTTTTTAGCTTGACTATGTTGCAAGTATGAGTTAGTTTGGTGGTGTTGTCATTAATGTTGTCATTGATGTCAACAAAGTTCAGTATGTTACAGATTCTACATGTATAGCTAAGATGTTGTTGAGATGTTGTGAGTACATGGACCTATCCTTATAGTGTTGCAAATTTATTGGTTTGATGAATTTCCAAGTGATTTTGAGAAAACTAATAAAGAAGATAAGTTAGAGTGATGAAAGTGTTCAAAATGTGCTCCAATATGTGCTCCACATTTATACTATGTTGATACTATGCTTGTGTCAATCTGAAGGATTGATAATGGTGATCTAACTGTGAGAATTCTTGAGTTTTATCTTTTGTCTTGATGGACCTTTAAATTTGCGTTCATTGGTATGTGAACTGTTCTGGTAGAGTTGGTCTTTTATGGATTGGGAGAAATATTTCTGCTCCATAGTCCTCTGCTATTTCATTTCAGTTCTTATGGATCCAGGATATGTCTTATGAAGGTATTTTCTATGCTCTGGCAAAGAGGTTTGAAGTTTGGTGATTCAAAAGTTATGTTTTAGTGTTGCTATGTGTGTTTGCACATTTTGGATGGACTAGTGAAAGGTGTTTAGTGATTGAAGCTTGTTTTTTTGTTGCGGATGTATCTAGAAGATTTTGAGATTTAATCTTGTGCATAAGGAAGCATGTTATGGCATCCACATGTCATCTTCTTGTTGGTAAGTGCATACATCAATGTTCTTTTGTGTTTTTATTAGGTTTGGCCAACCTGGTGTTTACACTTCATTCAAAGAATAAAATTAAATTGAGGAAGCATGTGGTTGATCTGAGACATTATTTTTGGTCTTGGTTAGATTTTTTATTGGTCCACTCTCATTCCTTTCCACCATGGGAATGTTGAGTCACCAACCTATTTTAAATTTATGAAATGAGGTATTTGTGGCCGACCTTGGAGAAAGTTTCTAAGGTTCAGGATGGTATAAAAGCAAGTTGAATTGAGAAGAGTTGTATGCCAGTGTGATGCAAAGTGACAAAAGTGTGCCACAAATCATAAGATTAGAAGTGTGTCTGTGAGTGAGTTATGACATCAGTTCTTCATTTTGTTGAAGGTAGTGAGATAAAGGTTTCTACAATCCTGTAGATTTGTGTTAATTTTTGTGGTGGATATTTTTTTCTCTTTTGTGTTTGTAGGAAGTGAGCCTCCCTATTGGACAATGAGTCCATTTTCTAGGCAGTAAACCTTTTTACTTGGATAGTGAGTCTTTTTTTGGGAAGTGAGCCTTTGTATTCAATTTATAATATTTTATGTTGTGAGTTAACCCTCACTGTGGTTTTTCCCTCATTGGGTTTTCCATGTAAAAATATGGTGTTCATTGTGTTGATTTACTTTATGTTATTTTTGTTTCATGCTCTTAGTTAATAATAGAATAGTGTGGTTGTGGAATTAATAAGTGTTGAGTCTTAAGTTCTAATTGTGTGACAACTGATTCACCTCCCCCTCAGTTGTCATGTGCATGTTTAACAATTGGTATCAGAGCTTTGGTTCCTTGGTGTAGAGCTTAATTGCTTAAGGAAGATCTGATGACACATAAATTGGAAATCCCTATGTTTGATGGAACCGACTAAAATTATTGGAAGGAAAATGTGAGAGAATACATTATCTCTCTTGGTTTTAGAACTTGGAAGGTAGTTGAGACAAAGTATACACACCCGTTTGGTGGTCTTACTACTATAGATGAGATTTCTACTTATGAAGAAAATGAGAAGGAAAAGTATGCTATTTGTAGTAGGTTATCTAAAAATGAGTGAGCTAAAGTTCTTTGTTTGGATATTGTATATGAAGTATGGAAGAAGTTGGAAGAAATGTATAAAGGAAATGAAAGAGTGAAACTGACAAAGAAGCTGGTGGAAAAGCGTAGATTTGTAAATATGAAAATAGAAGAAGGTGAAGAATTTACAAGTCTCTTTTAGAGGGTTGAACTGATTGCAAATGAAGTTAGGAATCAAGGAGGAAAACTATCACATGAAGACATAATTGAGAAGATCCTGATCACCCTACTAGAATGCTACAATAATAAGATCTCGATGATTAAAGAAATGTATGACCCTAAGAAGTACACATTGGAGCAGTTGTTCAACACCTTGCAAGAATTTGAGATAAGAAATTTTTAGAAAGAAGACAAGATGGAGGATAAGACAAAAACAACATTTAAGGAAATGAATATTTAAGATGAACTGGATATTGATGGTGTTGATGAGTTGGAAGCAAAATTCACCAGGAAGTTGAAGAAAGGTACCAGAAAGTATAAAGGTATGTTTCCCTTTAAATGTTTTATTTTTGTTAATAATGGTCATTATGCTTGAAGATGTCTGAATAGGGATGCACATAAGAAGAAAAAGGATTATAAGGATAAGGATAGGAAGGATAAGATATATAAGAAGTTGTACTATGTTAAAGAAGAAGCAGGGATTTTTGATGATGAATCTAAAAATGAGGTTGATGATAGTGAATTCTTATTCTTAGCTTTGGAAAGTAAATTTGTATCCACTAATGTTGGAAAATGTGTAAGCAAGAAGGCTTCAAAGAATAAGAGAAATAGGATGAAATGTACTTTGGTTACCACTTTTCATGCAAGAAAGGATGAAGACTACTGGGTAATTGATAGTGGATGTTCTAATCACATGACTGGAGATAACAGTAGGTTCACTAAACTTGAGAAATATGATGGTGGTTTAGTTATGTTCAGTGATGATTCAGGAGCTAAGATCTATGGGAAAGGTTCAATTAGTATTGATGGAGTGCACAATACTAATGATGTATATTATGTGAAGGGTTTGGGGCATAACCTTCTAACTGTTGGTCAGATGTGTAGCAATGGCTTTAAACTTGTGTTTCAGAATACTACCTATGAGATTAGAAAAGGATCCGGAAATGGAGATATGATTGCTATCGAAAGAACAATTCATGGAAACATCTATCAGTTGAAGGGAGTTGATGGTCATTGTTTTGTATCTCAAATCAATGAAATTTGGTTATGGCACCAGAGAATGGGACATGTAAATTTATGTCTACTTGCTAAAATTGAACCCAAATATGTAAGTGAAGCATGTGAAGATGAGAGCTAGATGAGAGCTAGATGAGAGCCATGAAATAAGAGTTGCAGTAGATAGATAAGAATCGGACATGGGAACTAGTCCCTAGGCTTGTGAATAAAAATGTGATTGGCTTGAAATGGGTTTTCAGGAATAAGTTGTAAGGAATAAGGAAAGACTAGTATGAAAAGGATATTCACAAGTTGAAGGTATAGATTTTGAAGAAAAATTTTCCCTTGTGGCTAGAATGGAAGCTATCAAGATGTTTTTGGCATTTTTCTACCCACAAGGACTTCAAAGTATATTAGATGGATTTAAGTCAACATTTTTGAATGGTGAATTGGAGGAAGAAATGTACATGGAGAAACCTAAAGGGTTTCAGTTATTTGAGAAACCATACATGGTTTGTAAGTTGAAGAAAGCATTATATAGATTAAAGCAAGATCCTAGAGCTTGGTATGCAAGATTGGATAGATACCTGACAAAGCAATGATTTAGCAAAGGTTTTGCTAACAAAAACCTTTACTTCAAAGTGCAAGGTAATTTTTTTTGATAGTAGTTGTATATGTTGATGATATCATTTTTGGTGGAAATGAAGGCATGTGTAAAAATTTTGGTGAAGAGATGTAGAATGAATTTGAGATGTCTATGGTTGGTGAATTGAATTTCTTCCTTGGTCTATGAGTGAATCAAACTGATAAATGGATATTCATTTCACAATCCAAGTATGTAAAAGAACTGTTGGAGATGTTTGGGATGGATGATTCCAAACCAGTTTGTACTCCTATGGTAACTGGATGTAAAATGAGTAAAGATGAAAAATCTACTAAGAATTATAAGAGAAAATACAGATCTATGATTGGTAGACTATTGTATCTTACTGCTACCAGACTATATATTATGCATGTAGTATGTTTAGTTGCAAAATTCAAAGAAAATCCTAGAGAATCACATGTTATAGATATAAAGAGGATATTTAGATATCTTAAAGGCACACCAGATTATGGACTATGGTACCCTAAGAGTGATTATTTCACCTTGAGTGCTTATACAAATGTTGATTGGGTTGGATGTGTAGATGACCGGAAGAGTACCAGTGGTCATGCTTTCTTTTTTGGTGGAAGATTAGTTTCATGGTTGAGTAAAAAGTAAGACTCAATTTCTTTATCCACTGCAGAGGTAGAATATATTGCTACAACATCATATTGCACACAAGTTTTGTGGATGAAGCAGACAATGAACGAAATTGGAGTGATATGTGATGAGCCTACTTCTATTTTTTGTGACAACACAAGTGCAATAAAAATTTCAAAGAACCCAATTATGCATTCAAGAACAAAATACATATCTATCAAGTAAAATTTCCTGAGAGAAAAAGTGTCAGAGAATGAAGTCAGATTGGTGTATGTGAAAACAAAGGAACAAATTGCCGAATTATTTACTAAGGCTCTTCCTAAGGATACTTTTGAGCATATTAGGGAGATGTTGGAGGTCATTGGCCCTCCTAACTAGGTGAAGATGAAGGTGCACCGGTCTAGAAAATTCATAGTTTCTTCATTTATCTAGACTGATAGATGGGTCTACTCCATAGGGGGAGTAGAAAAGGTTTTCATTGTAGTAGTATGAGTGTACTCTTAAGGGGCAGTAATCAAAGTTGTTGATCTTTACCATTGATGTCAAAGGGGAAGAGAAAGTCAAGTGAAAAAAATTGTAGAAGAAGAGAAGATGTTCTCCCAAGATATTGTGTAAATTTTCTTTTATGTTTTTTCACATCATGTGTTGCCATCAATGACAAAGGGGGAGATTGTTGCAAGTATGAGCTAGTTTGGTGTTGTCATTAATGTTGTCATTGATGTCAACATAGTTTGGTATGCTATAAATTGTACATGTATAGATGAGATGTTGTTGAGATGTTGTGAGTACATGGATGTATCCTTATGGCATTGCAAATGTATTGGTTTGATGATTTTTCAAGTGCTTTTGAGAAAATTAATAAAGAATTGAAGTCAAAGTGATGAAAGTGTTCAAAATGTGCTCTTGTATGTGCTCTTCATTTCTCCTATGTTGATCCTCTACTTGTGTGGATATGAAGGATTGATAATGGTGATCTAATGGTGATAATTCCTGAGTTTTAGCTTTTGTCTTGATGGTACATGAAATTTGCGTTCACTAGTACATGTGAACTATTCTGGCAGAGTTGGTCTTCTGTGGACTGGGAGAAATATTTCTTCTCTCCAGTCCTCTGTTGTTTCATTTCAATTCTTTTGGATTTGGGATATGTCTTATGAAGGTCTTTTTTGTGCTCTAGCGAAGAGGTTTGAAGTTTGGTGATCTAGAAGTCATGTTTTAGTGATGCTATGTGTGTTTGCACAGTTCAAATGGACTGGTGAAAGGTGTTTAGTGATTGAATATATATGTTTTTCTATGGATGCATCTTGAATATTTTGAGATGTATTCTCATGCAAAAGGAAGTGTTTTGTGGCATCTATGTGTCATCTTCTTGTTAGGAAGCATGTACATCAATGTTCTTTTGTGTTTTCATTAAGTTTGGCTGACCTGGTGTTTACACTTCATTCAAAGAATAAAATTAAATTGAGCAAGCATGTGGTTGATCTGAGACATTATTTTTGGTCTTGGTCAAATTTTTTATTGGTCCACTCCCATTCCTTTCCACCACGGGGATGTTGAGTCACTGACCTATTTTGAATTCATGAAATGAGGTATTTGTGGCTAACCCTGGAGAAATTTCCTAAGGTTAAGTATGGTATAAAAGCAATTTGAATTGAGAAGAGCTGTATGATAGTGTGATGTAAAGTGATGAAAGTGTTCCACAAATCATAAGAGTAGAAGTGTGTGTGCGCATGTGTGTGAGTGAGTTGTGATAGTAGCTCTTCATTATGTTGAAGGTAGTGAGCTGAAGGTTTCTACAATCTTGCAGATTTGCGTTAATTGTTGTGGTGGATCTTTTTTTCTCTTTCTATAGGTAGTGAGCCTCCTTGTTGGATATTGAGTCCTTCTTGTAGGCAGTGAGCCTTTGTAATTGGACAATGAGTCCTCTTTTGGGCAGTGAGCCCTTGGCAGTGAGCCTTTGTATTTAGTCTATAATATTCTATATTTTGAGTTAACCCTAACCGTGGTTTCTCCCTCATTGGATTTTCCATGTAAAAATCTAGTGTTCGTTGTGTTGATTTACTTTATGTTATTTTTGTTTCATTCTCTTACTTAATAACATAATAGTGTGGCTATGGAATTAATAAGTGTTGAGTCTTAAGTTTGAATTGTGTGACAATTGATTCACCCCCCTCTCAATTGTACTACACCTGTTTAATGAACTAAGGAATAATATCTTGTTTATCACAATCATTTAAATTATTATTTATCATTTTTTTATCATTGTTATGAGAAACACATTTAAACAAACTAAAACTCTTTAACATACTAAAACATTGGTCTTTACTAAGTCACAACCCACTATGTTTTCCATCCTACAACTATTTTGTGCACTGGTCCTTATCATTATGCATTATCATTTTTTCACTATCATTATCTTGCATATTTAACATTTTCATATTGCATGCATGACATCCTATGCTTTATCTTAACTCTTGTCTCTTATCTCCATCAATATCATTATCTTATCTTATCTTTTTCTTATCACATTTTGAGGAAGCTTAAGGATCTCTACACCTTGTTGTGTATGAAGGAGAGTGAGGAATGGGGCATGAGTCTTTCTTATGTGTGTTTTTCAAGTCATTCCATCATATCATGATTGCAAGAAACATAACCGATAATGAAGGGGGATTCGTTCTAGTCTATAATGAAATAAATGATCACTTCATAGCCTTTCCATTCCATTCATTTCCATATCTAGCCATCCCTATCCTTTCCTCCCATATAAAATACATTTCATAAGCCATTTATATGCTTTTTGTTGGTGTTTTTTCCAGCTAAGCCTTAGAATCCTCTAAAGGGTAGCCAACCCTTATGCTCAAGAATTGCTCTAGACTAGCAGCCAACACAATGAATAGAGAATTTTGAGGTCTCTAGTCTTACAATTTAGGCTTTGTGGGACCAAGGAGGGTATTATTTCTTGTGTTCATTTGATATATCAATTCCTCAAGAACACTTCAACATAGATGCATTCCTACTCAAGGAAAATATGCAAAATCCACCAAAGGTTTGGTAGGCCTTTGAATAACTAAATATTTATTTGCTAGGAATGCAGACATACTTCAAACTTACATTTCAAAATTGGAAATTTTTTGATAAATGTTGTCCTTATTTTGAATCCATGACTAAGCAAACTCATTATTCACTTGGTTGCATGAATTCTTGATAATCAAGCAAGTTCCTCATTAATTGGGTAAATGGAGTCAAATAGGAAACAACCAATAATACATAGATTATTTAATCCTAATATATGGATTATCTTTGTAATTCCTTGCAATACAAAAACTCAAAATATCTAAAACCTCACTTCTTATCAAATCCTAGTAAATTCTCACAAACCCGTGACTTTTCTCAAGCATTTTAATTAACCCTTTGAGTTAAAGAAAAGAATGAAAGCCATACATTCAACTGAACCATTGAAGATAAATGAAAAGACCTTTGATAATTTCATTTATGATCCGTAAAAAAATGTACAAGAGGAGAGCATATGCTTCAAAATTTAGATTGGTTTCAATATAAGTAATCCATGTAAAACCAGTTAATACTATTACATATATAACCTATAACCAAGACTATTTACAAGCAAATTCATCGAGCATTCTACATTTTCATTTTGTTTCCTATGCTCTAATCCTGCTTAGAATGTATTGGAATAAAAAAAATTATCGGAACCCCTACATTTGAGCCATGAAATCCATTTTATAGTGCAAGGGAGCAACCAACAACCAACACAAATGTAATTACATTTTTAATGATTTCACAATTCATTTCACTTCGTTAGGGTCGATTCCTAGACCATTATGTCTTCAAATTTCACTTCATTAGGGTCGATTCCTAGACCATTATGTCTTCAATCATTCCATCACCACAGGAAAGAAAAAAAAAGGAAAAATGAATGGGAGGCCATTTGTTAAAGATGCCATGCAAGCCTTCCAAAAGGCATCACCAAAATTGGAATGTTTACCAATGCCAGAGTAACCACCATTCCCATTAACTGCATGAACCCATGAACTAGCCACTTGGAATTCTAATCACCATGGCATCCAAAAAACCCAACACTAGTAGAAGAGGACATGGGTGTTACTCAGGCTTGTTAGCTGCTGAGTAAACACCCTCATTGGGTCTTTTGAGAGAGAGTGGAGTTGCAAAAAATAATTATCTCATTATCCAAGTCACTATAAGGCACCAGAGATGCAAGGAATTGGCTAGGGCCAAGACAAGATCCTCCCTCTTCACTTGAAGAACTACTTGAAATTAAAATGGGAGTAGCAGGATTCTTCGAGAAAACCATAGGGCCCACATTAGGCCTCATTAATTATTTTGCAAACATAGGCCCACTCTCTTTTATCCCACTCAGTTCCTGCAACACAATTTTGTTTCTCAGGGTAAAGGTACTCCTAACAATAACTTTCTCACATTTTTGTGTGTGCACTTATCTTTTTCTTTGGAACAATTGGCACCTCTACTAGAAGAAGTTTGGACTTAGGTACATATGCAACTAGTTCTAGGATACCCAACATTCTAGACCTCCAGAAATGTGTAATAGGAGTACTTGGCTCACTCATATTTTCATGATATAACAACTAGAGCTAATTATGCAAAAGAATATAAATCACAACTTCCAGATACTTCCCACATATGAACAATGAAAACACCAACAGATTCCATTCATAGAAAACAACTAAACTATAATAGCAATGCAACAATCATAGAAACTTACATTCAGAAAGACGCCATGCCACCACCTTGGCACAACCTATGCTTGAAACTCCCTAAATTATCTCTCTAATATTCATGGTAGTCAATTTTGTGCTCTGGTAATTCATGAATGATTTAATAAGCTACAAAAAATCCTCATTAAATAGAGGAACTTGAGGCTAGTCATAATTAATGGTCATCTTGTCTCACTCACGTGAGAAAAAGGATCAATTACTACATGCTTGAACTCCACTATTGATTATCCTGGATTTAAATTCAATCAATGAGGCTCATTAAGGATCACCACTTGCTTTGTTAATCATACTAGGAAATAGCAAGGAGGTTCTTTAAAGATACCATGTATCTACCCACATCCTTACCCAATCATCCTTGACTCATTTACCATCAATCCTATTGCTCATGGGAAGATCCTGGCCACATCCTAGAACACATCTCCCGTCTCTATTTCATAGTCTTCTTTGCAAGCACATTAAGTGATGGCCTTAGAGCTAGAAATGAGACTCCAACCATTGATCTGAATATGGGAAGATCCTAGCTCAAGATAATTTCTTTACTTTGCTCATCACAGGGTCCTTTTCTATCGAGCTTCCTCAACTAGTGATAAACCAAACTCACACGATGGCGTAGAACTCCATCCATCAGCAGTCGTGGTTCTCCTTTAAATGACATGATACAATCAATGATAGTGGAAGGGACAATGATGGGTTAAGAATTTAACTACATTTCTCATCGCATGTTATCCTCTAGTGTTTCAAACACAATGTGCAATAGGTGATGGAAGTCCATGGTTTGAAAAACAATGCAACACTTGTTACAGGATACCATAAGTGGCTCAAACAGAACATGCAATGAGCAATAAGCTGACAGTGATGAACTCAAGTGGTGCTAAAAAGGGAAGTGTATCATTCATCACGTGATGAGCATGGGTGTTTCAAATAGAATTCCTGATCGACATAAGATCACGAGCAACATACTTAAAAGTTGTAAAAACACACATGGGAATAAGTTGCTTATGAAAAGGGGACCTCCTAGGCTCATTGAGTGACTTAAAATAATAGGGTTGGTTAAAATGACGATAGCAGTGGCTATAAAATGCCACTTGATTTAAGTGGTGACATAGTGTAGCCAGTAAATGAGTGAATACAAGCTAGTAAATGGATTAAGGGAATGAATGAATAGAGTGCTAAAACCCTAAACCCTAATAACACTAAGAGAGAAGAAAACACAAACTTTCACATAGAACCAGTGGAACGATGAAATTTTAGGGTTCCACTAGTGGCTCCAACTGGGGATGTATGCCTCTTATAGGTATAGCAAGAATCTAGATCTCTAATTGAAGCATACCAGTAGAAATAATGAGCATGGTTACAAGGATATAGGATGTAACCTTCTTTTCCCATCCTAGAAACCATCTTACCAATTTTCATTGAATTTCATTCTCTAAATTGGAGGCCCAATGGCCCCCCAGAGCTTAGAAACAATTTTTTCCTTTGTCAAATACCTTAAATTTTGCTTTGATATCAAAGGATCAAAATCCGTATTGTGCATTTCTAAGCAACTAGTTCCACCATGACTGACATGATCCACTCCACTTACCGTGAAACTATTTTTCTCGTCATCTTGTTGCACCATGGGTTCATTCAAGTGAGTTAGGAAGATGAAAATTTTGTATTCCACTTGATCATAGGTTGTAACATCACACTCCACCTATTCGTCAAATTGGAATTCTTAATGGACATTTTGTTGTATGCTAAAGCCAGCTTCTCCTAAAGTATCTTAGGAACGAGATACAACTAGAGGGGAATCTTCATTCAGGTCTACATAAGTGTTGAATTCATTAGATGGAAATAGTTCTATGATAAGGTCCATAAGATGTGGATCCCCTGCAAAGAATTCAAGTGCACATTCATATTGATTAACATCATTGTTTATGTTATTTGTACCCCTAGGTTCTCTTCCACATGAATCAAAAAAATCTGCAATGTCAACATATTCTAAAGACTCATCAAATTATCTCTCCTAAATACCAACACTGTACTCAGGATTTTCCTTATGGACAATAGCATTTTCATCCTAAAATTATTGTCTCTTAGAATTAATCTTGTTTTCATCACTTTTTTTCCCACTTATACTATACCTTTCAAATTCACAAGTGGTATTTTTCAAACATTCATCAAGATTTTCAACAAAAAGTGGGTTGCTTCTACACCAGTAAGGGCCATCATTTATCATTTCACATACTAGTGATGGTTCATCATATAAGGGATTTTTCCACACTTTCATTTCTATTATAAAATCCCCTACTCCCTCAGCATGAAAATTCAAATCTTCTTCATCACCATTGTATTCAGAATTACCATAACCATTGGAAGAGTATACAGAAAATTCCCAATTTCATTTACCTCATCATGATTAACATATTTGATTCACATTCTAAAAATTCATCCTCAGAAAAATCATCAAGTTGTTCAATACTATCAAAATTTAGTGACGTTGATTCAAAATTTGTGTGCTTGTTGTGATGTGTATTCTGATTGAACCATTGATTTTTGGGTTCCTAAGACTTCTCTTGTAGTTCTAGGGGTTTTCACCTAAAAGGAGAGAGATAGGACCAAAAATGCTAATGATTCATTCAAATTATGTTATATGCAATGTTTTATAAGCTAAATTAAGTAAACTAAATGTAATTGACTAATTTAAGTGGATGGAAATGAATGCAATATTGAGATTTAAACTATGTTTGAAAACACTTTGTGATATGCAAACAATGAAGTAAATGAAGAAAATATGCAGAACATAAAGAAATAAGTTATATCAGAGTGCACCTAAGTGAAGTATGATGAATATGGAATGTTGTGGATTCTATTTGAAGTCACTGAATTTTCACAGTGGAACTCTTTCGCTTAAGGTGGTGAATCAGTCCTCCTCCTGGTGAAAAAGTGTCAGAAGTTGGTTTTTGGCTGTTGGGATCCAAAAGCTGACAAAATTTATATTTTTAGCCCTAAGGTGGGACTCATTCGCCACTGGTGGTGAATTAGTCCTCTCCCAAATTTATGAAAAATCAAGAGACAACTCTACAACACCAAATCTGGAAATCACTGATTGTTGGGTTGTTGAAGTCAATTTTGTATAAGAAATGGGCAAAAAACCTTCTCCAAGCTTGAAATAGACTTGACTTGACTTGAAGCACCTATTTGAATTGTAAACCAATCTTCAAAACCAAAAATCTTGTAAAATATACACACAAAATGCTACAAATCGCATGCAATAGGGGAAAAATGTTGAGGGTTAGTGAATAGAGGTTTTTGTTGGTCAAACCCCACTTCTGGTAATCAAACCCTTTAATGAAATAATGAAATACAAGAGAAATATAAACTAATAGCATGCAATAGATATCAACTTACCAAACCATCGATGATGCAAGTCTGAAGTAATGTCAATGGATGCTTCAAAGTGTTTAAATGTTTCTTGATAAGATGTAAAATGCTTGAATGCTTGAGATGATGTGTGAATGAATGCTTGAATGAATGGGGGTTGAAATGAGATGAAAATCACTTATTTATACAATCTTGTGCCTTAGTATCCATTCATACCTCATCACAAGATGACATCAAGTGTTTTTGAATAAAAACCTAAAAGGAAAATTTAAAAATTTTGAATTTGGGGCCAAGGGGGACTCATTCGCCACCCATGGCGAATGGGTCCCACCTAGGATCTGAAAATGGGTGTAAGAAATTATGTTGTATTTAATGTTGTTTGTTGGGATAATATTCAAAAATACACTTAATTAAGTCATATGAGGGCATCAAGGGACCAAATAAATAGTGAAAATATGCCTAGAAAAGCGTGAAATCTTGTTACAAGACTTTACAACACTTCAAAATAGGACTTGTTTAGTGATGAAAAGGTGATTTTAAGGTGAATTATAATGAATAGAGTCTAGGAGAATTTAGAAATATCTTACAAAACTTCATAACACCTTCACAAGACATTGTTCTTTGAGTTTTAGTACCTAAATATGCATGTTCAAGCCATGTTACAACATAAAATTAGAGAAAAATAGTTCAAAACCATGAAACAAGACATAAAAGGCCATGAAAATGACATAGGGACATTTCTCTATGGCACACTAATCTTTCAATGATGAAACCTTCCTGTCATTCATGAGTACACTATTTTCCTCTTCATGTGTAGCTACCATCTCCACATCTGCAACATATAAACAGTCATGAGAAATTGTGTCATAAGTATGTTCACCATACTTTTCCTTATACATAGTATTAACGTATGACACACACACATTTTTGTCTTCAAATCCCTCATCACTCTCACAATTCACATGCTCTATTGATAGTAAACCCAAATTACATTCTAGGAATGCATTATCTATAATTTTTCCCTGCATTCATGAACAATTGACACCTCGAATATCTATGTCATTGCATTCTTCAGGTGGAAGAAACACCTCTAGATCATCCTTAGAGGAGAATTCATAGTCATAAAAAAATTAATTAGGTTAGCTATGATTATATTCTTTATCACTAGAAAACTCGTCACTATACAAACCATGCTCAAAGTCTTTGAAGTGAGTGCTTGAACATCTATCATCAATGTCTTGATTACTAATTTCTGATGTAATTTCATCAACATTAGCATTATTTTTACTAACCAAAATATGACATGGAATGACA
This sequence comes from Sequoia sempervirens, assembly GCA_007258455.2. Classification (NCBI taxonomy): domain Eukaryota; kingdom Viridiplantae; phylum Streptophyta; class Pinopsida; order Cupressales; family Cupressaceae; genus Sequoia; species Sequoia sempervirens. The sequence continues at coordinate 663,322,324 of VDFB02193867.1, forward strand.
TCATGCATTTTTTTTCTTCTCCTCTTTGTGAGACATCATTAGAAAAGAATTCATACATATTTACTTTATTATCATCCCATCTACCCTTTCCCTCAATAGTGCCATGTTGCTCTTATTTTTTATTCTTTTCAAGAGAACAATTGCTATCTCCACTATGGGGGTTCACATCTTATGGGTTAATACACTTTAAAAATTCCATAACCTTTATCCAATTAGGTATTTGATCAAGTTTACGAGGCTTCAATTCCTTAAACAAGGTACTTAGCCTAGATTCATAGATTTTACAAAACATATCAATGCACACTAAATCTTCAGGTCTAAAATTGTAAAGTACTTTTATCAAAGCATCTAGAAATATCAAAAATAGTTCATGTGGTAACTTTTCCTTTTGTCTCTTTAGTTCATAAAACTCTTGAAGATAATATTTTTTTATCAATGTTGTTCAAATTTTGTTGACACTTAACCTGGGGTTCACTGTGGTAACCATATTTTGACAATGGAGAAAACACAACATCTAACGAATTCTCATCTTGACAATAAATTCTATTATCCAATCCATGATTTATATCTACATGAGGTGCACTTGGGTATCCAATACTTGTAGCCATGTATCCTTTCATCATTGAATATTTCAAATTATTCTCAATATCCATGACATTCTAATATGCTTAGTGTAATGTTGTAGGCTCCTTATCCCTTAAAAAATAACTCATTTTACTATCAAATGTAGCAAGATATATGACCAAAAATTCAACATCATTTGGTCTTATATTTTCTATGATTTACCTTATTTCCTTAGTGAATCTAAGATTAAAAGTAGGGACCAATTCATCCTCATTTCTATAGATTTTCATGAAGTTTTTCCTTACCACATTTGGGTTTACCCTTTCACCAAATTGCTCTATAAAATCCACCTTAAACTGATCTCATGAAGCCATAAAACATGTTGGAAAATATGAGAACCATTCTCTATAATCATCCTTTAGAGATTGAACAAATGGCTTCATGACAACATCTTCATGATTTACTTCATAATCTCTCATTATATACCCAAAATCCTATAGATTCTTTCTTGTTGATTCAGACTTATCTCCACTAAAATTTGGTATGTTATTTCTAAGCTTAGGTGGTACAATATTTGGGAAACCATAAATGTTATTGAAATTTATAGCTTTGTACCTTTTAGTACTAAAATTCCTTTGATGTGATAGAGGGTAATCATCAGGTGTAATTTTAGTAAGGCTCACATTCGGGTGTATAACTTGACAAGACATCTTGTACACCTTTTGAAACTTTGTTAGACTTATCAAAATTATTTTGAGCTCCTTTCATAGTCCAAGTCTCCTAGTGTTCCTTTGCATAATATCTTTAAACTAGTGAATTTTATGAATATGACAAGATCCTACATCAATTTGAATTTCACTTTAAACTCATGCAAAGATTACCTTTCCTTTCCCTATGTTAGTGCTATTTCACCCAATTGGGAGTAATTTTCATCAAATATATTGAAAATTCCCACAAATTATCTACAAATATAACATTATTTCTTCAAATGCATGAGAATACTTGGAGTTTTAGAGAAACCATCCATATTTGATCTTGAAACTCGTAGATTTGAAGATTCATTATATTCTTTGTTAGGTTCTTTGAATCAGAGTTTCCACCTCTCTTTAGAGGATTATACATCAGTTGAGATGAAGTGCCTTAAAAATAAATTTTGTTCTGGGTTTCCTCCAACAATGGAGTCACCTTCAAATCCTTCAAGCTTTTTTGCTACAAATACTATCACCAAGTTCAAGAATTCTATAATATCTGAACGAGATGTTCATATTTATCACACCATTTGACTCTGTGATACAACAATATATAATTGGAGAATGAACATTGTCCCTAATAGAGTCACCATTTGTGTTGGTGTTTTTTCTAGCTAAGCCTTGTAATTCTCTAAAGAGTAGCCAACCCTTATGCTCAAGAATTTCTCCAAGCTAGCAGACAACACAACAAATAGAGAATTCTAAAGTCTCTACTCCTACACTTTAGGCTCTATGGGACCAAGGAGGGTATTCCTTCTTGTGTTCATTTGATATATCAATTCCTCAAGAACTTCAACATAGATTCATTCCTACTCAAGGAAAATATGAAAAATCCACCAAAGGTTTGGTAGGTCTTTGAGTAAATGAATGTTTATTTTCTAGGAATGCATACATACTTCAAACTTGCATTTTGGAATTGGAATTTTTTTGATAAATGTTGTCCTTATTTTGAATCCATGACTAAGCATACTCATTATTCACTTGGTTGCATGAATTCTTGATAAACAAGTCAATGCCTCATCAATTGGGTAAATAGAGTGAAATATGAAACAACCAGTAATACAAAAAATATTTAATCCTAATATATATGGACTATCTTTGTAATTCCTTGCAATACAAAAACTCAAAATATCAAAAACCTCACTTCTTATCAAATCCTAGTAAATTCTCATAGAACCATGACTTTTATCAAGCATTTTAATTAACCCTTTGAGTTAAATTAAAGAAATAAAACCATTCATTCAACTAAACCATTGAAGATAAATGAAAAGACCTTTGATAATTTCATTTATGATCCATAAAAAAATGTACAAGAGGAGAGTATATGCTTTGGAATATATATTGGTTTCAATATCATTAATCCATGTAAAACCATTTAAGACTGTTACATATATAACCTATAACCAAGACAATTTATAAGTAGATTCATTAAGCATTCTACATTTTCATTTTGTTTCTTATGCTCTAATCCTCCCTAGAATGCATTGAACTCAAAAATATTTTATCAAAACCCCTACATTTGAGCCATGAAATCCCTTTTATAGTGCAAGGGAGCAACCAACAACCAACAAAAATGTAATTACATTTTTGATAATTTTACAATTCATCTCACTTCATTAGGGTTGATTCCCAGACTATTATGTCTTCAATCACTCCATCACCATGGGAAAGGAAAAAAAAAGGAAGAAAGAACGCGAGGTCATTTATTGAAGACACCACAAAAGAATTCCAAAGGTGTCACAAAAATTGGAATGTTCACCAATGCTGGAGTAACCACCATTGCGATCAATTGCATGAACCTGTGAACCAGCCACCTAGAAGTCTAATCACTATGATATCCAAAAACCCCACACCATTAGAAGAGGACATGGGTGTTATCCAACCTTTTCAACCATTGAGTAAACACACTCACTAAGTATTTTGACAAAGAGTGGAGTTGTAATAATAACGATCTCATCATCTGAGTTGCTATAAGGCACCAAAGACATAGGGCATTGGCTAGGGGCAAGGAAAACTCCTCCCTCTTCACTTGAAGAACTACTTGAAATTCAAATGGGAGCAGTAGTATTCTTCAAGAAAACCCTAGAGCCCACACCAAACCTCGTTAATTCTTTCACAAACATAGGCCCACTCTCTTTTGTCCCACTCGGTTCCTGTGACACAGTTCTGTTCCTTAGAGCATAGGTACTAACAACAAATTTCTCCCATTTTCTATGTGCACTTCTCTTTTTCTTTGGAACAATTGGCACCTCTATTGAAATAGGTTTTGCCTTAGGTACGTATGCAACCAGTTCCAACATACCCAACCTTCTAGACCTCTACAAATGTGTAACAAGAGTACTCGACTTGCTCATATTTTCAAGATATAACAACAACTAGAGCCAATTATGCAGAGGAATATAAATCAAAACTTCAAGAAACTTCCCATAGATGAACAATGAAAACACCCACGGATTCTATTCATTGAAAATAACTGAACCGTAATAGTAATGCAACAAGAATACACACTTACATGCCAAAAGATTCCATGCCACCACCTTGGCACAACTTGTGCTTGTAACTCCTAAAATTATCTCTAGAGTATTCACAATAGTCAATTTTGTGCTCCGCTAATTCATGAATGATTTAATATGTTACAAAAAATCCTCATCAAATAGAGGAATTTTAGGCTAGTCACAATTAATGGCCATCTTGGCTTGCTCATGTAAGCAAAAGGATCAATTACCACATGCTTGATATCCACCATCAATTATCCTATATTTAAAACTCGATCAATAAGGCTCATTAAGGATCAACACTTGCTTTGTTGATTGTACTATGAAACAATGAGGAGGTTCTTTAAAACTACCACGTATCCACTTGCATCCTTACCCAATCATCCTTGAATCATTCTCCATCGATCTTATTGCTCGTGGGAAGATCATAGCCACATTCTAGATCACATCGCCTATCACCAATTCATAGTCCACTTTGTAACCACATCAAGCGATGGCCTTAGAGTTCCTTTTCTATTGAGACTCCTCAATCAGTGATAAACCAAACCTATGCAATGGGGTAGAACTCCACCCATCGGCGGTCAGAGGTTCTCCTTTGAATGACATGAGACAACCGATGATAGTGGAAGGGCCAATGATGGGTTAATACTTTAACCGCATCACTCATAGTGTGTTACCCTCCAGCGGTTCAAACACAATGTGTGATGGGTGATGGAAGTCCTTGGTTTGAAAAATAATGCATCACTCATCGTAGGATGACCATAAGTGGTTTAAATAGAACACACAATAAGCAATAAGCCAATAGTGATGGACTCAAGTGGTGCTATGAAAGGAAGTGTATTGCTCATCACGTGATGAGCATTGGCATTTCCAATAGAATTTTCAATGGGTGATAGACACAAGAAACATACTTAAAAGATGTAAAAACACATGTGGGAATAAGTTTCTTATGAAAAGGGTACCTCCTAGGCTCATTAAGTGACTTGAAATGATAGGGTCGATTAAAATGACAATACCAGGGGCTATAAAATAGCACTTGATTTAAGTGGTGACCTGGTGTAGCCGGTCAATGAGTGAATACAATCTAGTAAATGAATTAAGGGTGTGAATGAATAGAGCTATAAAACCCTAAACCCTAATAACACTGAGGGAGAAGAAATCACAAGCTTGCACACAAAACCAGTGGAATGATGAAAATTTAAGGTTCCACCACTTCCTTGCATCACATCAATGTGTTGCATTCCTTTCTTCTTTTAATCCACCTAGGTCATTCATATTTATAAATATTGTATATCATTTTCTATGTACAACTCAAAAATGATCACTTCATAGCCTTTCCATTCCATTCATTTGCACATTCATCCTTTCATATCATTTCATCCTATATCAAATACTTTTCATAAGCCATTTATATGCTTCGCTTACATGTAATCAATGTGTCACATTCTTTTCTTCATTGCACCCACCTAGGTCATTCATATTTCTAAATCTCGCATATCATTATATATCTATAGCTCAAACATACCTTCACCTATCATAACAAGATGAAAACCATACCATATGAAGAACAATATCAAGGAAATATCAAGGTTTTGCAATGAAAGACTAAGGGTAGCAACCATACCAAGAGTCCATGTTCAATGTGAGTTTGTTTCATTTCATGCATGTATTATTTTCTAGCTCTTAGACACAATTGAGGTTTACAATTGTTTTTTACAAATATCAAGTGTTAACATGTTCATATAGAAGTCTGAAATATGTATCTTCTTTCTTGAAAAGTGTTATGAAAGTGTTCTTAGTTGTTGTGACTAATAAGCATATGAATTACAATGTTGTGTTCTACTTGTATACTTCAAAAAGACCACATTCCTTATGTATACTTCAACATTTTTTGGACATGTCTATGATGATATTTTTTTCCATTGATGTCAAAGGTAAATGGAGTTGCTAATGCAAAAGTTGTTTGATGCCAACTACATGCAAAGTGGGTTGCTTCATTGTGTTCTCATGGATTGGTTTCAAAGATATTATTCATTCATTTGGTGATCTACAACCAAAGTGGTTGTTGATATTCATGTAAAAGTCATTGTTCTTCACTCATTAATTGTTCACATGGTGTTGGTGCAAAAGGTATTGATAGTTGTTGCAAAAGTTTGATAGAGCTGTTTCATGATAAAGTTAGATGTATTGAACAAGTACTCATTGCACATTCATCATTCACATTTTATTCTTGATGGCTAATACATTTTCATATTGTGACTCAAATGTATTAAGTAGATAGGTTTTTGGCATAAAGACATGATTGTTCTTTGTTGATGAGATATTTATGCTTCTACAATGATCTAAACTAATGTCAAAAGTATAATATTCTACATCAAAGGTATATGGTTATAAAGAAAGGTTACAAATCAATTACATGTTTTGAAGCCCATTGAGTTTGTTTAAATTTGTTTTGTGTTCTTTCATTCCTTGAAATTTTGTTCTTAAACCCTATATGAGCTTCATTATGCAAAGTTTATAATAGGGTTACTCCTGTTTGCAAAGGTTCATTAAGCTAGAGTGTAATTAAACTTCCTTTTAAGGGGCACTTGATTGAGTTCATGTGATTGGATTTTTGGGCTATCATTAATAGGTTTACTATTTTCAATATTTTACTATTATGCTTTGGTATATTTTGGCAAGCATGTGTAGCTTGTTCAAAAGAACCTATTTTAGGATTTTAGCCATAGAAACAAGGCACTGAACTATTTGATTAAATTCTTTGGTAGATATATATGAAAAATGTGGTAGCATAGACAAGGAAGTGAAATATTTCATAAAATGCCTCAAAGAAATCTGGTCTCATGGTGATGGAATGCCATGATAATCCATATAGTAGAAAGGAAACAATATGGACTTTCATGGCATTCCATCACCACGTGACCACATTTCTTTTAGGAATTTTATCAAACAATTCACTTCCTTGTCTATGATGTTGCTTACTATTATGCTTTGATATTTTTTCAAGCATGCGTAGCCTATTCAAAAGAACCTGTTTTAGGCTTTCAACAATAGCAACAAGGCAATGAACTATTTGATATAATTATTTGGTAGACATCTATGAAAAATATGGTAGCATGGTGAACTGTTTAATATAATGCCTCAATGAAATTTGGTCCTATGGTGAAGGTATGCCATGAAAATCCATATTATAGTAGCTTTAATATGGATTGTCATGGCATTTGATAACCACGAGACCACATTTCTTTGAGGAATTTTATGAAATAGTTCACTATGCTACCACATTTTTCATACATGTCTAACAAAGAAATCTATCAATCAGTTCACTACTTTGCTACTATGGCTAAAACCCTAAAATAGGTTCTTTGAACAAACTACGCATGCTTGCAAAAAATCTATCAAAGCATAATAGTAAATATGGATTGTCATGGATTCCAACACCATGGCTAAATAGTAAATATGGATTGTTGAAAAAATGTATCAAATCATAATTGTAAATATGGATTTTCATTGCATTCCAACACCATGTTCTTGGAATTCCATGACAAGCCATAGACAAGCAATAGAAAAAGTTTATTTCCTAGTCTATGGCTTGTCATGGCATTCCAATCACCATGGTGTTGTAATGCCATGACAATCCATATTTTCCATTATGCTTTGATAGTAAACACCCAATGTTTTCCAGAAAGCATATACATACACAATATGATTACAAGTTGGAAAATACAGTGTGGGGTGAGTATATGTTTGCTAAAACATAGTGGAAACCCATAGATAAGCAATCATACAAAATGGTTCATTTCCTTGTCTATGGCTTGTCATGGAATTTCAATCACCATGGTGTTGAAATGCCATGACAATCCATATTTACTATTATTTTTTGATAGTAAACACTCAATGTTTTCTGACAAGCATATGCATGCACACTATTTATGCAAGTTGGAAAACATAGTGGAAACGCATAGATAAGCAATCATACATAGAAACAGCTCATTTCCTTCTCTATGGCTTGTCATGGCATTCCAATTACCATGAAGTTGTAATTTCATGACAATCCATATTTATTATTATGCAATGATAGTAAAAACACAATGTTTTCCAACAATCATATACATGCACTATATGATTGTAAGTTGGAAAACACAGTGTGAGGTGAGTATATGTCAACCAAAACATAGTGGCAACCCATAGATAAGAAAACATACACATAAATAGTTCATTGCCTTTTCTATGGCTTGTAATGGCATTTCAATCACCATGGTGTTGCAATGCCATGGTCCAATCCATATTTACTATTATGCTTTGATAGTAAACACCCGATGTTTTCCAACAAGCATATACATGCATAGTATAATTACAAGTTGGAGAACACACTGTGAGCTGAGTATATGTCCATGAAAACACAATGGAAACCCATATATAATCAATCATACTTAGAAATAGTTGATTACCTTGTATATGGCTTGTCATGGCATTCCAACCCACATTGTGTTGGAATTCCACAACAATCCAGCTTTTCTATTATGCTTTAATAGTAACACGCAATGTTTTACAAAAAACATATTAATTAGAATGATCACAAATTGGAAATGAGACCACCCAAATTGTAATAAGAGGCCTTCAAAAAAATCCCTTGTTGTAAAGAGGGCAACCCATTGGAGGTCTTACGATCAAGATTCATGTGGGTCCAATTTTAATATTAGTTTCAAATAATTTAATTTAAATATCACACTTTTAAATGGTCAAATAGTTTAAAAGTAATTTCATATCTCATCCCAACTAAAAAAGATACATAATTATCTTTATTTATAATGACCAAATTTTAACTTCGACCATTAAATTGGGTGATGAATAACCATATGAAACCAAAAGTAGAAACCCCAAACACCAAAGTGTAACCATATCAAACCTAGAGTAGAAACCCCAAACACCAAAGTGTAACCATATCAAACCTAGAGTAGGAACCCTGAACACCAAAGCCTACCCCATGGAGGAGGTTAGGAAAATGAGCCATGTATCTAACTTGAAATAAAAATCCTACTAAAGAACTCATAACAAAGAGAACCCATGGCTCAGACATACAGTAGCTGAGTATACTCACAAGAAGTCCTAGTGGGTCCAAGTTTAACAAAACACTCTAGACAACTGAGCAATAAAATTTTGTTTAAAACCATAACTCCTACCATGAGAAAGCAATTCCTTTGGCTTAATAATGAAAATCAAGTTTCTAACCCTACCCTAATATTATAGGCATGAAATTAAATGAGTAGATCCTTCATTGCAATTCATCTACCATAAAATTTGATTAAGGGTGGTTGATTGGATCAGCAAAACCAAAATCAAGTTTTTAATCCTGCTCTAGATTTTATGGGTATGAAATTTCAAGAGAAAATCCTTCCTTGCAAAATCACCTACCATGAAGAGTGAGATTAAGAGTCATCCACAATATTAAAAATGGTTTTATAAAGTCATAAAATACTATTAAACAACACCATATTTAAGAATGAAAACTTTCGTGTTAATTTTTATTTCAATTTCCATGTATTCATAGCACTACATAAATAGACCTTTATATAGTATTTTCCATCTTATGTTGAAGAATATGCAACCAACCAATCAGGTTGACTAAGATTTGTTCATGGCATCTATGATTTTCCTAATGTAATGCATATCCATTATAAGTTCAAAAAGTTATAGTGTACAAAGTAGAAAATTTGACCTCCTAGGACCTAAAATAATACCCTTATGATACTAGTCACAAAAAAATATGTGAACTTTGTGTTATGCCTTAGGTTGGAGATGTCATACACTAAGCCTCCATGATTCTTGTTCAGAACTACAAGTTGGCTTAGACTAAACCTACTTGGATAATTCTTCATTATATTGAGGGATGTTTGAACAAATCCAATTATCAATGCTTCAAGGACATACATCATACTATCAATGACATGGTTGATCAATTGGATATAAAAGCCAATACCAAAACCTACATAGCTGAAAGCTTTGATTGTTTACTATTCAATTGGGACTGTTTTAGTTTACAATTTTCTCTTGCTTCAGTTACAATTGGTATGTAACAGATTTATTGTTGTTTCTATTTTGATTTTTCCCTTCTTTGGAGGGCTAATGTGTATCTTAATTATATGGTTGATATATAGTTATAATAGTTATGTCTATTGTTTGCTCATAGCCATGGTTCTCTGCATTTTTCTCAATAGCTTTAATTTAATAAAAAAAACATGTGCTATGCAATTATTCAAATAGACAACTTTCGCCAATGAAAATTATGTAACTTTAGAATCAAACACGAAGAATTAAAAAACACAATAATATGTATTATGACATTTCTACAACATAAATCAATTAAGTTAATACTGTGGTAGCCCAAACCTAATATCAAGTTGACCTTCCATCAAAGAATTTCCTAAGAAGCTATGTCCTCAATCATAACTAGAATTATACTCTACATCATTGTTGTACCATCCATATCACAAGAAACTCATTTCTATGCAAAAAGATAAAACAAGGTTAAATCATATATCACAAAGAAAAATGGAACTTATATTTTAGAGATTTCTTTTATTAGGCTATGTAAAGCTACTATTGTTGGCATGTAAAACATGGTCATAATTGGGAATAAGTAGCATGTAGTAGTATTACATAGTCAATATTTATTCTAGTGTATACCCTTGTACATGGGCATATTGGATATGTGCATTAAGTTGATTTCCTAGTTTAAGCTTATTATGCCTTTAAATTCAAACTCCATATCGATATAGCAAAGCAAGTATATTATAAGCTCTAATGTCTAACTTGCATATTTGTATTCTAGATTTACAAATTTGTTATAGCAGTTGAAATAGGAAATATGCAACAAATGGTGCATTGTTTGGAAAAGAGAGAGAAGATAATTATTTAAATTAGTTTATAAATGCACTTGATACAAGTTCCTGTGAACATTTTTCATGCATGGCACAAAGAGGAAATAACAATATCAAGAAAAAACAATGTAAACTAACCCCACAAAGCGGCATATTTATTTCAAAAGACTAATAATTTCATTCTAATGTAAGAAATGAATTAGAATACTGAAGACAATATTTGAATCTTACCTATGGGGATATGGGTTGCTTCCTAATCCTCATCCCATAAAGTTGTAGAGTTATCACAAAAAACTAATAGTAATACTAATCGTGTCATTCTAATGCAAGCAATAAAACAAACAATGAAAATGGTCTTTCAATCTTACCTAATTGTGGACACTCAATAAGTACACCTTTTCCCTTGCTTGGTTTAATGAAAAATTGGACCTAATGTCCCCTTTATCTAGTGTTGTGAGGTATTTTACACATGTACATTTGGTCTTGGGCCCTTGCAAACTGAATAAAATGCATTTAACAATGTCTTGTAAAGATGTTGTAAAGTGTTGTAAATGACTTTCGCACTGTTTTAGACTATTCATTAAACATTTAAGTCTCATGGACCTATCTTTCCCTTAATTCAATGTTGTGCAATGTATTTAATTGCATTCTCACATTAATCTAGAAGGCTTGTAAATAAAATTTGGTTTTAATCTTGTGTTGTAATGTGTTTTGCACATTCACATTGGATCTTGTGTCTTTCTAGGCTATGTGGACCTCATTTTAATGTTGTATAGTGTATTTAATCACACTTTCACATTGAAATTTGTGCCCCTAGCCTTAATCACCCTTTATATCATCATTAATAGGCCCATATGATCCTGTATTGTGCATCCTAAGGCATATTTTGATCAAAAACCAAACTAGATCAACTTAAGAGCTTAATTTCTTCATTCCCCAACATCCCAGCTGGCAAAATAGCCCCTATGGGACCCATTCACCACTTTGGGCAAATGAGTGCCATCTAGGTGGGACCCATTTTCCTAGGATGGTGAATGAGTCCTATTTGGGCCATTTTTGAGGTTTGAGTAGGAAAAATTAGGTTTTAAGTTTAATTTTCTTCAATGTTGGCTTGAGGGATCAAATTAATGAGAATTTGAGTGGGTTTCCTATATAAATAAGCCTCCAAAACCTCATTTCATTCAAGTATCATAATGTATTCATGTTGTCAAGTCAAGCAAGTTAGGTTTAGATGATTCAAAGAGCATTCAAGAACACTTCTAAGACATTCAAGGGAAAATTATTCATCCATTGTTGTAGCAATTCAAGATCCATAATCATGGAAATTTTCTAATTCCATTATTTCATGTTCATGCTTCATCTTATTTCATTATTTGGTTTAATTTCCTAAATGAGGTTTGACCAAGGAAAACCCCTATTCCCTAACATTCAATATTTCTCACTCTTTATTTGTGTCGTTGTAGATCTAGATACATTGAAGGCTTGTCAATCATTGAAGAATAGGTTACAAAGTTGTTGGAGTTACCTTCCTATTGGAAAGGTCAAAATTTGCACAAAAAGTCACTTATAGTGTTGAAAATCATGGTTTTGGGTTCAAACACCTAGAGGAACAAAATGAGCAGACTAAGAGCTTTCAATTCCACTTTCGAGTTTTGAGAAAATTCAAAGTGGACTCATTTATAATTAGTGGAAAATTAGTCCCACTGTACTTAAGATATTTTTATGGATTTGGATACCCATTTGGTTGAAATAGGCTCTAGTGCAGTTTTCCAGAACTAGGACTGATTCGCCTAAATGGTGAATGAGTCCCACTAGGCCTAAAAATCAACATATTTAGAATTTCAAAGTTATTTCTAGTCTTCAACACATTTCCAGGTGCACACTCTCTATTTTTTAACTTTTTGTTTTGCTTTATTTGCATTTCTAAGTGATTTTCTAGGTCTGTTTAAATATCACACTTTATTTTCAAACATTTTACATTTTCCAAGCTTTCACTTTGTGGTGAACCCCTTTCTTGTTTCATTCATTTCTAAGGATATCCTTACATTCATATCTTTCATATCCTTCATTGGATTGAGATCTCTAAGTTATTCTTGAATGCGAGCATTGCGAAATCAGATCCCTCTCCCTTCATTCCCCTTTTTAGTGTGAACAAGGAAGTTGTGCATTCCATTTCTATTGTCCAACTTTTGGTGAACCTAATTTTTTAATACCTTCTTTTCTGATTTGGAGTCCATCATCATCCTATATCTAGCTTACATTGACTTTGAATTAGGATTTGCATTAGTTAATTTGCATTCTAGGATTTCAAAATTTTGCATTAGTGAAAGTGCATATAGGTTTCATTTTTTCATATCAAATCATTGACAAAAACACCTAAAAAATATATTTTCACTTAAGTTACACACAATACAACATAAAAAGTAGAAAAATGCATTAAAAATTCATGATTTTTTTTAAAACAATGCATAATTAGACTCATTCACCACCTTGGTCAAATCAGTCCCTATATAGAGTTGAAACAACCTTTTATAGCACTGAAAACCATGCTTTTAAGCTTCTATTTTCTACTATTGGTTAGTTGTTTCATTGGGTTCAATTTTTGTTTCATTCATAAATTACAAAATCTAGCTTAAATTGGTTCATTTCATTCATTACGTATTTGCAACATTTCATTTTCAAATCATTGCATAGTATAATCAATACACTACCTTGTGTCAAATCTGAAAAGTTGCATTTCATCCTAAGTATTTGCATTTCATTTTAAGATTTCCTAGCTTCTACATTTAAATCATTAGAATAAAATTATTTACATTCATGGCAATTATGGATAGCATTAGTTTTTACAATTTTCATTTTCAGCATTAGTTCCTAGTTCATTTAGATTAGATTCATTAGACAATGAAAACTAAAAACTAAAAACATCACAAGAAACAATTAAAAAAATTCTTACATTTAGAAAAAGTATATCATCCAAGCCCTTTAGTAGTGATGAATTAGGAATGTTATATGAATCCCTTAAGGGATTCCTCTCACTAAAATCATCCACTAAAGGTTTGACACAAAATGATGCAAGCATTGATAATCATGATAATCATATTTTTTCTTCTCACGATATCTCTCCCATTGGTGATGAAGGTATTTTGATGAAAGAAGACACAATGATTGTGTGCATGTCCACTACTCCCAACACCTTCCCTACTTGAGAAAATACTTTATTGAATAAGGATACAATCATGAATGATCATGACAAACACATTTGTGTGGAGGATATGTTGATATTTGCGAGCTATGAAAATCCTACCTCTCCTACTCAATAAGACATTATAGGACATGGGAATGTAAATATAGATAATCATGATACTTAAACCCTTCCTTCTCCTAATATCTTCTCTAGACATGAAGAAGATAGTTTAGTGTTAGAATATATCCTTATTGAGACTCATGAGAATTTATTCCTCCCTTTCCTAATGCCCCTACCATTTGGGAAGACCTATTTAAACAAAAGAATTCCAATCATTGGTCACCATGAAACTCCTAGTTATCCTTCTCTTGATGCCTCTCCTATAAGCTACTTTATCAAATCTAACCATGAAATTTGATGAACCTATTGTTTTTAAATCTCCTAAAAGTTATCCTACTAGGATAGATACAATTGGGTACGTGCAGGATCATGATGGGCCAAAAAGTGGTGATATGATGGGTATGTGTAGGGTATGTGACTGATGAATTTTTTTTACGCAAAATTGATGAAACAAATAGGGATTTTAGAGATTCTCAGCTTTCCACAAATATAAATTATGCTTTACCTTGAATTTAATAAATAATTATTATTCATTTTCTATTTGAATTATGACTAAAGTTCCGATTGAAAAAAAATTATAGCTTTCAAATGGTATCACACTTTTTGAATCTGAAACATGTGTCACATTCTATGCTTCGCATGCTATAGGATTAAAAATTAAACAAAAATTCATGAAGTTTTAACCAAGTTAAGGTGGTCAGACATATGAGTTTTTTTAATTTTTTAAAAGTTGTAATAAAAAATTCATAATTAATTACTTACTTGGAAATTTAAAAAAAGAAATAATGCATCACATCAAGACATGAGTCCTCTACTTATATATAAAATATTTTTAAAAAATATTATCATTTTATTATAGTTAGGGTGGTCAGATATACACTTCTTATTTTTTCCCTAAAATTTAAGTACTATTGCATTGAAATTTCAAATTTTCACCAACTAGATTTTTTTTAAAAATAAACCTAGTAGTCTACAAAATAAATTCAATTTGCTACAAATTCTATTCTTACATATTTTTGAAATAATATAGATAACTTATTCAAATTTTTACATCAAGTTTCCTAGCTCCAATTTTCCTAAATTTTTTGCCACTTAAGGGCGTATTTTTTCCATGATGATCCTGCACATACCCTATGTAACCAAAGAATGAGACCTTAGAGAACAAGAATGAACCATCGACAATCACAACAATCAAATTTCCCCCTCTCCTAATATCTCTCCTATTGGTGAAGAACATATTATGGTGTTACAAGATCACATCAATGAGAATTATGAGGAAAACATCATTGCACAAGGAAACACCATCATTTCCAAGAAATAAAATCCAACCATGGATCATTCCCTTACTTGAAATGAAGTCAATATTGAAGAACCAAACATCAAATGTCATGAACATCTCGTTTGTAGTTCTCCTAAAAACTCTCCTAATAGGGAAAGTCTCATGATACAAGCAAACATCAACACTATCATGTGCAAACCAAAAATAAACCTCACTTTGAAGAACCTTGAATAGCTTGATATGGATTTACCTCCATCATTCTTTTAAAATGATAAAACCTTGAAGAAAATGTTAGGAGTTTATGACAAGTTGCATTCTACTCCTCAAAAAAAAAGGTTACATGTTCTATGATCAATACCAATCAAAATGATATAGAAAGAAAAAAGAAAATTGAAGAAGAAACAAAGTTATTGGAAGAGGCTTCAAAAACATTTGATTTCATTTCTACGTCCATGGGGGAATACATGATCATAAAAAAAGAGTCTAGAAAGGGAAATGAGAAATCGGTAATGACAATACAAAATTCAAAAACATCCACTTCAACCACCTTAAAAGCAAATACAACATCCAAGACAAACTTTGAGGCAATTGAACAAGCAATAAATCCAAAAAACTTTGACAAAAATTTTTGGAAGACATTTTGAACTTATGAAGCAACTTGGGAAAGGATGTGATATCCATGTCCCTATAATGCCTAAAATACAAGAAATGACTAATGATCTTAGTTATTGTCCCTAAAAAAAAAACCTTCATTCAATGTCAACACTATCACAAACAATTCTTAGAATAAGACTATAACCTTGGTAAATCCAAAACTAATAGATATCTCATTAAATATGTATCAAGCAGAAACTGTGTTTACTCATCATAGTAAATAACATTAGTTGCTGCTCCTTGCCATGTAATAGTTGTATGATCATAGCATACTCACTATTGCAAGGAGAAGCATATCATAATCCATTCCAAGCTCATCCTTGTCTTGCACTAAGTGGGGGAAAGGAGGTAGGAAGCCTTATCCCCCCATATGTCACTTGTCATTGTCTCTTTTGGTTAGTCGTTAACCTTTCATGAACATATAAGAGAAAGCTTGGGATGTGGAAGGCATACCTTAAGTTGGCTCACATGTGACATACTTATCCATGACGTAGCCTCATTTGGAAACATATGACTTTTCATAGGGATTTCCAAGATGGCTCTCATGTCTTCTTTCATTGGCTACTTTAAAGCAATTTCTCATAGTGATGGTGGAGAAACCACTTTAAAGTGGGGCCATACATAGATGACATCTTTTCACAAAATTTCATGGCGTGATTTTTATTTTTATTTTTTTCCTTGTGATGTGTCCTCGTCTTGGTGGTGTCATTGGGTTTGATGTTTTCCAAGAGTGTACAATCTACTAAAATGCAATGATGTGAACGAGGCATCCCATGGGAAATGATCTAACACCTTGACTTGTCCTCTCTTGGAGACATTACACACAATGATCTCTAAGAAGAAGACCTTACATGAACAAATAAAAATCCCCTTTAACAGAATCTTTACATGAAATTCAAAAAGCATTTACAAAAGCATTTTCTTTATGGTTCCTTATTAAAGTTATAAGGAGGATAAATTTGGTATGGTTAGTATAATGGGAAGACAATAAACTGGCATGACTTTCTCATTATATGGTGGGAAGCCGACACACTGGCATGAATTTCTCACTAAACCACTTCTTTGGGACAACTCACCCCACAAATGACCTAATGTTTTGTGGCCCTAGAGTGAGCTTATCTTTGATCCATGTATCAATTTTCTTTCTTTTAGTTCTCGACATTGCATTATTGTGTATCTTGTTTTGTTGCATATTATACACCTTGTGTGTTTCCTTTTGTGCTTATGTTAATTTGACTTAGGATCTTACAACTGGACCCCTCTTGAATGTGTACTTTAGTGTGAGTTTGAAGCAAGTTCATTCTCTCACTAAAGTGGGTGCTAAATGTGGACACAAAAAGTTCGCCTTTCCCTTGCTTGGTTTAATGACAAAATGGACCTAATATCACCTTGATCTAGTATTGTGAGTTTTTTTACACATCCACATTAGCTCTTGGGCTCTTCCAAACTAAATAAAATCCATTTAATGATGTCTTGTAGAGGTGTTGTAAAGTGTTGTAAATGAATTTCACACTTTTCTAGACTCTATTAAACATTTGAGTCTCATGAACCTATCTTTCCTTGAATTCAATGTTGTGAAATGTATTTAATTGCATTATCATATTAATCTAGAAAGCTTGTAAATTAAACCTAGTTTTAATCTAGTTTTGTAATGTTTTTTACACATTCACATTGGATCTTGTGCGTTTCTAGGCTATGTGGACCTCATTTTAATGTTGGAGTGTATTTAATCATGCTTTCACATTGAACTTTGTGTCCCTATCCCTAATCACCCTTTATATCATCATTAATAGGCCCCTATGACCCCATATTGTGCATCTTGAGGCATATTTTGATAAAAACCCCAACTAGATCAACATAAGAGCTTAATTTCTTCATTCTATAACATTCCAACTTGCAAAATAGCCCCTGTGGGACCCATTCGCCACTTTGGGTGAATGAGTCCCATTCAGGTGGGACCCATTTTCCTAGGTTAGTGAATGAGTCCCATTTGGGCCATTTTCAAGGTTTCAGTGAGAAAAAATGGGTTTTAAGTTTAATTTTCTTCAATGTCGGCCTAGGGGTTCAAATTAATGGGCATTTGAGTGGGTTGCCTATATAAATAAGCCTCCAAACACTCATTTCATTCAAGTATCATAAGGTATTCATGTTTTCAAGTCAAGAAAGCTAGGGTTAGGTCATCTAAAGAGCATTCAAGATCACTTCTAAGAGGGAAAACTATTCATCCATTGTTGCAACAATTCAAGGTCCATCATCATGGCAAGTTTCTAATTCCATTATTTCTTGTTCATGCTTCATCTTATTTCATTATTTCATTTAATTACCTAAACAAGGTTTAACCAAGGAAAACCCCTATTCCCTAACATTCAACATTTATCTCTTTCTTTGTGTGTGAACTGTAGATTTTTGGTTCCTATGTACTTCTCTAGCTCTTCTAGGGTCTTTCACCTAAAAGGAGAGAGATAGGACAAAAAAAGCTATAGGGTTCATTCTGATTATGTTATGTGTGTTGTTATCTAAGCTAAATGAATTGAACTAAATGCAAGTAAGTGATTTATATGAATGATTATGAATGAAAAACTAAGATTTAAATTATGCTGGAAAACACATTGTGATATGCAAATAATGAACTAAAAGATGAAATAATGCATAATAGAAAGGAATGAGATGAAACAAAGTACACCTGGGAAATATTTGAGGAATCTATAATGGTGTGAATGCTATTTGAAATTACTGAAATTTCACAATGGGAGTTATTCGCCCAGGGTGGTGAATTAGTCCTGCTACTAGTGAAAAAGTGTTGAAAATAGGTTTTTGACTGTTGAGATCCAGAATATAACAAAATTTAGATTTTCAATCTTAAGGTGGGACTCTATTTCCGCTGGTGGAAAATCAATCATCTCCCAAAATTATGAGAAATCAAGAGACAACTCTGCAACACTAGATCTAGAGAAGTCTGATTGTTGGGTTGTTGAAGTCAGTTCTACAGGAAACAGACAAAAAACCTTCTCCAAGCTTGAAAGATGATGGCTTTTGAATTGAAGCACCTAGTTGAATTGTTGACCAATCTTCAACACCTTAATACTTGTTAAATCTGCACACAAAATTCTACAAACAAACATGCAAGAGGGGGAAAATGGTTGAGGGTTAGCAAATAAGGGTTTGCCATGGTCAAATCTCACTTTTGGTAATCAAACCCTTAATGAAATAATGGAATGAAAGAATGATAAACTAATAAAATTCAATTTCTATCAACTTACCAAACCCTTGATTATTCAAATCTTAAGTAATGTTAATGGATGATCCAAAGTGCTTGAATAATGCTTGATTTGATGTTGTAAGATGTTTGAATGCTTGAGATTGCTTGAATGACTTAAGAGATTGTATACTTGGATGAATGGGGGATGTAAAATAAGGTGAAAATCACTTATTTATACAATCTTGTGCCTTAGTTACCCATTCATACCTCATCACAGGCTGACATCAAGTTTTTTTGAATAAAAACCTGAAAGGAATTTTGAATTTTTTTGAATTTGGATCCAAGGGGCACTCATTCGTCACCCATGGCGAATGGGTCCCACCTAGGACCTGAAAATGGATGTTAGGAATTATCTTGTATTTAATGTTGTTTCTCAGGATTACATTCAAAAATACGCTTAATTAAGGCATATAAGGGCATAAAGGGACCAAATAAAGCATAAGAAAGGTGTAAATAGGGAAATTATGCCTATAAAAGCGTGAAATCTTGCTACAAGACTTTACAAAACTTCAAAATAGGACTTGATTAGTGATGAAAAGGTGATTTTTAGGTGAATTGTAATGAATAGAGTGTAGAAGAGTACAATTTTTTTTACAACACTTCACAACACCTTCACAAGACATCATTATTTGAATTTTAGTACCTAAATATGCATGTTCAAGCCACATTACAACATAAAATCACAGAAAAATAGATCAAACATCATGAAACAAGATCTAAAAGGCCATGAAAATGACAAGGGGCCATTTTTCTATGACACATTTAGCCCCCACTTTAGTGAGAGGATGAACCTGCTTCAAACTCACAGTAAAGTAGGCATGAACATTGAGAGTAGGGTTCAAATGCACTTATGTTAGCAAGATGGAATGACAACAATCACGAGCAATGATCAAGCCCCCAAGATGAAGATCCCATGGAAAACTAAGCATAAGAACAAAGGAACACACAAGTGTTGAAAGGAATCAGATGAAGCTTTGATCCTTTATCCAACTAGTTGTGGATTATATCTAGGTTGATTGTTTGAAAAAGAGAATGTATACTCACTCTAGGGTGATAGAACTCATACTAGTCTACCAGGTGAGAAGGCCCAAATTTACTCACTTTGGTGCCACATAGCCTCTAATTGTCCACAGGGTGAGAAATCCCAAAAGGTATGATACATACGCTAGTTGGTATGCTCTGACAAACACAAAGGTGGCTATGGGGAAAAGTCATGCTGCTAGGTGGGCTTCCCACTTAACCATATCAAAGTTATACCTGCTGATAACTTTAACAAGCTGCCATAAAGAATATTTTCCATTAGTTCTCCATGAGACAAGCAAAGCTCTGCATGCTTAGAACTCATGAACAAAAGGGCAGGTTCCACAGGCATGCAAGTTGTGTTATGCAAGGTGGAAAAAATGAAAAATGTAAAAATGTAAAAAATGTAAAAATGTAAAAGATGTTCGAAGGATTCTTTTTAAGTTCATGCAAGGTTAGTCACTTGGGGAGAATTGTGCCTAATTTCTCCAAGATGGGACCAATCAAGGAATAGTATATTCATAACTTAGGGGATGCAGTGCATCACATCAGGTCACCAAGAGGAATGTAATATGCTTTAAGATAGATCACACTTATGAAGGACATCACACCCAATGTCATCCACAAAGTGAAAAATGCATCATATAAATGAAAAGGCTACACTAGGAACCAAGAATGCAAATGAATTATGGTAATGTATTCCCCCCGCTTTAAAGGAATTGCTACACATTGTTCTGTGAGCAATTACTTTAAAGTAGCAAAGGGAAAAAGAAAAAAGCAAAACAAGACATAAGAGACAACTTTGAAATCCCTATGCCAAGTCATATTTTTCAAAGTTAGGGTGCGTCATGTTAAGGAAAATGAAAAACAAAGAAAGGGAGTTGCCCCTCAAAAAAGAGCATACCAAACACATAAGGGATCTATGGATTTAGGGCTAGTATGTTTGTTGCTGCAATGTTTTGATTAAAGAGCTTGGAACTATCATCATTCCCCAAAGCACATAGAACTAGAGGATTGACACATGAAAGCAAAATGAAAATAAAGTTTGTTTTGAGTCAACATGGAAGAGACATTGTGGTCTCAAATATTTGCATTGTTCGCAAAAGGAAAACACAAGAGAAAAGAAAGAGAATGAAAAGGAAAAAGAAAAATGAAAAATATTTTGGGTCAACATGAAGGAGAAATTGCGGTCTCAATGCCTTGTGTCATCCCCAAAAGGAAAACACAAAAAGAAAAAAGACAAGGACCTTTGGGGTCAACATGGAAGAGACATAGGGCATCTCTATACCTATGTCTTTGTGTCATCCCTAAAAGGAGAACACAAAACAAAATTGAAAAATACAATGAACAACAAATAGAAGAATAGAGGTACAAATAGAAGTGTACAAAGAGAGGGAACATCAAACACACGTTATAGGGGAATATGATACACACATGAAAATGTAAAAGGACAAATAAAAAGATAAATGTAAAAAGGCTAGCTAGGTGAATGAAATTCAACCATCTAACAAGTCATCTACCTCCCAATCATGTTCATTATAATGAAAAGGTAGTTGACTATCCAAAGGAAGAATTGCAAGCACCGAAATAGGAGTCATACCAGGTTCTTCACTTGGTTGAGAGGATTTATCATTTAAGCTCATTTTAGATGAAAATAGAGAGTTTAGGTCACTGTGCACTTCTTTGTCTATTTTTTCTATCATCGCATCATCATCATCATCATCAAGATTAATGACAATAGGAGGAGGAAGGGTGATTTCTAAGGATGGATGTAGCAAAAGCTGTAGTTGTTGGATTGGTTATTTTTGTTGTGATTTTTGCATTGGACTTTTTTTTCATAGGTTAGGAGGAGGGTGGTCATCTATTACTTCTTTGAAAGGTGGAGGTTGATTTTCTTTATTTTCTTCCATGTGACATTGACGAGCAAGGAGACGACGATGACGCCTACGTTCCCTAGCACCGTGGTCTCATTTAATTTGGTTTTCGAGTTGTTGAGGTGTAAGAGTGGATTGATTCATCATAGGTTCTTCTATTTCTGAAGAGGGAATAACAAAAGAAATTGAAGAGGATGGATCAAGAACTTTCTCTTTGGCTTTATACACTTGTTTAATTTGAGGAGGCACAATGGGATTGGTTTCACTTTCTCTTGGTCTTTTAAATTATGGAGGGGAATTTTTTTTTTATTGTTGAAGGGGTTGTATGGTTTGTTCATGTTCAGTCTCAGGTTGAAGCATAGTTTCATCTATGATAAGAGGTGTGGAAGTGAATGGGGATGCGTTACGAAGGAACAATTCAACTATATTTTTGGCTTTGAACTTTTGATAGGCTATGAAGAAGAAGTCTTTTTGAGGAGTGATGGGTTCCATGGGTTCAGACCAAAATGATGCTAATGAGAAATTTCCTTTAGAAGATAAGGGATTAAAGCCACTATGGTGTATGGTGAAGATTTCATTATCATGTGGAAACTTCAAACACTTGTTAACCATTGATGGGACCACTTTCATTGAGTGAATCCATGGGTGGCCTTGCCACAAATGAATTTGGTCAGACTGTGGAATAATTGAAAATGTTACATTCAAAGTTTTAGGTCCTATCTGTAAGGGGAGAACGATCAATCTAATCATAGGGCATGAAAAACTAGTGTGTCTTAATCCATGCAGTTGGTTTATTGTAATCATCTTGATATATCTCATGTAATACTAGAAACTCCTTTGTGATCACATTCTCACCACAAGAAAGATCTATTAATATCCCATTAGTGGGATTATCATAGATTCTGCTAGCTATGCAGAGAGGACCATCGAGAAGTTTTTGTAGTATGTCTCTAGCAAAAAAAGTGATATCAAGGGATTTATTGGTTTGACCCTTATGAGGGATAACGTCTATTGCACCCATAAGTTTATCCATAGAACTATCTTGGGTAATAGGTGGAGGTATATCATGTTGTTCACTGTTTGTATCAACATTCATTACATCAGTGTTTGAAGGTTCACTAGCCTTGACAAATGTAGTGTGTTTAGGCATGGGGTCACGAAAATTTGTAAATTTTGAATAGGGGGTGTAACGAACTTATTGCCTTGATCATTAACACCCACAATGGACAAGTGGCTTGAATCAATGAGGTCTTGAACTAAATGTTTTAGATGCTTGCGATGTTTAGTGTCATGTCCATTTTGGCAATGAATATGACAATTGTAGAACCCTAATCCAAATACCTGTAAAACACAACAAATGAATACATTAGGAGATCAAATGCAAGTAAGAACAAGGATTCCCCATGAAATCCATTAACAAAACTCAAAATAGCAATGAAAAGAAGAAATTAATGAAAGAAAAAGAAAGTAGATTAAATATTATTGAAAGCAATGCAAACTCTTGATCCCATGGGGGAATTGGTGCCAATTTCATGTGAAAATTGGCCCTTTCTTAACTCCAATGATGCAAGATTGATGAATGTTGATGAATGATGATGGTGATCCACTTTGTTGAAGATTCAAGTGTGCTCCATGATGAAAAACCTGCATAACCTAGCTATGGATTCAAAAGTATGGATGAAGATTGCTCTAAATTTGAGTATAGTAAGTTTACTCAATTGGTGGATGGATAAAATGAAGGATAAGCTCTTCATGTATAGAATGCTAAGATAAATGAATGCCAAAAATGAAGCAATGCGGGACTAACATTCAACCAATGGCAAGGTGCCACTTGTCAACATTTGATAGGATGAAGGTTGAGCACATTTTGATTCACGTGCAAGTTTGAAATTTGAATTTGATGAGATGACATGTTTAGGGGGGATGAAAGATGAGTTAAATGCCAAGTGGGAGACATGTAAGATACAATGTAAGAGCTTTAAATTCTTTGTTGGATGGACAAGTCCTTTTGGGGGGAGATTTCAAATTTGAGGAATATTCCCACTTGGATGCCTTTTTGAATGAAAATAGATGATTTATAAAAAAATTAAATTGATTTTCATGTGCAAGTTGTAAAATCTAGAGGATTTGAGTGATTGGGACTAAATTAATCATGATTTGATTAATTTAAGGGGAGATTTAGCTAATTTGACTATTTGATTTAGATTTTAGGATTGAAATAAATCAAAAAGAGATGAAAATGATTGAGAATTAGTTAAATAAATATTTTGATTTATTTAACCAAAAGGGGTGATGTTAGATTAAATTAGATAAATGTTTGATTTATTTAATTTAATTAGATGAACTTTATAGATTTAATCAAATAATATGGATTATTTAATTAAATCAAAGATAGGAAGATGAAATGACCTAGCTAATTACAGAGAGATGATTTAATTAAATTGAGGGATTTATTTAATTAAAAGGGGAATTATGACAAATTTAATCAAATAAGGCTATTCGATTAAATGGTTAGATAGAGGGATAATTCAGGATGAGGTGATGTTAGTAGATTAGGATCAAGTGTGCGATATCAATTTGTATATTTTCTATGTCTACAACAATAAGCATTAGGTTTGAAGGTAGGTGGTAATGGATGATTTGGATCAAGTGGTCTAAAGGGTTGAAAAGTGAGCATGTGATGTTGAAGTAATTGGTTCATTGTGTTATGGAGAGTATCAGGTAAGGGAGTATATTGTCTCTTTGGGTCCCCATAGGTATAAGGCATCATTTCTTTAACAACCGCCACTTGATTTGGAACTGGTTGAGGTGGTTGTGGTTGTGGTGGAGGAGGATTGAATTGTAAAAAGTAAATATTTGATTTGTGAAAGTTTAGATTGTTGATCTGATTATTGTGTTCAGGCTTGTCAACTCATTTAGAAGTGGATTTTGAATCATGAATTGAAACCAAGTTATGGTATTCACACAAGGTTGTGCATAAATGAATAAATGAAGGGAATTTCATCAAAGTTAGCTTATCCTGAAGGTTTGTGTGCAATTTTTTGATAAACATCTTTTGCAGTTGTGCATCAAGAATCTTGACATCAATTTGAGCATACAAGGATTGGTATCATGAGATAAAATAAATTACCTTTTTTTTCTATGTTTTGTCTACATCTCATGATGTTAGCCATTGTCTTTTTAGGTGTCATGTGAACTTGAAAGTGACTTATGAAAGCATCCAAAAATTCATTGAATGATCAGATGGAATGATTGGGTAGGTTGGAAAACCACTCTAATGCAATATCTTTCAAGGTACTTGGAAATTTTTTGGCTAAGAGTTTATCATCAAGGACAATATCACTACATAAAGTTGTATAAGCATTAACATGGTTGATAGGGTCTTCTTTTCCTCTGTATTTCTCAAACTGAGGCATTTCTATCCCTTGTGGCATTAGGGTACGTAAGATTTATAAGGATAAGGGGCTGCTACAAACATGATATGTGGGTGGAGTAGTTTGACCTTGGCTAATGGTGGAAAGTTGTTGTATGGATGAAACAGTATTAAGGAGTTTTGTAAGAACAGGGTCAGGGTAAGTGGGTTGAGGTGAAAGGGAAAATGGTGATCAAGTGTAAGTGATGTGAAGGGAAGTGAAAGGAATACTATGGGGTGTGAAGGTGGTGGAGGGGACTTTCGATGCCATAAGAGAAGTAGGAATGATAGCTAGAATCAGGAAAGAAGTAGTCACATAATTAACCTAGTGCGTAGTTGTGTGGACTTGTGGATTGGTATAAGTTGGTATGGATGCTATGGTTGAAGGGGGAGAAACTTGAGGTCCTCCTTGGCTTATAGGAGTGCTTGCAGATTGGGCATTAGAAGAGGCATGTTTATTGTAAATCTCAGCAATTCTCTTCCTCACTTGCAAGCCATCATCACTTTCAATTAAGCGATGAAGGTTTTCAATGGTGGGTATGGAAGTGGTGGAAATTTTTTCAAGTGAAAAGTCTTGTTGTAAATGTAAAAAATCCTCATGAATCTTAATGAAATTTTTCTTGTGGAAGGGAGTTATTTTGGGTTTCAATATTCATTGGATGGAAAGGTGAGGGCAGAGAAGTTGTATTGTCAATGCCCAATGCACCATTGTCCATACTAGGAGTAGGGGCTCTTGAGATCACAAGGTCCACAATGAAAGTGCTATCATGGGAGGCCATGAGTCTAAAACTTCTTCTCACTAAAGTATTATCAATGGGCCACCAAACACTCATACAAGTACCATAAAGGATGGGGTGAAATCAAATGCAAGGTAATCTAAGAGCTCTAAATGCAAATAACATAAATTCTACTAACTATAATAGAGAAGTAACTATAGAAAATAGAAATGCAGGAAAATGCCAAAAAAATGCCAAAAAATTTGTTTAAAGATTGCAGAGGGACTTATTCGCCCAGGGTGGCCAATGAGTCCTAGTATGATGTTTTTTTCATGTTTTTTAGAAATTTGAATGTGATTGTAATTCTTTTCAGAATGCAATTAAAGATATAGAATGTAGTTTTTCAAGTTTTTCAATGATTTGCAATGCTAAAATGAAATCTAAAAAAACCTTTGGGTATGTGCAGGATCAGCATGGAAAAAATAGGCCCTTAAGTGGCAAAAAAATTCAAAAAAATTAGAGTTAAGCAACTTGAAATAAAAATTTGAATAATTTATCTATATTATTTAAAAAATATGTAAGAATAGAATCTGTAGCAAATTGAATGTAGTTTCTAAACTACAAGGTTTATTTTAAAAAATAAACTATTTGGTGAAAATTTGAAATTTCAATGCAGTAGTACTTAAATTTCAAGGAAAAAATAAGTAGGTGTCTATCTGATCACCCTAACCATAATAAAATGATAATAATTTTTTTTATAAGATTTTAGATATAAGTAGAGGACTCATGTTTCGATGTGTTGCATATTTTATCTGATTTTTTTCCAATTAAATAATTAATTATGATTTTTTTATTAAAACTTGTAAAAAATATTTAAATGCGTATGTTTGACCACCTTAACTTGGTCAAAACTTCATGAAACTCATTTTTTTTAATCCTATAGTATGCAAAGAATAGAATATGACACATGTTTCAGATTCAAAAAATGTGATACTGTTTGAAATCTATAGATGTTTTTCAATCACCCTATCAATTAGGACTTTAGTCATAATTCAAATAGAAAAAGAATAATAATTATTTATTAAATTCAAAGTAAAGCATAATTTATATTGGTGGAAAGCTGAGAATCTTCTTTACATTATTGAATTTGACTCCATTTTCCGGTGAACGTTCATCAATCGTTTGACAAATCTTTGTTGGAAAAGCGACAAAAAGATGAAAACATTTTCGTCTCTATTTTTTCATCGCAATTCCAATGACACATTAAACATCAAAATAATGGTGTAGATTAGTTGGTTGTCAACATCATAAAATGACTCAAATGTTTGTCGAAATATTGACGAAAACTTTGAGTATCCACCGATGAATTACAACCAAAATGGAATTACAATGGCTCTTCTGAAGCGTTGAAACAACAACATAAGTTTGTTGCCATTTCGATGAAATGGGAAATTATTTACGACGAAGCCTTCATCACAGCAAAGAAACTTCTTCGGACCTTTTCTATGATTTTTTGGTGGCGTTTGTCGAAATTGTGATGAAATGGGCAAGGAGTTACGATGAAGCCTTCATCACAGCTAAGAAACTTTGTCGGACCTTTTCTGTGATTCGCCGATAGACTTCATCGAAAGTGCAATGAAATGGAAAAGGAGTTATGACAAAGCCTTCATCATAGCTATAGCAACTTCATTGGACCTTTTCGATAATTCATCGGTTGTTTTCATCAAAATTTTGACGAAACAATGATTTTTTTTTAAAAAAAAATATTTGTGGAAATGTACCATCGGTGAGAGATCAATCATCGGTAGAGGATAGAAAACACACTCTGATAGTCCATGTCTTGCCGATGACTTCCATCGGCAAGACAGATCCAATGTCACACTGATCTGACCTCTTCAGGAGTTTTGAACACTGCTGGATATCAGCAAGACATTCTAAGGGTCTCGCTGATTAAACAAGTGTCTAAGAGAAAGTAAACAAATGGAACCTATTAATTTTCTTATTTTGGGGTTCTTTAAATCATAGAATAGATACCATCTTCTTATGTTAATGTACTTATATTCAGATTTGAATTCGAGACCATTTGTCATTGCACATTCCATTTTACTTGCACATAGTATTTTATAAGCAATATATTGATAATGCCAAATGATTTATGGTGTTGTACAACTCTACCTCTAATCACAGTTTTGTTGTACCCATGAGAATCCTACAAATAAAAGTTTAAAATACAAGTCAAATAATATAAAAAAGACTTACTTCCATACAAATTAAATGATTATTCTCACAATGGAAATTGTCTAATTACAACAACAATTCCATGAAAGGTTACCCATGCTTCATAAGAGATGACTGATCATAAATAAAAACTACAAGATGCATAGAAAAAGCATTACAATTGAGAACAACCAAGGGCTAACAAGGGAAGGAGTTAAGAAACATTTGGATTGAAGAGAAATGTGTAGGGAAAATATTGAGCAGTGTCAAGAGAACAGAGCTTGTAGAATATATTCTTGACCTAATCAAGCTCTTGAACAACTTAAACAAAACTAAAATACTAACACATACATGAGACATGTAATGAACTTCCAATATCTGCTATCTTTTTCATTAATGCAAAGGTAGGTAAAAGAGAAATAAT
The DNA here is from genome assembly GCA_007258455.2 of Sequoia sempervirens. NCBI lineage: Eukaryota > Viridiplantae > Streptophyta > Pinopsida > Cupressales > Cupressaceae > Sequoia > Sequoia sempervirens. The sequence continues at coordinate 663,351,172 of VDFB02193867.1, forward strand.
TATAATTGTAACACTATTCATAGTCCAGTAAATTATGTTTGTAATTTGTGTTCAATGTACCTTAGTTTTATCATTATACTACCCATCTAATACCATATTTTAATCCAGGATTCAACTATCTTAGATCTAAAGAAGCACTTTCAATTAACCATTTAAAGTACTATAAAATAAGGTAAGACTTTTACTTGAGAAATATAGGGTACACTTGTAGAATTAAAGTTCTCGCAATCATCAGGATTTATTGGCACATAGACACAACCTACAACATATGAAGTAATGGATGACTACTAGTTAGTGAAATGGTCCTTAATATGTGACTGGTTCACAAATTGATTGGTAGAAAATAAGGTTACAAATAGATCTACATGAAAAATTATGAGGAAAATCTATTGTAATGATGAAAATAGATGAAAAGTGCAAAGGAAAGAGTCAAGCTACATCTCTAGAGCCTAAAAAAAACACATGCAAGAAACATAAAAAAAAAAGAACAAACTGGTTTTTGGATGAATACAAAATGGTTCCTTCAGCAAGTGATTCATATGTTTTCACACTTGACATAGGACATTAAGAAGATTTTAGCTTTCATTTGTGAGAGACCAATTGTCATTGCCTATTCCATTTTACTTGCACAGAGTATTTTATAAGCAATATATTGATAATTCCAAATGATTTATGGTGTTGTACAACTCTACCTATCATCATAGTTTTGTTGTTCCCCTCGAGAGAATCCTACAAACACAATTTTACAATACCAAGTCAAATAATATGAATAAGACTCACTTCCATACAAATTAAATGATTATTCTCACAATGGCAATTGTCTAATTACAACAACAATTCCATGAAAGGTTATCGATGCTTCATAACAGATAACTAATCATACATATAGACTACAAGATGCATAGAAAAATCATTACACTTGAGAAAAACCAAGGGCTAACAAGGGAAGGAGTTAAGAAACATCTGGATTGAAGAGAAAATGTGTAGGGAAAATGTTGAACAGTGTCAAGAGAACAGAGCTTGTAGAACATATTCTTGACCTAATCAAGCTCTTGAACAACTTAAACAAAATTAAAATACTAACACATACATGAGACATGTAATGAACTTCCAATATCTGCAATCTTTTTCATTAATGCAGAGGTAGGTAAAGGAGAAATAATTATAATTGTAACACTATTCATAGTCCAATAAATTATGTTTGTAATTTGTGTTCAATGGACCTCAGTTTTACCATTATACTTCCCATCTAATACCATATTTTAATCTAGTGTTTAACTATCTCAGATCTAAAAAACACCTTCAATTAACCATTTAAAGTACTATAAAATAAGGTAAGACTTTTACATCAGAAATATTGGGTACACTTGTAGGATTAAAGTTATCGCAATCATCAGGATTTATTGGCACACAGACACAACCTGCAACATATGAAGTAATGGATGACTACAAGTTAGTGAAATGGTCCTTAATATGTGACTGGTTCAAAAATTGATTGGTAGAAAATAAGGTTACAAATAGATCTACATGAAAAATTATGAGGAAAATCTACTATAATCATGAAAATAGATGAAAAGTGCAAAAGAAAGAACCAAGCTACATCTCTAGAGCCTAAAAAAAGCACATACAAAAAACATAAAAAAAAATAACAAACCAATTTTTGGATGAATACAAAATGGTGCCTTCAGCAAGTGATTCATATGCTTTCACACCTAACACATGACATTAAGAAGATTTTAGTCTTCCTCTGTGAGAGACCAGTTGTCATTGCACATTCCATTTTACTTGCACAGAGTATTCTATAAGGAATATATTGATAATACCAAAAGATTTATGGTGTTGTACAACTCTACCTATCATCACAGTTTTGTTGTTCCCCCTAAGAGAATCTTGTAAAGACAAGTTTACAATACCAAGTCAAATAATATGAAAAAGACTTACTTCCATACAAACTAAATGATTATTATCACAATGGAAATTGTCTAATTACAACAACAATTCCATGAAAGGTTATCCATGCTTCATAACAGATGACTAATCATACATACAAACTACAAGATGCATAGAAAAAGTATTACACTTGAGAACAACCAAGGGCTAACAAGGGAAAGAGTTAAGAAACATCTGGATTAAAGAGAAAATGTGTAGGTAAAATGTTGAGCATTGTCAAGAGAACAAAGCTTGTAGAACATATTCTTGACCTAATCAAACTCTTGAACAACTTAAACAAAATTAAAATACTAACACATACATGAGACATGTAATGAACTTCCAATATCTGCTATCTTTTTCATTAATGCAAAGGTAGGTAAAGGAGAAATAATTATAATTGTAACACTATTCATAGTCCAATAAATTATGTTTGTAATTTCCATTCAATGGACCTTAGTTTTATCTTTATACTACCCATCTAATACCATATTTTAATCTAGGGTTTAACTATCTCAGATCTAAAGAAGCACCTTCAATTAACCATTTAAAGTACTATAAAATAATGTAAGACTTTTACTTGAGAAAGATTGGGTACACTTGTAGGATTAAATTTCTCGCAATCATCAAGATTTATTGGCACACAAACACAACCTGCAACATATGAAGTAATGGATGACTACAAGTTAGTGAAATGGTCCTTAATATGTGATTGATTTGCAAATTGATTGGTAGAAAATAAGGTTACAAACAGATCTACATGAAAAATTATGAGGAAAATCTACTCTAATCATGAAAATAGATGAAAAGTGCAAAGGAAAGAGTCGAACTACATCTCTAGAGCCTAAAAAAAACACATGCAAGAAACATAAAAAAAAGAACAAACCAGTTTTTGGATGAATATAAAATGGTTCCTTCAGCAAGTGATACATATGCTTTCACACCTGACATAGGACATTAAGAAGATTGTATTCTTCCTCTTTGAAATTAACTACTTACAGAATAAACCCAGAAACCAATATTAAATACCTCCATGTCTAGCTGAGGGTAGGTATAAGAGAAAAAAAATTCTTCAATGCAATGCCAAAAAATATCATTATGTGTGTAGGTTTGTATTACTCAAAATATCATTTCACTACCTAAGGAAAAATACCAAAGTGATGTTTTAAATTTCAATCTTCACATAGGCTCCCTTATTTCTACACATGCATAAACAAGCATTATTCGAGCTCTAAACTATTCAAATATTAAGGATTTAATTATCTATAAGCTGGAAAGTTGTTGTTTAGACATAATCCATCATCTTTTACATATTTTTATTCACTCCTAGCGCTTCAGATAAATTTTTGTAAATGAGATAGAAATGTGAATCTTTTATGACAAAAAAATTATTAAAAGGAGGGGGGAGAGAGCAAAGGGCAGGGGGAAAGAGAATGCTTGAATTTATAGCAAAGTATAACATTTTGATCATTATAAAAATGAAACAAATCTTAAGTTCGAAGCATTATCATCATTTACAACATTTATGATCAAAAATGAATGTAAGTAGAGAAAATTTTGCATACCTGCAGATGGTACCAAATTTCATGGTTAAGTCGAAGCCTCCCATCAACAACAAGATCCAAATATCTGTGTATCTATCTTAATCGAGCCTTTAAACCCTTTAGAACTGTCAATTTTTCCACTAACCTGTTATGCATAAAAGTCAAATTTTAGAGTTATTTCACCACTAAAAAGAGAATAAATAGAGCTTTGAAACCAAATCCACCGACAACACAATGTGGTATTCATACAAAGCCATACAAACAAACTAAACTCAAAACATTGGAATAGAAACAACTTCAAATTATGATGCAGAGCATGGATTCAGGGTATAAAGAATCATTTTTCTGCCACCATAGTGAAAAGTTAGCACTTTCTTTCATCTTTTCATATTGGCTTGATGCTTCAAACAATGCATTTCTTATATTGAAAAGTGCATTACCTTATTGAGCTTCTCTTTGTTTTGAGAATAGTTTAATATTCTCTACTCAACAGGGCCAACCACATGATGGTGGAAGCTCATTTGGCCACTCCCCACCTCCCTCACATCACTGTCAATTCCCCATACCCAATCATATAACATTAATCATTCATTCATCCATTAAATATAACATTAATCATTCACTTTTTACATATTATCAAAAATATGGTTGTCATGATATGATTACAATCAATTTTTTTTTGTTTCTTTTTTAAAGCTACAAAAATCTGAAGTGGAGTATCATTTTCTAAGTCAATATATGTCCCCCCTTTAGTTGTTTTTCCCTCTGCTCATCATCTTAATGTACGCCTAGTCTTCTGCTCATGATGTGGATGCTGCTGCAAAGGGGGGTCTACTGCAATAAGGAATAAATTATAAACTGATATGTTTTATTATTATTGTTACAAGTATTTCATTAATTAAAAGAACATTAGAGTGGTTCTCTTTACCTGATGGGTCCACATCATGTTCTGAAACTTTTTTATAGACTCATGCTCAACATGTTGAACACCCTCTAAATCTTGATTTGTAGTTGAAACATGAAAGGTTACATTAATTAATACACCAATTGAAATTAAATATGTTTAAGAGAACATGGGAGTGGTCCTATTTACCTGATGGGGCCACATCATGTTCTTGATCTTCCCTAGCTTGATCATGCTCAACATGTTGATCATGCTCTATATTCTCTAAAATTGAAACACGAAAGGTTACATTAATTAATACACCAATTGCAATTAAATATGTTTAAAAGAAATTTAGAGTGATCCTCTTTACTTGATGGGGCCACATCATGTTCCTGATCTTCTCTAGCCTGATCATGCTCAACATGTTGATCATGCTCTACATATTCTCAAGTACCGGGATGCACACCATGACCTTCATTTGCATGTTGTGCTCCACCCTCACCAGGCTACATTCCAATGTCATGTGTAGTATTATCATTTCCTAAATTTTTAAAACAAATAGGTATCTAATTACTTTTAGGTGGAAATTAATATTGAATAGATTTCAAAAGGATTCAATTTTAAATAAACTTTATTGAGTTTATTTACCTGTGTGTCAGATGCAGTGGAAGGTTGTGTTTGCTCAATCAAGACTCTTAGGCATTCAGCCACAACTCCATAGCCTTGCTGGAAGGAAATCTCCAGATCATCTTCTGTGGGAACTCTGTTGAATTTAAAGCCCTACATTTTTGCATAATATCATGAATTTTGCTTCTATGGTGTGATAAAACCAAAATTGCTTTCAATTTATTATTTGGATATTGTATTTCATTTATTGATACTTACAATTCGTGCGGCTAATTTCATATAACCACTAGAGCCAAGTTTGTGCTGCCCATGTTTTTCTAGTCTTTCCTTTATTTCCTTCGATGTGTTGGGCAGCCTATGAAAAGTTTGAAATACGTTAGATTATGTAAAAAGAAAGAGTAATCAGTATATAATTACATTGTTGATAGTATCACATACCTTCCTTGGCTCGGTGGTGTTTTTCCTTTTTTCTTTTTAGCCTTCTCCTTTCCATCCGACACCAGTCCTTCCACTCCCTCTCCAGAATCATGGGGGGACACTCATACTTTTTGTTCTTCTCTAAATGTGACCTATATTGGTCCCTCACATACTTTAGATAGGTACCAGATTTTTGTAGGACCTTGGTTCAGTTGATTTTTTTAATCACCAAAGAGCACAACTAAATGGTTAATGAGCTCATCTTTTAAAACTTGATTTTAGGCATTCCACCGTGTATGTATGGTGGGCCCGAAGAGATTCAATGTAAGATCACTTAGATGTTTATAAAGAACATCATTTCAGGAAAAATGATCATGGGATCAATAGTCTAAAAAGAGTGATCAATAAGTAAATTTAAATTGGATTATATATAATAATAATTAAAAAAATTTAAAGTACCTGGGACCTTCTCTATCTTTATGGGTATGAAATCCTCGGTCACCACAAATGTGACTGTCAATGTTCTCGTACTAGTAATATAGGAAGATCCAAGAAATGCTACTAAAATATCACCAGTACTAGTGGCCTATGCATCCCCAAGTACATGTCCTGACGCATGTTCTGGCATGTGTTCACCACCAGAGGGTGCACTAATGGATGCCTACATGGTATGTGTTGCCAACATTTCAGACGACAATATAGGCACGAATGATGGGGTTAGATGATGTGATGTATGAGCAAGAAGTTCAGGATGAAAAATTGTACCAACCCTTGCTCCTCAGGCAACACTTATAGTACCTTGATCATGGCCAGGAGCATCATGAGGATGCAAAAAATCTTGTAAAAACAACACATATTTTAGTTCATGACATAAAAGAGTACAAAATATAAAATCATGAATGAACTTATGTTATAATTAAAGACCTCATGACAGATTACTTGCAAGTTTTGTGATCTCTCAATCAATATTTTAACCCTCTCTCTTATCTCATCTATTTGAGGCATTATGAATAACAACTAAAGGATTTATTCATTTCATTTTTTTTGGGTCTTCTTTATCATATTGAGAGGGCTTGTTGAATAAGCAATGTCATCATCATATAATATTGACTGCACCTCCCTATCGGTGCTCTCGTCTACTGTTGGTGCATTTCCTCGATCAGTCGACTACAACAAGAATTTTAAAAATATTATCAAAATTAACCCAATAAACTTATCAAAACAACATAATAATATAACATTTTTCTCATATCTAATTTGTACAATTACAATGAGGTAAACCTATCGGGTAGAAGTGCATGAAGATAAAACATGATTTGTGCTCTAGACCAAAGCCTTCTCCGTATGATCAATGTCTCGTTGTGACAAAATTAAATATAAAAAAACATTACCAAAATGAAACCAATAGACTTACAAAAAAAAACATAAGAGTAAAATGGTGTATTGGAGTTATTAATTGGAGGTTGGGTAAAATGGTACATAGTACGTACCACCCCCATAGTAACTGTGTTTGTAACTAAGCAATTTAAATTGTAATTGATTAGCAACCCTTCCCCTATAGTTATTGATTTTATCGCACATACGAATACATGGTTTCCCTCGCACGCCTCGAATATGCAATTGGGTTGCTTATTTGTTGACCCAGGTCATGAACTGTTTATATACCCTACAATATTCCTTGATGCTTTTTTTCTTCCATCAATGTACATAGCCACTCCTTTATTTTGATCCTTATCTTTTAGCTGTATATAATTTTCTTAAAATGCATACCTACGCATACTTCATGTATATCGAACCAGTTGCATCCAATATTTGTAACTGTAATAGGGTCCGACATACTCCATCAATTCTTTAACTTTTTCGTAACATACCTTTATGTTGTCCATGCAAAATAGGCCCAAACCATGTAATGACAATGATGCTATGCGATATATCCTCTCGTTGACACAAAAAACAATGTTTATTGGAGAAAGTTCCTTGGGTACCCATTGTTTCTATAGATGTTTGTAACTCAAGGGAACCTCAATGTCGCCTATGATCTCATCATCATAAGAACATGACTCCCCTTCAGCAAGAAAAAAATCCACGTGTTTACAAAATTTTCTTCTAATATTTTGACCTCTAGTTGATCTCCCTCTTTTAGACATCTACATGTCTCACTTTCCTCTTCTCTTCCTGAATTTCCCTCGCTCGAGGAAGAAAGATCTGAAAAATACCTATTTGGTGGTACCTACACTCATAAGGATGTTGGATGAATTTCTTTGATGGTGATGTGATCCTAAGGCGACATTATGATTAATCTATCATTTCATCGCTAGAATTTCACAGGTTCTAAGGTAATCAAGTCTTGATAGATTGCAAGTTATTGTTACTATTGTCCAAATGTGTCCATCACAAATCAAATCTACTTAACATTTTAACTCCCAAACTTTGTAACAAGTGTTAAATGTGACTATGGTCCACTAGTTACACAACCAAGTCCTCAAATTTATTCTCTAATTGTAATCAAAGGACTTTTTCTCTTCATTCAAGTAAATAAACTTCAAGGGAACACCACCAAGTGGTTTATTAGACACCTACATGACTAAAAATAGCAAAAAAATTACATTTAATTTCCATATGTCTAAGTGGTTAACGGGGAGGGAGTGTGTACTAGGCCTAGTTAAGTCATCATAATTTTATGCTTTGGCAATAATTTTTTTTTAAGTCATCTTAAATCTTCCTATGTCTAATTGCTAGGAGACTTTTGGTATGTTTTAAGATAGGATGATTGATGAAAGATCCCAAAGAGCCTTTCTCCATGGTATCCAGGTACACATAGCAATGGTCTTCTCTTATACGGGTGGACATGATTTAAAGAACTTAGCTAGGAATTATTCATTTAACCTAAGGTTTTCTCATAATTCCATCATTGGAAAAGTATAATCAAATTCTTCTATTGTGAAGAATTGGTCTATGTGCCTCTAGTAATCACTATAAATGTTTGATAAAATGACTAATTACATTAGGTAGGAGAGAATCTACTTTGAGTTCTTCAAAGATTATATTCCTCTATTTGTAATTTTTAAGGGTTGTGTGTGGAGGAGGTTATCACTACCAAGAAGGGAGGAGACCTTTCCTTCTATTCTCTTATAATTTTCATTATTCTTATTTATTTTACACTTACATTTACACATACATATGCAGTTACTGTTTTCATTTATTTCTCATGTAGTTTGATAGTTTGATCGATTTCATATTATATGTTTGAAGACTTTAGAATTTTAATTACATTAATTTATGGATATGTTGTATCTATAACACTACAAAACCATATGCTCTTTTCATTTACACTTGCATTTAGAAATACACATTTATATACATAGATATAGATTTCCTTAATGATATGTTGCATTTATTGTTCTAGGAGAGCATCCAATAATTGCATTTACATTTACATTTAAAAATACATATACATGCATACACACATACAAACATACATACATATATATATATGTGCATGTGTGTGTGTGTATGTATATCATTTATATTTAGTGTTCAAAAACAACCCATTAGGTTTGCACATGGATAAAAATTTATAAAATCAGATCTCCCATACATGTTTTTTAAAACCTAGGCTTGAACCTCACATTTCACATGCTTTTCTTCACAAAACTACTGAGGACAACAGCTATACCTTCTTTATTTCTCATCCTATGCCCTATTCATGCATCCTACAATTACAACAGTATCCATGGGGCCTCTTAAAAAAGCTACAGTAATCACAAAAAGTGTAAGAGCCCCTTTATATCATGTTTCAACTACAAAACCCTCAAAAATAGGGTAACTCATATTATGATTTGTTGGTGAGCTGTATGGACAAAATCATTAGCACCATCTCATTCTTGGAGTCTTTTGAAAGAGAAGCAAATCAGGTGGCAGTTAAGTACAAACCTTATAGTGTCAAGGTGAATGAGGTGATCAATTTTGATTGGCCAACTAATGAAGAGTACTAGAAATGGGTAAATGTAAATTTTTAATTGAGGAAGAGTGAAAAGGAGTAGGTTGCTAACGGTTGAAAAATTAGTTGTTGCAGTTATAATAGATTCCAGTTTTTTTTTTTGGTGATAGTCTAGGCATGAAATTCTTGAAGTTTTTTGTTGTTGCATCAAGCATTCTCAACAAGCAAGATGAACAAGAAGATTCTCTGGGGAGATTGTTGTTGTAACAAATTTTTGGACTATCACAAGGCGGTCCAATTGGCTAGTGATACATGTGCTTTATGTCCCAATGCTTGTTTGCTCATTTTTCTATAAGAAGGATTTCAAGGCCAGAAGTACGGGTTAGAGTGTTAGATATTTTTGGTCGAGTCTAGATGAAGTTGCAAAGAAAATTTTAAAGTCTGATGGTTTGAGGGAAAATGAAATTTAGGTTTTGAGTCATTCTGTAGTAGGTTTTGAATTCATGGGGATATGATGTTTAATGACAGTACTGGCATTTGAATTGATATGATTAATTCAAAATCATGTCTCTCCATTGTACAAGCATATCTTAATTTTGAATAAAATGATCAAGGGTTGTTTCGTTCATCTCACTGTTGTGGTGTGTATGATTCTTTTTTTAGGTTTAACTCAAGGAATTAACATAAATGGTTGATGGGATTGTAGGTGGATATGTTCTGTATAAGGAATTGATAAGTAGTATTGGGTCAGAATACATATTGATGAGATTGTAAAGCAATGTTATCAAGGATCTTATATGTTATGTGTTAAATTTGTCATAAACCCTTAGATGCTTATAAATTTGATTCCTCCAATGGATATATGGCACTGATCTAAGTTGTACTTATTCGTATGGTTCAGTATTTATTTTCCTTTACCTAGAGCTTGCTACAAATTGCAAATGAATTACTATCTTATACTCTGAAATGTTGTTGTAGTTATCTCATGCTCCAAATAGTTGATATTATTGATAAATAGCCAATTATATTTGGTATTATCCTATTATGTTGAGCTATTAAATGAGATTATCTATTGTTGTTAATGTTGTTTATGATGATGGTGCAAAGGTTGTAAATGCATTAAGGGATCACCCTCCTGGGTCTTGCAAAGGCCAAAGTGTAGGAGGTCTTTCAAATCCTCGTCAGTTGGTCCAAGTCCTTTGAGCTGCCCTTCATTGGAATTGGCAATTCCGTAGGTAGATTAGAAGATCAACCTACTTACCGTAAAAATAACCAACACCTTGCATATGTTTGTGGTGGAGGTATTAAATAAGAATTGTATGCCTCTATTTCCATTCATTAGATCTACCCTACCCTAGCATATACTTGGGCTAAGTCTACAATTGCTTCAAACCTATGCGATGAAGGCTATGTGTGATGAAATCCTAGACCTCAACCAAGATGTGGGTAGATTATGGGAGTTTTTCCAAAACTTGAGGCTGGTGGATAAAAATGTGAAAGACTAAGATATTTTTTTTTTTGTCTTATCTTATACCATTTTACGAGAATGGGGGTGCCAATGTATGAGAAGATCTTTGGAAACTAGGCATGAAAATTGAAGGTTAAATAGAATGGGGGTGCCAAACTTACAATACTCATTGCCCCTTGGTCATTGATTTTCCCTGAGTTCCCTCAACCTCATCCTCGATGCTGGTAGTGACCTTGTTTTCACTCCTCCAAACTCTTCCTCGGCACTGATATTGACCTTGTTTTCACTCCTCCAAACTCTTCGTCGGTGCTGGTATTGACCTTGTTTTAACTCCAAACTCTTATGTGGCACTGGTATTGACCTTTTTTTCACTCCTCCAAACTCTTCCTCGATGCTGATATTGACCTATTTTTCACTCCTCCAAACTCTTCATTGGAACTGGTATTGACGTTCTTTTAACTCCAAACTCTTCCTTGGAATTGGCATTGACCTTGTTTTCACTACTCCAAACTCTTCCTTGGCGCTGGCATTGACCTTGTTTTCACTACTGCAAAATCTTGCTCGACATTTCCATTGACCTTTTTTTCACTACTCCAAACTCTTCCTTAAGTGCTTGTATTGACCTTTCACTTCTCCATTGGCGAGCTACAACTTGGTTTCGTTAGCTTTTACAGTATGTTAATTAAGTTCAAAATTTTGGCACCATTTAGCTAGGTTTTAATATTCTACAATATAGTTAAGTATATTAGCTATATTTTACATAATAAATAATATAATTATTCAACTTATTATAATTATATATTATATTCTTTAAAAAGTTATTATTTTACGCAAATTATTAAGTGTAATTAATAATGCTTGTATATTTTTATATAATAAAAAAATATAATTAATATAATATATATTTTAATATAATATTAATATATATTAATGAGAGAAACTAAATTTTGATTGTTTGTTCATGTCAACAATCCAAGGATGGAATGTGTCCTTGGGAGTTATACTCAAGGTAGCATGCCATTTGATTAAAAAGATATGATAATTCTCCTTTAAGACCTATTGAATGTACCCATTGCACACTTAAGGAGACAAAGATAAATATAGGGAAGAAAATATATAGAGAGAGGGAGATAATGACAAACATACAAATAGAAAGGGAGACAAAGAGATAGAGAGGGGTAGAGAGATAAAGAGATAAGGATGAATAGATAGAGATATAGGGAGGGTGATTGATATATCTCTCCCTGTCACTCTCTATATCTATATATCTCCCACTATCTATGTCACTCCCTCTTCCCTCCTCCATCTATTGAGCTATCTCTCCCTCTCCCACCATTCTCTCTCATTCACTTTATCTCTCTCTCCATCTCTCCTACTCTATATCTCTCTCTATATCTCTTTTTATCTCCCTCTCACTCCTCTCTCTATCTCTTTCTATCTATATCCCTTCCTCTCCCTCCCCCTCTCTATCTCCCCCTCTCTATCTCTCACCATCTCTCCCTCCATATCCCCTCTATCCATCGACTGTCTATCTCCTCCTCTCTTCCTTTATCTTCCCATATATCTCCATCTCTCTTTCTCTTCCCATATATCTCTATCTCTCTCTCTTTCTCTCCCCATATATCTCTATATCCCCATATATTAACTAAGAAGCCATGTAAGAATACAATAGTATAAGTCGGTAAAGCTATAATAGTGTTTTATTAAACTATAGGTAACACTTATCTTTCTAATGTCAAGCCTTCTTATAAAAATAGTGTTTTATTAAACTATAAGTAGACTATTGTCACCACTCTTCATTCAACATGAAATGCCAAATGTAGCAATTGTTTTGTTGCTTTTGTCAAGTTTCATTAACCAAGCTATT
>VDFB02193867.1:663363949-663464780 GCA_007258455.2 Sequoia sempervirens
GGAGGGAGAGACTTGATAGAGAGAGAGGGAGGGAGTGGGAGAGAGATAGAGAGTAGAGGGTTAAGGGTGGATGGGGGGAACAAGAGTGAGTGAGAGAGAGAGAGAGAGAGAGAGAGAGAGAGAGATAGGGGGTAGGAGGGAGAGACTTGAGAGAGAGAGAGAGGGTAGAGGGTTTAAGGGTTAAGGGTTAATGCTTTAGGGTTTAGGATTATGGGTAGTGATGGAACTTCAAAGTTTTGTTCTTTGTGTTCTATTTTATCTTGACTTGTGTCTCTGGTCATCTATGGTGTTTTGGAAAAGCCTAAGGTTGGGGTTTTACCTTCATTTTCATGTAAAACCCTAGTGTTCATCTTACACCTTGGATGGGATCTATTTGGCTGTTAGTTTTTGGGAAGGCTTTAAAATTACTTAAGCCCCATCGCTTCATCTAGGTTGGGCCCCCTTTTGTTTTATTTTTTTATTTCCTTCACCTAACTTTATTTTTTCGAAGTCTTTTGTTGCTCATGTGCTCCCTCGTTAGACCAACTTATGTCATTGTTTGTCATCGGCCTAGTGATGTCCCCTTATTCCTTTAGGGGAGAGGGCCCAATAGTCATGTTGGCTAACTTTCTCAGCATGTAGCAATTGATTGGAATATTGTAGAACCTTCATTTTTTTTTGAAATGTAGACTGGTCTCTTATTTATCTATAACTAAGGTTTGGAGGTGCGACTCATCATGCAACTCGCCACATCAGCAGATCTTTTGAGAAGTGTCTAAAATTTTACTTTTTAAAGGTTCGCCCAAAACTTAATCATGGAAACCCCAATAGTTGAACCAAAAAAATATCATTTGTTGCTTGTAGAATATGATATTTTTATTTAAATTAAAATTAATATACAACCTAAGTGGACCAAATACTTATTGATAACCATAAATATTTGATATCTCTACCTTTTATACTCAACACATATGGACTAATAGTTGAACACAAAAAATATATTTGTTGTTATAAAAACAACACATAATTATTTAAAATATAACTTATATTGAACAAAAATGGACCAATAGTTGAACACTAAAACTTTTTGAAAATCCTTCAAATTTAATGGGAAAATACATGTTATTTATTGCGATCACCTTTTATATTTGTGATAGGAAAAGCTATTAATATAAAATTATCCAATGCTTGTACATTGATACCCCAATTGTTGTACACATAAGAACAATATTTTTTCACTATGATAACAATACTTGTTTAAATGAGTGTCTTATTTTATTAAATGAGCATTTTATTTTTTAAATGATATACTTATAGTGGAGAGTTGTGATATTTTATTTGAAACAAAAAAATACTTATTTCACTTCTTCATGAATGTATTTATGTTATTTTCATATAACATTTAGAGGTTCTCATGTGTTCAAGTATGGGTCCATTTTTTATCAACATTTGGTTTTTTCTTTATTTACATTTGGACTATTTATTTACAATATATAGTATAAATATGTGGTAAGACTAGGAATTATCATCATGATTGAGTTTGCGAATATTGGACCCCACACGACTAGTAGGCCCTCTCCCCTAATAATTTTTTTTATATTGCAGAGGGACAAGTTTGCATGGTCATAGATCAATCGTCGTGTGATCTCAGTCATCCCCTGCCATCCTGTGGTGACCCCACCACACTATCTTTGATGATCATGATATCGTGGTTGAGTTCCACGTGTCTCATCCAGTGAAGCCGAAGGAATGATAAATACTTTGATGCATATTTAATACATTATGCCACGGGTTACTAAAGAAGTTATAAGATGCACGTGTTTTAAATAAAAAAGATGTTATAATCTTGGTAGAAAGGTGCTCGATGGTTAATAACAAGGTTGGTGGCTATGTTGAATGAACAGGATTGCTGATGGTTGAGATCCAAGGTTGCATGCCATCGTGTGATCAAAAGTTGCAAGTTCATTATTGATTATGATATCACGGGCGGGCACCACGTGGATCTCCTTGGCGGCACCACGTGGTATGGTGGGGCAATGGCTACTCAACCTTCAAAAAGGCATGGGAATCCACATGGATTATGCCTACCCCACTTTCATTAAGGAGAGAGATAGAGGGAGTGAGTGAGTGATCCATTTACATATTATTCTTTTATTCTTCCTCAGTTAAATATTTAGTTACCCATTTACCATTAGTAGAAATGACCCAAGAATTTAATAGAATGGATGATCAAATCATCCAACAAATGTCTCATCTACCAACAAAGCTCACTCGCGCGCTACATGAATGGCTCCAACCATATTTGATGCAGATTTAAATTTTAGTTCTTGATCCTTCAGTTAGATCAAATCATTGAATGGTCATCTTCAAAACAAGCTGACACAATCACCAACATGGAAATAAGGGGCCCACCATACCATACGTTGAAAAAGGAATTCCATATGGTGGTCACCCGTGATATCACAATCAATAAAGATCCTACAACTTTGGAGCACACGATGGCGGGAAACTATAGATCTTGGGCATTCATGATCTTGTTCCTTCAACACAGTCACCGGCCTTATTATTAACTGTCGAGTAGCTTTTTCATCAAGATTATAACATATCCATTGATTCAAAACATGTGCACCTAAAGAACGCTTTAATAACCCTCATTTTAATGTATTAAGGCTGGATTAATTTACCACAATATTTCCTTCATTCCTTTGGCTTCATCAAATGAGACATGTGGTGCCCACCCATGATATCACGATCAGTAAAAACCTTACAACTTTTGATCACACAATGGTGGGAACTATTAAGATCTGATGACAATTGATCAATGGTCAACCACACTTATCACCTTTGGCCTTACCAGATAGGACACATGGCGCCCGCCCATGATATCACAATCAACCAAAGAAGTGTTGTGGGGTCATTGTGGGATGACAGGGAGTGGCTGAGATCAAATGATAGTTGATCAACAGTCATGCAAACTTCATCCTTCTGCAAAAAAAAATTATTAAAAAAACAAGGGGACATGACTAGGTGGATGGTAAACAATGACATAATTTGTTTTTAAATGATGAAACATGGGGCCAACCAAGACTTAGGAAAATAAAACCCTGCTAAGGAAATAAAATATAAAAACAAAGGGACCTAGCCTAGACAGAACGATAGGACATAATTCATTTTAAAACCCCTCAAAAAGTAACATCGAAATAGATCCCAACCAAGGCATAAAATAAACACAAGTTTTTTATATGAAAATAAAGCTAAAACAACCAACCCAAGGAAAATTTTGACAACATAAAATACCAGTAACACCAGGCAGGGTAGGAATGGAAGATAAGGAGCAAAAATATAAAGTTCCATCAGAGGGGAGAGAGATAGAGGGAGTGAGAGAGAGAGAGAGAGACCTAAGAGAGGGAGAGGGGGTAGGAGGGAGAGTCTTGAGAGAGAGAGAGGGAGGGAGTGGGAGAGAGATAGAGGGTAGAGGGCTAAGGGTAGAGTGGAGATACTTAGGAGTGAGAGAGAGAGAGAAGGAGGGAGGGAGTACTGGGAGAGAGATAAAGGGTAGAGTGTTTAAGGGTTTAGAGTTTAAAGGTTAAGCATTTAAGGTTTAGGGTTAAGGGTAGAGGTGAGAGAGATAGAGAGAGTGAGTGAGAGAGAGAGACCTAAGAGAGGGAGAGGGGGTAGGAGGGAGAGACTTGAGAGAGAGAGAGAGAGGGTAGAGGGTAGAGGGTTTGTTAAGGGTTTAGGGTTATGGGTAGAGGAGAGATAGAGGGATTTAGTGAGAGAGAGATGGAGGATTGGGAGAGAGATAGAGAGTTCGTAGAGGGTTAAGGGTAGAGGGTAGAGGTTTAAGGGTTAAGGGTTTAGGGTTAAGGGGAGAGATAGAGGGAGTGAGTGAGTGAGAGAGATACCTAAGAGAGGAAAGGGGTAGGATATTGAAGATACTTAAGAGAGAGGAGAGTGGGAGAGATATAGGGAGGGAGGGTTAAGGGTAGAGTGTAGATGGTTTAAGGGTTTAGGGTTAAGGGTGGAGGGGAGAGAGATAGAGGGAGTGAGTTAGTGAAAGAAAGACCTCAGAGAGGGAGAAGGGGTATTTTGTATATATTAATAAATAATATATATATATGCTAATGAAATTTGAAGCACAACATGAAAGACAAGATTAGAATTACTTTTAGTTATAGAATTAAGGTTAGGGTTAGATATATATTTAGTAAGGGTTGGGGTTAAAAATAGTGTAAATGTTAGTTTTATGATTAAGCTTAGGTTAGAGTTAGAGTGAGAATTATTGTTGAGATTGAATCATAACCCTAATCTAACCTTAACCTTAAACCTAATTGAACCCTAACCCTATTTGTAATTGAACTTTAACTCTAACCCCAACCCTAACCCTATCATTGAATCCAAGATTTATCCTAGAACCCCAACTCTAATTAAATGGTAAACCTAACCTAACCTTAAACCTAATGCTAATCCCAACCCTAATGCTAATCCCAACCCTATCTCTTTCTATAATTATAATCCTAACTGTTCTCATTCTAACCCTAATTATAATCTTAATTATAATTCTAACCCTAACCATAATTCTAAGGCTATTCATAATCCTTAGTTTAACACTAACCATAGTTCTCATGACAACCTTAACTCTAATTATAACCCTAATCAAACCCCAACCTTAACCTTAACCCTAACCTTGAGCTTAATTAAACCTTAACCTTAAGGCTAAGCTTAATTAAATCAAGATCCTAGCTCTAACCCCAAACTCATATATGTGAGATAATTATAATTTACCAAAACCATAACCATAATTGGATCATAACCCTAATTGAGATATAATCTTACCTTTAATTGAACCCTAACCCTAATTGAATCATAATTTTAACCCTAAGCCTAATTGAACCCTAACCCTTAATGAACACTAACCCTATTTAATCCCTAACACAATTGAACGATAATTCTAACCCTAATTTAATACTAACACTAACCCTAATCCTAATAACATATTATTAGGGTTATACTTATTAATTTCTTAATATTAGTTTATAAATTAAACATTAATTATAAATATTTTAAAATAAATTAAGTATTTCAATCTAAAATTTTAATATTTGACATTACAAATAAATTTAAACTAAATTCTAATTTTTAAAATCCATAAAATATTTATTATCTATTTAGTTTTACTAATTATCTAATACAATTAAATTAAATTAAATTAAATATTCATTTTAAATTAATTAAACAATTATTAATTAGAATTTTACAAAAATTAAGAAATAAGATCTATATAAAATTTTCTATTTTTTTTCTTTTGTGTCCAAATCATTTCATTTTCTAAAATTATACTAAATTCTAGATATCATAATTAAACACAAAAACTTCATTCTATGCCAATCCCAACCTCAGTTAAACCCTAACCCTAATTGAACACTAAATCTAATTGTAATTGACCAATAAGCATAATTGAATTTTTCCCCTTAACCCTAACCCTAACTCTAACTAAACCCTAAACCTAACTCTAATCAAACCCTAACCCAAACCTACTTGATTCATAATCCAAACCCTAACCCAAACCCTAATTGAACTTTAAAACTAACCTTAATTAAGTATTAACCCTAATTGAACATTTATTGAATAGTAGTCCTAATTGTACCATAACCCTAACTTTGGAACTATAGTTGAACTCTAATCCTAACCCTAACACTAATTCTTATCCTAATTGAACCTTAACCCCAACCCTAACGTTAACCTTGACCCTATTTGAACTCTTATTGAATTCATAACCTTAATTAAACCCCAACCTCATCCTCAATCCTAACCCAAATTGAACATTAATTGAACCCTAAACCTAACCCTAAGTGAACACTAATCCTAATTGAACTCTAACTTTTTAGTTGAAAATATTAAAGTGCCTTAGATTTTCCCATTCATCTTCATTTATCATTCAATTCCTAATAGAACTCCAAAAATTTATACTTTTATAATGTTTTAATACACAACTAATATTAAGGGTTTAGAGTTTACAAGCAGGCTGGGCAAGGAGTTTAAGGCTATAGTTAAGGGTTTAAGGGCTTAGGAGAGTTTGCTGGGTTAAGGATTTACAATAGGGTTAAGGGTATAGGGGAGCGACAGAGAGTGAGTGAGAGAGAGACCTTGGAGAGGAGAGGGGGTAGGAGGGAGAGACTTGAGAGAGAGAGAGGGTAGAGGTAGAGGCATAAGGTAGAGGAAGGAGGTAGAGGGAGGGGAGACAGAGTGAGTGAGAGAGAGAGAGGTAAAGGGTAGGTGGGGTGAGACTTGAGAGAGAGGAAAGAGGAGGGAGGGGAGAGAGATATGGGTAGAGGGGTTAAATGTAGAGGTAGAAGGTTTAAGGGTTTAGAGAAGGGTTAAGGTTTATTTAGGTTAAGGGTTTAACAGAGGAGACACATAGAGGGAGTGAGTGAGAGATAGATAAAAACCTAAGAAAGGGATAGGGGGTAGGAGGGAGAGACTTGAGAGAGAGAGAGAGTAGAGGGTAGAGGGTTTAAGGGTTTGGAGTTTAAGGGTTAAGGGTTTAGGGTTTAGGGTTATGGGTAGAGGGGAGAGAGATAGAGGGATTCAGTCAAAGATAAAACCCCAACCTTAGGATTTTACCAATACCATAAAAGACTAGTAGCATAAGACATGATAGGAAAGGAACATAGGATAGGATAGGAAAGGACAGATACAAAATATGCAACATACTGTGTTGATATGTCCTTCAATCTTCTTAAGAAGATCCATGATTTGTTTATAAAAGAAGTGACTTCATAGATGCATCAAGTTCAATTATGCATCTTTTAAACAATGAGGAAGCATTTCAAGTTGTTGCTAAGCCCCTCTCACCATAACCCTATTGGACAGTCACACATCACATAGGAAGGTGGGTTGTTAGGTCACCCACATATGTGACAAGTGGCTGTCCAATAAAGATAAAATGAGGACACTATCTGTATTTACTACACATAACAAAAGAAGAGAAATTATTGAATCAAGGTCATGATACAAGTACAAGGAAAACACCTTTGCAAGAGCTACAAGAGGCAAAGGGGATTGATATTATTCATTAATGGGTGTACTGGTGAAATTGAATGCAATAGGTAAAGGTCATTGTCGTTGATAAGGACAACCAACAATGCATGCTACAATGGTCTCATGAAGGACAACAAAAAAAATAAATCTAAAGTTGCACAAGGCTCTATTCAAGGCCTTCACAATCAAACATTAGGTGAACAATTTGCTAGATAACATTAAATGCATGATGTTTTAAGGAAAGGCATAAAAGGAAAAGACATTCAAGAAACATCAACTCTAGTTGACACAAATAATATTCCTATTGAAAACATGTCATTACAAGAGGTTTATGACAACAATGGAACCCTCATATCATGTGATCAAGATACAATTTCTATGATCACAACCTTTCATGTAGGGGTTTTGGTCATCATGATTGATCCAACATGGATCATGATTGCATACAAGAAACAAAAAGTTATAAATGACAATTAAGCAGTTATGATTTAGGAGAGGTCTCATTTTGAAAGCCAAGGCCATAGTACAAGTGTATATGAACAACAACTATTAGGTTATGCTACAAGAAAGCCATACAGGTTCATGTAGGACATCAAGTATTACAATGGTACAAGTGCATATGAACAACAATCAACAATCAACAACAATTAGTGAAGGAAGCAAAGCACAATTGTATTTTTACATTTTCATACCACTAATCATCCATTCCAGCAATAGGCTATAATAGTGAAGGCATATACTTGCACAGGGGTGTTTTAATGAAGATATTCAACATAAAAACCATCATAAATCATGTTGCTTCAAGGGAACAAAGCATAGTCATAATAAGAGCAATACCATTAAAGGCTATAGGTTTGTCTTCATGTTATCTATGAATTTGAAAAAATAAATCTACACTAGGTGACAAAATGACTATAGCCATGAAATGGATTGCAATGAGATAAATAATATAAATGGTTGTTGCCACTATCTCATTTTCTCTTTGGATAGTCATTACTAAGTCCTAACACGTGAATAGAAAAGGGATAGGTGTCAATAACATACCTTCATTTGGAAATTCCTATATTTTTGGTGATCTCATTGACCCAATAAGGCATTGCTTAGAAATCATTTCATATCTTTTTGACAAAATCAAAAGGAGGACTGATGTATCCAATTGTAAGAAGAGAGAAATTTCCAAGGGAGAGGTAGTACCATCATCTTAGGTACCATTGCTGCAAGATGATAAATGACAATCCTTGTGTTTGTATGCATGGAGGTCCTAAAGCATACTTTGGGTAAGGTGCATTCATGGCATCTTTTGGTGAAAGGCTTCCCAAGCATGAGCAAAGATCTAGTGTTCCATCAAGCTATGTTAGAACAATTATGCACTAATCCCTCCCCTAGGGCATTTCCTCGCATCAAAACCAATCCCTTCTTCGTATCATCTTTTGACGAGGGCAATTAATTAAAATTATTAAATGGGATTATAGGCAGATATTTTTGTATAAGGATTTGATAAGTAGTATTGGGTTAGAATACATATTGATGAGATTGCAATGCAATGTTATCAGAGATCGTATATGTTATGTGTTAAATCTATCATAAACACTTCAATACTTATGAATTTGACTCCCACAATGGATATATGGCACTGATCTAAGTTGTATGATTCAGTATTTGTTCATCTTTACCTAGAGCTTGCTAAAAATTTCAAATCAATGACCTATTTTATCTTGGGATTGTGTTGTAGTTATCCCATGCTCCAAATAGCTGATAATGTCAATGAATAGCCAATTCTATTAGATATTATCCTATTATGTTGAGCTATTAAATGAGATTATTTGTTATTGTTAATGTTGTTTATGATATTGGTGCAAAGGTTGTAAACACATTAAGGGATCACCCTCCTGGGTTTTGCAGAGCCTGAAGTGTTAGAGTCTTTTTTAAAGTCCTCGTCAATTTGTCCAGGTCCTTTGAGCTTCCCTTGATTGGGATTGGAAATTCCATAGGTAGATTAGAAGACCAACCTAGTTACATTTTAAAACAAAACCAACACTTCCCTCTACCCTTAACCCAAAACCCTAAACTCTTAACCCTTAAACCTTAAACCCTTAAACCATCTACTCTACCCTTAACCCCCCCTCTATCTCTCTTCCACTCCTCCTCTCTCTAAGTCTTTCCTCTCACCCAGTCTCCCTCGATCTGATGATTTCTGACGGACTTTCTGATTCTCTGACGATGATGACGATTTCGATGACGGATTTCGCCGGACTGGATAAAATGATGAAGCGATTTCGATTTTTCTTCGATCCGGTTTTGAACGATCCGATGGGATTTCGGACTTTGTTTCGATGATCTGGATTTTTGACGCGACGATGATGATTTGATCCTGACGACGATTGATTTGACCTGATTTTTTTTTCCGATGGATTTTGACGATGATGACTATTTCTGACGGCCTTTAATTTTCTGATGCAAGATTTCGCGCGATGATGATTTTCGATTTTCGACGGACTTGAATCTGACTGACGCGATTTGACGATTTTTTCGATTTTTTGACTTGATCTGATTTTTCGGATCTTTGGACGATTTATTTGACGATGATGATTTTGAACTGACCCTGAACTCTTTGACTTTTGCGCGACGTTTGACTTCGATGATTTTGATCTTTTATTTTGATGATTACTTTTGATTTTTCGACGGACGATTTCGACGGATCCTTTGATTTTTTACGCGATCTTCCTTTCAGACGACTTTTTCTCAATCTTTGAATCCTGAACGAATCGAACGACTTTTCGGATTTTTCGACGACGACGACTTCCTTTTTCTTTTCGATCGAGAATTTCCGAACGATCGACTTGAAACCTTTCCTCTGATCTTTTCCTCAGGATCGCCGAATCTTTTCGAGCTTGACATTTTGATCGAAACTTGAACTCGGACCTGAATCCCGAACGAACCTCGGAAATTCGAGATTTCTTTGATTTTCCGATTTTCTGATGACCTTCGATCTTTTCGAGACCTGAAAGAACCTCTACCTTTCCCTAATGAACCTTTATCTTTATTTTCGACCGGACCTGAACTATTAACTGAATCCCGGAATCCCGGAACTTTTTCTTTCGTTCTTTCCTCCAGATTTCGGAGATCTTTTCACGACTTACTTACCTACTTCACTTTATCTTTTCGAGCCTGAGTTTGAACGACTTTACCGAATCGAATCCGCACTTTCTATCTCTCCCGACTCCCTCTCGAGACCTCGAGCCGGACCCCGGATCTCTGCTGTTCTCTTGATCTCCTCCTCTATCTCCTTTGATGGAACTTTTCTTTCTCCTTGTTCTTTTTATTCCTACCTTTGATAATCTTGCTCATCGGTCTTCATGCGTCGAAATTTTCCTTGAGCTTTTACCTCTATTTTCATATAAAACCCTTGTGTTTATTTTATGCCTTGGTTGGGATCTATTTCGATGTTACTTTTTGAGGGGTTTTAAAATGACTTATGTCCTATTGTTTCATCTAGGCTGAGTCCCTTTGTTTTAATATTTTATTTCCTCTGCAGGGTTTTTTTTCCTAAGTCTTATTTGGCCCTGTGTTTCATCATTTTAAAACAACTTATGTCATTGTTTACCATCCGCCTAGTGATTTCCCCTTGTCATTTTAATAAATTTTTTATTTTGTAGAAGGATAAAGTTCTCGCGACCGTTGATCAACTATCGTTTGATCCCAACCACTCCCTGCCATCCCACAATGACCCCACCATATTGCTTTGGTTGATCATGATATCACAAGCGGGTTTAATGTGTCCTATCTGGTGAGGCTGAAGGTGATAATTTTGGTTGACCATTGATCAACTATCATTAGATCTTAATGGTTTCCCACCATCGTGTGATCGAAAGTTACTAAAGTGTTCTTAAGGTGCATATGTTTTAAATCAGCAGATATGTTATAATCTTGATGAAAAATTTGCTTCACGGTTAATAATAAGGTTGGCGACTGTGTTGAAGGAACATGATCATGAATGCTCAAGATCTATGGTTTCCCACCATTGCATGATCAAAAGTTGCAGGATCTTTACTGATTGCGATCTCATGGGCACTGCCATGTGGATGGCTAAAATTAAAATCTACATCAAATATGGTTGGAGCCATTCCTGTAGCATATGAGTGAGCTTTAATGGCAGATGAGATATTTTATAGCATGATTTGATCGAGATAAAATCAATTCTCTTTTTTTATTTGTATCACAAAGCATTTATGTATTTTGCGGAGCAGTTTCAGAGCCGAAAGCAAAGTTGTGAATCTCTATAGCCAGAATTTGGGACTTCTGCAAACAAAGCCATGAGTTAATTTATGTGCCTCCCGGTCATTTTGCACTTAAATTTGGGAAAATATTTGTTGTACTTGTCATTGAACTTGTTGATAAACGTGTTAGGGATATAGTTTAATTATAGTTGTGAGAAATTGTAGTTTTTTGTTTTGTGATTTCCTATCTCTAGTTAGTCCTAGCTATTCAAAGTGTGAAATTGTAAAAAGACCCTAGTTTGTCCAAGATGGCACCGCTAAAGCAACATTCTGGCCAAGTTGACTATTTAAAAAGAAACTTGTACGATGATTTCCTAGATCAATTGCCTTGCTCAACGAATGATAGGAAGAAGGGATTGGTTCTAATGTGAGGTAAAATCATGGGGGAAGGGTTAGTATATAATTTCTCTAACATTGCCAATGTTAGGGTTCTTCTCATAGGCTTGGAAATGTTCAAATTATGATATGGACAAAGTAATTTTCCTCACCCCTTTTCAAACGGCTAGATGTATGATTTGGGAAAGCTGGTGGTCCCAAACATGTTCCTTGACATTAACTTACTTAGGGAAGTGGCTGCAAGATATGACCCTATCACACAGGTAATAAGGGATAATGATGGAAAGGTTTTGTTGAGCATTAATAGAGAAGAGGTCCAGTAGGTTTTTGAATTGAGTGAACTGAGTGAAGACTTTTTTCCCATCAATCTTGAGGAAATGAAGCAGGAATATACAAAGTTGAAGTCTCTTTTTAGAGCTAAGTTGCTTCCACCTCATTTGGCTAGGGCAAGAGGTTCACCATTTCATATCAGCCCTAGTGACCAGGAACCTTTCAGACTAAATTGTTTTGCAAATCATTTCTTAGCCACTTTATATTCATTGTGTCATATTTTGGGTTTCAGTCCCGGTCCGGTGATGCCTATTGCATAGATGTTCATGGGTGTGCAAATACAATGCCCTAACTTCTCTATGACATATGACTTTGCTTCTTTCTTGGCTGAGAGGATACATGAAGGGTTGTCAAAGTTGCATAAAAATGATACCGACACTCAATTCTTTTGGTATTTTATGCTAATGCATATGTTCTTTTTCAAGAATGCTGAATTTTTCTCTGAAAAGATGGAATTAAGGAAATCAGTTGATGGAGAAAGATTGCTAGTACAATTATGGGTTGTAGATTTATCTTACAATAAGGAAAGCACCAGTTATGTGCAATTTGATAATTTATTTTCTTCTAAATTGAGGGCTAGACTAATGGTGAATGTACCCAGGATCCTTGAGGAATTGCATGATTTCCTCAGGCCAAAAGGGAGGAATCTAGAATTGAAAGTTTTTCATAACTGGGGTGACATTATCCCATACCCAATCAACACTATTTTGAGAGTATATTATTTTCAAGGAACCCCCAATATACTACCATACAATGTTCCACCAAGAGTGGGGTTTGTAGAAGCTATGTAGAAAATAGGTTGTATCCATGAGGACAACCTCATAGGGATGGGTAAGGGAACATTTTTCCCTGATTATACAGTGGTGTCTGATTTTTTCTTTTCAAAAGGAGGCTGGGTGCATTTTGAGAAATTCTTTGATGATTACGATTTGAGGTGTGGTCCAAAGAAACAACAAGATCTTGAGGGTTTTTTTCCCTTTCTAGAAAAAGAATAAAGGATGGAAAATTTGTGCATGAGTTCAACTTTCCTGAGGATTTGATCAGAAATGAATTTAATCTAAATAGGTAGGAGTTGAACAAGGAGAAATGGATAGCTTATGATAATCTATTAGATATTGTGCATAAGATGGATCTGAAGTATAATCCATTGTTGGAGTTCAATCCATACCATAAGAAGATTGACTTTCTAATGGAGAACTTCAAGGAAATTATGGGCACATTGAGGACCAAATAGATAAATTTAGAACTGAGTCTGGGTGTATAGGAACAAGGTGCTAGACCAATTGAAACAAGGCCAACATACCAGCCTACAGAAAGGTGGCCTATTTACAGGAGGAAAAAGGATGATAGTAGTGATGAAGAGGAAGTGGAAAGAAAAGGAAAGCAAATAATGAAGCTGCCTTCACAACTAGGTCTAAAATTCAAAGTGCCTGGGACAATTAAAATCATTGATTTAGAATCATCACCAGAAGACAGTCCCTCATAACCACCATCTGATCCAAGCCCTAAAAGACAAAGAATTGATCAACCACAGGAGGATCTGATGGATGAAATTATTGTTACTGATCAAGACATGCAGGTTGGTATGCCTTCCCCTCCTAGGCCAGCTAAATTGGTTCTATTTGATTTAGATATGAAAGGAAAAAGTGTAAAAGATGCAAGAATGGAAGCATGTAAGGAGTTTCTAGATGACAATACATTTGTAAAAACTCTTGTATTCTTGCAATTGGTATGGAGGATGAAATTTGAATAATATCAAGAGAAATGAAAGAAGAGAAGAGAACTAAGGCCTGATAGGTTAGACTAGGTTAATGATGAGGAGGTAAAAGATGAATTAATGGAGGAATTTAAGAACATCACTCCTAAAGAGGGAAGAAGATTTGTGAGTCGGGATGGTGTGTTGATTTTTCCTAAATGGGACATTGCAGATGTTGTACCATTTAATGCTATTTTAAAGTACAAGCATCCTTTGCAAGACTCTAAAGAAGAAGTCAAGGAAACATTGCAAGATTCTACCTTCAGTGAGGAATATGAAACTTTGGAAATTTGGGCATTGGCCCCTCAAGGAAGAAAGCCAAATGTTATGGATATTAATTCAAATTTCAGAGAAGGATGTAATAATAAAGAGAGCTTCAGAGACCTCAACCACTGAGGCCACTAATTTGACTATGAATGTGGCCAAATTGGCCCAAAAGACTACTGAAAGGGAAGAGGCTGAAAAGAAGAGCCTAATGGAGAAGTATAACCATTTGATTGAGGAATACAACAAGATGCAACAAAAGAATGTTGAGTTGCAAATTGAGGTGGAAAGGTTTAGGTATAAACAGATTGGGGAGACATCAAGTGCTCCACAGACTAGTACATTACATTCCACAGTAGGGTCAATGCCTCTTGCTTCTCTAATTGTTTCCACACCAGGGTCTCCCAGTCAGAATCTTTCTCTCACCCCTCCTTTAGAACAAATTGATGAAGAAACATAGTGCTTTATTGATCCTACAAAGAAGCATTTGTTGCAAAGAATTGATGAATTGCAAACATCATTGAAGGTAAGTGAGGAGGGATCTCTTTTAAAGAAAAAGGAGATTATTACTACTATCTTGAGGCATTTAAATGAAAAGGTTGATAGTAAATTGCTAACTATACATTCTTTATACATTCTTTGTTGTTAGATGCAATAAAGAATATTGATAGGGATCAGGAAGTAGTGATACCATTGATTGAAAATTGGATCCCTAGGGCCAGTGATTTGGATGTCATGTATAAGGCTTCAAGGTTTGATACAAATAATAGGCCCTAATCATTAAAGCCTACTCAAGTGTTGGTTAAATCATTGCAAGGTTTTCAGACCCTACCAGATGATTTGAGTAGGAAGATCAAGGAATTGGTGAAGAATTTTAATGATTGGGGTAACACATTGTTACTAGATATAATTGATGAGCAGGGGAAAATCAGGTCACTCCAGTAGTGGCAGGATCAAGCAAGTGAAGTCATCAATGATGAAATTAAATTAACTTGTGATAAGTTAGATTATGACTTGTTGGTGAGTTGTATGGATAAAATCATTAGTACCTGCTCATTTTCGGAAGCTTTTGAAATAGATGCAAATCAGGTAGCAGTAAAATACACACCTTATAATACCAAGATGAATGAGGTGATTAATTTTGACTAGACGACTGATGAAGAATAGCAGAAATGGGTAACTAAATATTTGACTAAGGAAGAGTAAAAGGAATGGACTACTAACAGGTGGTAAATCAGATGTTACGGTTACAATGGTTTCAAGTTTTTCTTTGATGGCATTCTCAGGGTAGGTTTCTTGTGGTTTTTTTTTGTTGCATCAAGTTTTCTCAGCTGACATGATGAACAAGAATATTCCCCAAGGTGATGGTTGTTATAACAATTTTTTAAATATCACCAGGTGTGCCAACTGGCTAGTGACGTGTACTTTCTGGCTCGATGCTTGTTTTCTCCTTCATTTTCTATAAGAAGGATTTCAAGGCTAGAAGTATGGGTAAGCAAGTTAAAAACATTTATTAGGGGAGAGGGCACACTCAATCATGATGATAATACCTAGTCTTACCATATATTTATACTATGTATTGTAAATAAATAGTCCAAATGTAAATAAAGAAAAAGCCAAATGTTGATAAAAAATGGACCCATACTTGAACACATGAGAACCTCTAAATGTTATATAAGAAAAAATAAATACATTAATGAAGTCAAATAAGTATTTTTTTCTTTCAAATAAAATATCACAACTCTCCACTATAAGTATATCATTTAAAAAATAAAATTCTCATTTAATAAAATAAGACTCATTTAAACAAGTATTGTTATCATAGTGAAAAAATATTGTTCTTATGTGTACAACAATTGGGCTAGCAATGTACAAACATTAGATAATTTTATATTAATAGTTTATCCGATCACAAATATAAAAGGTGAGCACAATAAATAACATGTATTTTCCCATTAAATGTGAAGTATTTTCAAAAAGTTTTAGTGTTCAACTATTGGTCCATTTTTGTTCAATATAAGTTGTATTTTAAATAGTTATGTGTTGTTTTTATAACAACAAATAGATTTTTTGTGTTCAACTATTAGTCCATATGTGTTGAATATAAAAGATAGAGATATCAAATATTTATGGTTATCAACAAGTATTTGGTCCACTTAGGTTGTATATTAATTTTAATTTAAATAAAAATATCATATTCTACAAGCAACAAATGATATTTTTTTGGTTCAGCTATTGGGGGTTCCATGATTAAGTTTTGGTCAAACCTTTAAAAATTCAAATTTTAGACACTTCTCAAAATATCTGCCGATGTGGCAAGTTGCATGATGAGTTGCGCCTCCAAACCTTAGTTATAGATAAATAAGAGACCAGTCTACATTTCAAAAAAAAAATGAAGGTTCTACAATATTCCAGCCTATTGCTACATGCTGAGAAAGTTATCCTGCATGACTACTAGGCCCTCTCCCCTAAAGGAATAAGGGGACATCACTAGGTTGATGACAAACAATGACATAAGTTGTTTTAATGAGGGAAAATGGGACCAAAAAAATACTTCAGAAAAATAAATTCAGGCGAAGGAAATAAAATGATAAAACAAAAGGGGGCCTAGCCTAGACAAAGCGATGGGGCTTAAGTCAATTCAAAACCTTCCCAAAAATTTATGGCCAAATAGATCCCATCCAAGGTGTAAGATGAACACTAGGGTTTTACATGAAGACGAAGGTAAAACCCCATCCTTAGGATTTTCCCAAACATCATAGATGACCAGAGACATAAGGTAGGATAAAAAAGAACACAAAGAACAAAACTTTGAAGTTCCATCACTACCCATAACCCTTAACCCTTAAACCCCAAACCCTTAAACCCTCTACTCTCTCTCTCTCAAGTCTCTCCCTCCTACCCCCTCTCCCTGTGTATCTCTCGGCTCACTCCCCTATCTCTCCCCTACCCTAAACCCTAAACCCTAAACCCTCAACTCTTAAACTCTAAACCCTAAACTTCTACCCATTATCTCTCTCCCACTCCCTCCTCTTCCCTCTCTCTCTCAAGTCTCACCTCCCACCGCCTCCCTCTCTCAAAGTCTCTCTCTCTCTCACTCACTCTTATCTCCCTCCCCCACCCTTAACCCTCTACTCCTCTACTATCTCTCTCCCACTTCCTCCCTCTCTCACCGAATCCATCTATCTCTACCCATAACCCTAAAACCTTAACCATTAAACCTTAAACCTCACTCCTCTACCTCATTCATCTATCAAGTCTCCTCCCACCTCCTTCTCCTCTCTCAAGTCTCTCTCTCACCACTCTCTATCTCCTCTCTACCTCCTTAACCCTTAAACTCTAAACCCTTAAACCCTCTACCTCTACCCTCTCTTAATTCTCTCCCTCCTACCCCTTCTCCCTCTCTTAGGTCTCTCTATATCTCTCACTCACTCCCTATATGTGTCTCCCCTCTACCCTTAAAACCTAAACCCTAAACCCTTAACCATTAAACCCTAACACTTAAACCATCTACCCTTAACCCTTTCTCCCTCTCTCTATGAAATCTCTCTATCCTAGCTCCACTCTGTCTCTTAGGTCTCTCTCTCTCCCCTTCCCCCTCATAACTCTCTCTCTCTCTCTATCTCTCTCTCCTAAGTCTCTCCACTCTACCCTTAACCCTTAAATCCTTAAATCCTCTACCCTCTATCTCTCTCCCACTCCCTCCCTCTCTCTCTCTCAAGACTCTCCCTCCTACCCCCTCTCCCTCTCTCAGGTCTCTCTCTCACTCACCTCTATCTCTCCCCACTCTTTAACCCTAAACCCCAAACCCTTAACCCTTAAACTTAAACCTTAAACCATTCACCTATGCTTAACCTCTACCCTCTATCTCTCCCAAGACTCTCCTCCTACCTCCCTCTCCTCTCGCAGGTCACCTCTCCTCACCACACCCCATCTCTCCGCCTCACCTTAACCCTAAACCTCAAACCATTAACCCTTAAACCCTCTACCCTCTACGCTTAACCCTATACCCTCTATCTCTCTCCCATTGCCTCCCTCCCTCCCTCTCTCTCTATCTCAAGTCTCACCCTACTACCCCCTCTCCCTCTCTCAAGTCTCTCTCTCTCTCACTCAATCTTATCTCCCTCCCCTCTAACCTTAACCCTCTACCCTCTATCTCTCTCCCAATCCTTTTGTTTCTCTCTCATTGAATCCCTCTATCTCTCTCCCCTCTACCTGGTGGTTGTTTTGATTGTAACCAGGTTGGTCTTCTAATTTATCTATGTAATTTCCAATTCGAATCAAGGGCAACTCGAAGGACCTGGACCAACTGATGAGGATTTTAAAGACCTACACTTTGGGCTCTCCAAGACCCAGGAGGGTGATCCCCTAATGTGTTTACACCCTCTACACCATTATCGTAAAAAAATTAACAAATAATATCACTTAATAGCTGAACATAATAGCATAATACTGAGTAGAATTGGTTGTTCATTAGTAATATCAACTTTTTAGAGCATGAGATAATTACAACACATTCCACAGTGTAAAATAGTCATTGATTTGTAATTTGTAGCAAGTGCTAGGTAAAGAAAAAAAAATACTGAACCATACAAATTAGTACAACTTACATCAGTGCTATATATCCATTGAGGGAGTCAAATTCATAAAAATATAAGGGTTTATGATAGATTTAACACATAACATATAAGATCCTTGAGAACATTGCTTTACAATTTCATCAACATGTATTCTAACCCAATACTACTTATCATATCCTTATACAAAACATGTCCACCTACAAGATCCCATTCAAGCATTTTAATTAATTCCTTGAATTAAAGCCAAAACAAAAATCATACACACTACAAGAGTGAGATGAACGAGGCAACCCTTGATTATCTTATTCAAAATTTATATATGCATGTACAATGGAGAGACATGAGTTTGAATTAATCATTTCAATTCAAATGCCAGTACTGTCATAAAACATCAAATCCCCATGAATTCAAAACCTACTACAAAATGACTCAAAACCTAAATTGCATTTTCCTTAAAACCATCAAACTTTACAATTTTCTCTACAACTCTACCTAAACTCGACCAAAAAATATCTAACTTGTTAACCCATACTTCTGGCCTTGAAATCCTTCTTCTAGAAAATGAAGGACCAAATAAGCATCGAGCCAGAAAGTACCTCTTATTTCACATGCTTTTCTTCACAAAACTCTTCAGGATAGCAGCTATACCTTCTTTATTTCTCATCCTATGCCCTATTCATGCATCCTACAATTACAACAGTATCCATGGGGCCTCTTACACAAGCTACAGTAATCACAAAAAGTGTAAGAGCCCCTTTATATCATGTTTGGACTACAAAACCCTCAAAAATAGGGTAATCAGGCTATATGCAAAGAAATGAAGCTTTCTAACTCAAATAAACACCTTAAGCCCTCAAATAAGATTCAAATCAAATATAACACATATCTTCACAACCTGGAATTGATTTCACATCAAAAAATGGCTGCATGTAACTGTACAGTGTTGCATAATAGGAAAAAAACAGAAAATTTGAAGAAAAATAGAGATTTTCGAATGTGAAGAGCTTGTATTTTAAATCCTCAACCATCAACAACCATTACAATGATCACTTTATGCCTTTTAAAGGCCTTTACACGTCAACCACTGAACAACCACCTCTACAACTAACTTTTTTATTTTTTATGATCACATGAAACATAAAACACACTAATTTCAAGGTTGTTAACATCAATATTGAAATGTTTTAATTTTTTTACCTTTCAAACATTAAAAAGTACATCATTAAATTAATTATGTAATGGCATAAAAATTAAAAATATCATGAATTAATTATGTAACCAGATAAGTCAAATATAATTCTATCAAGAAATTAATATCAAATAGATAATATAATAGCATAACTCATACATTTCAATGTCATTGATCTTCTTCTTCATCCAACTCTTTGTCTGTATCATCCGATTCAGATTCGACTTTGTAAGGATTGGTCATATCATCATCATCATCATCATCAATATCGGTTTCGATAATGTCATCATCCACATAGATATCATCTTCATGAACATTAACTCCTTCATCATCATGATCTAGTTCCTCCTCTTCAACATCTTCATCAGGGACATCATCAACTAATTGTTGATCCTGACCATCATCTACATCATCTTCTAGTTCTTCGGTATCTTCTTCTTCCACATTATACTTTACCAGCCTTCCTCTTGGATCATGTCTAACAAAAAATGACCAACCCGGTTTACCTGGAACCTTTGAGTAAAATATCTGCTCACATTGGCTTGGAAGAACATAGGGCTCATTTATAGCTTGCTTGATCAACCTTGTATTAACCATGGTAAATCCATTATCATGTTCAATAACAGTTCTCTTAGGATCATTTTCATTCAATCATAGCCTGTACCACAGGATGATGAAAAGAATTAATCTAAAGGACGAAAATTCACACTCAAGTATATCATCCAAAATCCCATAGTATTGATTTTCTGAGACTTCTGGACGTATGTCGCTTCTAGATGAAACATTAGTCACCTGAAAGATTGCAGTTATACTAGAATCATGAGTTTTCTTCATTTCGTCCAACATTTTGATTCGAAATTTATGACCATTGCACCACATAGCCTTGTGGTGTTTCACCTGCAATATGTCAAACATGTAAAAATTATTGCAATATCATCAGTTGATAAACATGTTTATTCTTGGTTGAATGTATGCAAAGAAAACAATCTCAACATATATATACATCAATATAATTGAAAATAATTAAATAATATAGGTGATTAATATATTTATGCGTACCTATTAATCTCTTAAACCATATGTTGAATCAATTTCCCTTTGTGTAACATTGGAATCTCCATTATGATGAGCTTCTTGAACCAATGAAGCCACACCTTCCCATGTTAATGCGCGACCAGATTGTTGACATCGTTCAATCCATACTGTCATCCAATCAATATTGTTGGTGACATACAAATGTAGTGCATCCCACTCTCGACCAACTGTATAAAAAATAAATAAATTCACAAATGACGTATAATTAGTTAAATACCACAATTTATGACCTTAATTTATAATTGATGTATATTGAAGATTAAATATTAAATAAGTGCAATATACATAAAAACCATATGTAAAATGTATTCCAATTAATCTCTATGACCATCTTATAATTACCTCTCACTTTCCTCAATCTACCTTTCCCCATCAAGTACTCCCCTTTGAATTTGTTAATGGAGTTGGGGTCTCAAATGTGATCTACATGGATCTTTACTGCAAACTTAGGAAGATATTCACTAATTTATACCATGGTTTGGTATACCATATATCCCTCCACCATATAACCCTCAGGATGTGCTCTTTGTCTAACCAAAGCCTTAAAAAATTTCAAGTGCCTCTCAACCATCCACATTGACCTTGTGTGTACAGGTCCACACAATTCAATCTCCTCAACTTGGTGCATGAGGTAGTGTTCTTGTGCATTGAAAAATGTCGAAGGTAGACACTTTTTCATTTCACACATTAGATGATGAATTTTTATCTTCCAATGATTTATATCTTCTTTATGGATTTATTTAGATGATAGTCATCTACAAGTGATTCAAGGCGCAAATATATTAATGAGATCTAAATAAAATATACAATATATTACATAACAAGTAAAACAAATGGAAATTATAAGATGTATACAATGAATTGAACAAATATCACTACTTACCTCATGTATTTTCCAAGATCATATATAACTTGCTTGAAATTTTTGTCAAAGTTGTCTGGGAGAGATAGATGTAGAACGTACTGCAACAATTATAAAATGATCTTTTCATTATTTTTCCAAAAGTAGTAAACACAATACACTGAAAAAGTACATGCATTATACAAGTGTATATAATATACTAGAATAATTACCTTAATGAAGGTATGCCAATCATGTGTTTTCATCCATGACCCAAATTCACCTTTCTTTGTTAATATATTGTTTATGTTCATAGCAAATCCTGTGGGAAATCATTTTTTTCGTATGACTTCTTTTATAGCATTGATTTGCTGCTTTGTTAATAACCAAGGAATGGCACTTATATTAATTTTTTCTCCATCGCTATTTAATTGAATCACATTTTTCATTGCATGATGGGCTTCCTGAATGTCACTACAAATTTTGACAATTTTTCTTTGTCATGCCTTCCATCCAATATTTTCCATAACGCTTCTGTTATATTCTTTCTGATATGCATTGTATCAAACAAATTCACAATTTTTAGTTGCTCATAGTAGGGAAACCTACTAAATTGTCTGGGATAACTTTTCAATCTCTATGGAAGCCAGCCATTAATTCCTTGACAACCTTCATGAAGCATATAAGTTAAACAAATTAACAATGATCAAACTATTAAACTACATATAATATGAAATCGATCAAACTATTAAACTACATGAGAAATAAATGAAAACAGTAAATGTATATGTATGTGTATTTGTAAATGTAGGTGTAAAATAAATAAGAATAATGAAAATTATAAAACAATACAAGGAAAGGTCTCCTCCCTTCTTGGTAGTGATAACCTCCTCCACACAAAACCATTAAAAATTATGAATAGAGGAATATAATCTTTGAAGAACTCAAAGTTGATTCTCTGGACTACCTGACGCAATTAGTCATTTTATCCTTACAAACATTTATAGTGATTACTAGAGGCACATAGACCAATTCTTCATAATAGAAGAATTTGATCATACTTTTCCAATGATGGCATTATGAGAAAACCTTAGGTTAAATGAATAATTCCTAGCTAAGTTCTTTAAATCATGTCCAACTATATAAGAGAAGACCGCTGCTATGTGTACCTGGATACCATGGAGAAAGGCTAGTCTTTGGGCTCTTTCATCAATCATCCTACCTTAAAACATACCAAAAATCTCCTAGCAATTAGACATAGGAAGATTTAATATGACTTAAAAAAAATTATTGCCAAAGCATAAACTTATGATGACTTAACCAGGCCTAGTACACACTCCCTCCCCGTTAACCACTTATACATATGGAAATTAAATGTTAATTTGCTTCTATTTTTAGTCATGTAGGTGTCCAATAAACCACTTGGTGGTGTTTCCCTTCAAGTTTATTTACTTGAATGAAGAGAAAAAGTCCTTTGATTACAATTAGAGAATACATTTGAGGCCTTGGTTGTGTAACTGGTGGACCATAGTCACATTTAACACTTGTTACAAATTTTGGGAGTTAAAACATTAAGCAGATTTGATTTGTGATGGACACATTTGGATGGTAGTAACAATAGATTGTAATCTATCAAGACTTGATTACCTTATAACCTATGAAATTATAGTGATAAAATGATAGATTAATCATAATGTCACCTTGGGATCACATCACCATGAACAAAATTCATCCAACATCCTTATGCGTGCAGGTACCACCAAATAGATATTTTTCAGATCTGTCTTCCTCGAGTGAGGGAAATTCAGGAAGAGAAGAGGAAAGTGAGACATGTAGTATGTCTAAAAGAGGGAGATCAACTAGAGGTCAAAAGATTAGAAGAAAATTCTGTAAATACTTGGAATTTTTTCTTGCTGAAGGGGGGTCATGTTCTTATGATGATGAGAGCATAGGCAACATCTAGGTGCCCTTGAGGTACAAAAATATATGGAAACAATGGGTACCCAAGGAACTTCCTCCAATAAACACTGATTTTTGTGTCAACGAGAGGATATATCACATAGCACCATCATCATTACATGGTTTGGGCCTATTTTGCATGGATGACCTAAAGGTCTATTACGAAAAAGTTACTGAATTGATGGAGTATGTCAGACCCTGTTATAGTTACAAAGATTGGATTCAATTGGTTCGATATACACGAAGTATGCATAGGTATGCATTGTCAGCAAGTTATATACAACTAAAAGATAAGGACCAAAATAAAGGAGTGGCTATGTACATTGACAGAAGGCCAAAAGCATCAGGGAATATTGTATGGTTTATAAACATTACACGACCTGGGTCAACAAATAAGCAACCCAATTGCATATTAGAGGTGTGCGAGGGAAACCGTGTATTCGTATGTGCAATAAAATCAATAACTATAGGGGAAGAGTTGCTAATCGATTACAATTTGAATCGCTTAGTTACAAACAGAGTTACTATGGGGGTGGTACGTACTATGTACCATTTTACCCAACCTCCAATTAATGACTCCAATATACCATTTTATTCTTATGTTTTTTTTCGTAAGTCTATTGGTTTCATTTCAGTAATATTTTTTTATATTTAATTTTTGTCACAGCGGGACATTGATCGTATGAAGAAGGCTCTAGCCAGAGCACACATCACGATGTGTCTTTAGGTGCTTCTACCCAACAGGTTTACCTCATTGTAATTGTTCAAATTATATACGAGCAAAATGTTTTATTATTATGTTTTTTTCATAAGTTTTTGGGTTAATTTCAATAATATTTTTAATATTCTTGTTGTAGTCGACTGTCGAGGGAAAGGCACCAGCAGTAGAGGAGAGCATCCATAGTGAGGTGCAGTCAATATTTTGTGATGATGACATTGCTTATTCAACAAGCCCTCTCGATATGATAAGGAAGACCCAAAAAAAATGAAATGAATAAATCCTTCAGTTGTTATTCATAATGCCTCAAATAGATGAGATAAGAGAGAGGGTTAAAATATTGACTGAGAGATCACAAAACTTGCAAGTAAGCTATCATGAGGTCTTTAATTATAACATAAGTTCATTCATGGTTTTATATTTTGTACTCTTTTATGTCATGAACTAAAATATGTGTTGTTTTTACAAGGTTATTTGCCTCCTCATGTTGCTCCTAGCCATGATCAGGGTACTTCAAGTGCTTCCCAAGGAGTAGGGGTTGGTACAAGTGTCCATCTTGATCTTCCTATGCATACAT
Source organism: Sequoia sempervirens (assembly GCA_007258455.2). NCBI lineage: Eukaryota > Viridiplantae > Streptophyta > Pinopsida > Cupressales > Cupressaceae > Sequoia > Sequoia sempervirens. Next base: position 663,388,892 of record VDFB02193867.1, read on the forward strand.
CACATCATCTGACCCTATCATCCATGCCTATATTGTAGTCTAAAATGTCAGCAACACATACCATGCAGGCATCCATTAATGTACCCTCTAGTAGGGAACACATTCCAAAACATGTGTTAGGACATGTACCTGGGGATGCAGAGGCCACTAGTACTCATGATGTTTTAGCAACATTTCATGGATCTTCTCGTATTACTAGTACATGAACATTTTCGGTCACACTTGTGGTGACCGAGGATTTCGTTCCCATAAAGATAGAGAGGGTCCCAGGTACTTTAAAATGTTTTAATTATTATTATATATAATCCAATTGAAATTTACTTATTGATCACTCTTTTTAGACTATTGATCCCATGATCATTTTGTAGGAAATGATATTTTTTATAAATGTCTAAGTGATATTACATTGGAGCTCTTCGGACCCACCATACGTACATGATGGAATGCTCAAAATAAAGATTTAAAAGATTAGCTCATTGACCATTTAGTTGCGTTGTTTGGTGATAAAACATTCAACCAAACCAAGATCCTTCATAAAGCTGGTACCTATCTAAAGTATGTGAGGAACCAATATAGGTCACATTTTGAGAAGAAAAAAAAGTATGAGTGTCCCCCCATGATTTCGGAGAGGGAGTGGAAGGACCTGGTGTCAGATGGAAAAGAGAAGGTTGAAAAGAAAAAAGGAAAGACACCATTGGGCCAAGGAAGGTATGTGATACTATAAAAAATGTAATTATATACTGATTACTCTTTCTTTTTACATAATCTAACATATTTCAAACTTTTCATAGGTTTCCTGACACATCGAAGGAAACAAAGGAAAGACTAGAAAAACACGCACAACACAAACTTGGCTCTGGTGGTTATATGAAATTAGCTGAATGAATTGTAAATAAATGAAATATAGTATCCAAATAATAAATTGAAAACAATTTTGGTTTTATCACATCATAGAAGCAAAATTCATGATCTTATGCAAAAATGTAGGGCTCTCAATTAAATAGAGTTCCCACAGAAGATGACCTGAAGATTTCCTTCCAGCAAGGCTATGGAGTCATGGTTAAATGCCTAAGAGTCTTGACTGGGAAAACACAACCTTCCACTACATCCAACACGCAGGTAAATAAACTCAATATAGTTTATTTAAAATTGAATACTTGTGCAATCTATTCAATATTGATTTCCACTATAAAGTAATTACATGAATATTTGTTTTAAACATTCAAGAAATGATAATACTGAACATGACATTGGAATGCAGCTTGGTGAGGGTGGAGCACAACCTATAGATGAAGGTCATGGTGTGCATTTTGGTACTTTAGAGCATGTAGAGTGTGATCAACATGTTGAGCATGATTAGGCTAGAGAAGATCAGGAACATGATGTGGCCCCATCAGGTAAAGAGTACCACTCTAAAGTTCTTTTAAACATATTTAATTGTAATTGGTGTATTAATTAATGTAACCTTTCATGTTTCAACTTCATAGCATGTAGAGCGTCATCAACATGTTGAGCATGATCAGGCTAGAGAAGATCAAGAACGTGATGTGGCCCCATCAGGTAAAGAGGACCACTCTCATATTCTCTTAAACATATTTAATTTCAATTGGTGTATTAATTAATGTAACCTTCCGTGTTTCAACTACAGATCAAGATTTAGAGGGTGTTCAGCATGTTGAGCATGAGTCTATCACAAAAGTTTAGGAACATGATGTGGACCCATTAGGTAAAGAGAACCACTCTAATGCTATTTTAATTAATGAAATACTTGTAACAATAATAATAAAACATATTAGTTTAGAATTTCTTTCTTATTGCAGCAGATCCCCCTTGAGGTGGCATCAACGTCATGAGTAGATGACTAGGCATACATTAAGATCACGAGCAGAGGGCGAAACAACTAAAGGGGGGACAAATATTGATTTAGAAAACAATACTCCACTTCAGCTTTATGTAGCTTTCAAAAAGAAACAAAAAAAAAGTGATTGTAATCATATCATGACAACCATATTTTTGATAATATGTAAAAACTGAAAGAAAGAATATTATATGTTAATGAATGAATGTGAATATGTTAATTAATGAATGCTATATGTTAATGAATGAATGTTATATGTTATATATGTTAATGAATGAATGTTATATGTTATTAATGGATGAATGAATGATTAATGTTATATGATTGGGTATGGGGAATTGAGAGTGATGTGAGGGGGGGAGGGGGGAGGAGCCAAATGAGCTTCCACCGTCACGTGGTTGGCCCTGTTAAGTAGAGAATATTAAACTATTCTAAAAAAAAAGAGAAGCTCAATAAGGTAATGCACTTTTCAATATAAGAAATGCATCATTTGAAGCATCAAACCAATATGTAAAGATAAAAGAAAGTGCTAACTTTTCACTATGGTAGTAGAAAAATGATTCTTTATACCTTGAATCCATGCTCTGCATCATAATTTTAAGTTGTTTCCATTCCAATGTTCTGAGTTTAGTTTGTTTGTATGGATTTTAATGAATACCACATTGTGTTGTGTGTGGATTTGGTTTCAAAGCTCTATTTCTTCTATTTTTAGTGGTGACATAACTCTAAAATTTGACTTTTGTGTATAACAGGTTAGTGGAAAAATTGATAGCTCTGAAGGGTTTAGAGGCTCGATTGAGATAGATACATGAATATTTGGATCTTGTTGTTGATGGGAGGCTTCGACTTAACCATGAAATTTTGTACCATCTATAGGTATGCAAAAGTTTCTCTACTTACATTCATTCTTGATCATAAATGTTGTAAATGATATTAATGCTTCAAACTTAAGATTCGTTTCATTGTTAATTTCATAGAGGAAGACTAAAATATTCTTAATTTCCTATGTCAGGTGTGAAAGCATATGAATCACTTGTTAAAGGCACCATTTTGTATTCATCCAAAAATCGGTTTGTTCTTTTTTTTTTATGTTTCTTGCATGTGTTTTTTTTTAGCTCTAGAGATGTAGCTCGGCTAGCTCTTTCCTTTGCACTTTTCATCTATTTTGATGATTATAATAGATTGTTGATGCAGAGTGGCAGGGGAAGACAATCTCTTAAGAGCTTCTCTCAAATACTCTTAGATAGACTCCTTAATACACCATACAACTAATGAGCAACTTAAGAACTGTTTTAACTCCACACACCCAAATGCAATTAGGAGGCTTGGAAATGACTCAGAATATCTTAACATGGCTAAACTAAGCCAACAAACAAGACTTCTCACTTGGGAACACTCTTTCATCTATCGCTGCCATATTAGGCCTTGTAGACCTTGTAGCCCTATCTAATGGGACAGTCAACATAAAATCCTTCTAGTGACTGAAACCAGACCAAAATCACTATTTTTTGACACTTGATACTATCCTCCACAAACCCACAAAACCACAAGTTTTGACTCCAACACAAAAGGAAACAAATGACCTATTTTCTAACACTACAAGGAGGCCTAAAAGACACTTTTCAATGCAAGTATGGTTAGAAAATAGGTCATTTGTTTCCTTTTGTGTTGGATTCAAAACTTGTGGTTTTGAGGGTTTGTGGAGGATAGTATCAAGTGTCAAAAACCAGTGATTTTGGTATGGTTTCAGTCACTAGAAGGATTTTATGTTGACTGTCCCATTAGACAGGGCTACAAGGTCTACAAGGCCTAATATGGCAGTGATAGATGAAAGAGTGTTCCCAAGTGAGAAGTCTTGTTTGTTGGCTTAGTTTAGCCATGTTAAGAGATTCTGAGTCATTTCCAAGCCTCCTGATTACATTTGGGTGTGTGGAGTTAAAATAGTGCTTAAGTTGCTCATTAGTTGTATGGTGTATTAAGGAGTCTATCTAAGAGTATTTGAGAGAAGCTCTTACGAGATTGTCTTCCCCTGCCACTCTGCATCAATAATAAAATAAACATGGAAAATTACCGAATAAAATAATTTCTTGAGATTTGAATACGAAGGGATGCGACTTACATGATCTCTCACCAATGGTACATTTCAACGAATGTATTTTTTTAAAAAAAATTGCATTGTTTCATCAAAATTTTGACGAACGCAACAGATGAATCACTGAAAAGGTTCGACGAAGTTTCTATACCTGCGATGAAGGCTTCATCATAACTGCTTGTCAATTTCATTGTAATTGCGATGAAGTATACTGATGAATCACAGAAAAGGTTTGATGAAGTTCCTATACCTGCGACGAAGGCTTCATCATAACTCCTAGTCAATTCCGTCATAATTGCGATGAAGTATACTGAAGAATCACAAAAAAGGTCTGATGAACTTGCTTAGCTGCGAAGAAGACTTCATCGTAACTCCTTGCCCTTTTCATCGCAATTTCGACGAATGTTACCGATGAACCACATAAAAGGTCCAACGAATTTGCTTAGCTACAATGAAGGCTTCGTTGTAAATACTTTCCCATTTTGTCAAATTGGAGATGAACTTCTGGTGTTCTTTCGACGCCCATTTGATCGATATTCCAATGATAATCCAAGCCATTTTATGATGGTGACGACCAACGAATCTGCATCATTATTTCAACGTTTAATTCATCGTCGAACGTGCGACGAAAAAATAGTGATGAAAATATTTTCATCATTTTGTCACTACTCTGACAAAGATTTGTCGAACCACTGATGAACGTCCATCAAAAAATGGTGTCAAATTCAATAGTGATAAGTCATGACATGGATCACTATTGTAGTTTTTGTGATTGAATAATTTTTTGTTTTATTTTCAGATGTTGCAAGTGGAAACACCTCCAAATGTGACAAGGGAAATGAATATCAGTGTTTCATTTGCTATAGAATCCTTGATGGCTTTGACAGGGGAGGTATGAGGAAAATTACTAAACTTTAATTTACATTTGTTGTTATAGATGTTAGTTAGTGAAAAATCAAACAATTATTGATTCGTAGTTTAATTTATATTTGGATGGTTTATATAGAGCTTCAACACACCTCAACATGGGTATTTGAATATTTCCCTCATGGAGAGTGATCATCAGATGGCAGTAAGTGATTATTTTGTTAAATATATTATTTTTTATAATGTAATTTCTATATATTAATGTCTCTACTTCTTATTGTAACATATATAATCTACTTGACCAAGAAATAAACCCTAGGAGGAGCACCAGGAGCACTCCTTGACCCAAGCATAAATGAGTGACAGACATATCGTCATCCAATCAACAAGTAAAGGGAAAGAGTTTATTTCGAGAGCATGGAGAACAAAGGCTTTTGATTCTAAAGCCCTTTGTTGTATGCCTATGTGGTATTTTTATCCATATTTTGTATTGGATATATTTGACATTGTATGCCTATACGACATTCTTGTAAGCCTATATGGCTATTTTTTACCTATATTTTATACTTATATTAGGGTATGTGTAGGATCATCATGGAAAAAATATACCCTTAAGTGGCAATTTTTTTTAAAAAATCAGAGTCAGGTAACTTGACGTAAAAATTTGAATAATTTATCTATATTATTTCAAAAATATGTAAGAATAGAATCTATAGAAAATTGAATGTAGTTTCTAAACCACTAGGTTTTATTAAAAAAAATCTATTTAGTGAAAATTTTAAATTTCAATGCAGTAGTACTTAAATTTCAGGGAAAAAATTAGAAGTAGGTGCCTGTCTGACCACCCTAACCACAATAAAATAACAAAAAAAGTTTTGTAAGATTTTAGATATAAGTAGAGGACTCATGTCTCAATGTGATGCATATTATTTTCTAATTTTTTTCCAAGTAAATAATTAATTATGAAATTTTTATTACAAATTTTAAAAAATATAAAAAAATCGTATGTCTAACCATCTTAGCTTGGTCAAAACTTCATGAAATTTATTTTTTATTTTTTTAATCCTATACTATGCAAAGCATAAAATGTGATGCATATTTTGGATTCAAAAAATGTGATACCATTTGAAAGCTATAGATGTTTCATCAATTTTAGGGGAAAAAAAAATTAGTTAGCCACATACCCATCATATTTCCACTTTTTGGCCCATCATGATCTTGCACATACCCATCAAAATATAGTGATTTATGCCGAAATGGCTATTTGGTTAATACAAATATTTTTTATCAATGGTGTCCATATTTGCATAAAAAAATCCATCGTTCAGTAGATATGAGTTACGTGTATTCAAGTGTATACGTTACAACTTACACGTGTATACTTTGTGAATTACGTGTATTCCCATGTATGCTTTGCAACTTATGTGTTTTCATGTGTATACCTTGTATTCATGCATATATTTTGTATTAATTTGTGTATACTATGTATTTGTGTATATACTTCAAGGATTACATTTTTTTCAGTACTTGTGCTTCCCTTATTCACATGTACATGCTTGACCTATTCACGTGTATACTTATTAATTGGTTAGCCCTAGAATTGATCATTGTTGTCCTTCATTTTTTGTCTTGAATATTAATTGATTGATGCTAAAAAACTTTATCTAAAAGAAAAAATCATGTTTCAATTGGTATTCCATGAAATGATTCATAAAAATATTCCAATATATTTAATCCTTTGATTGGAACAACTCAATTAAGCAAAGGATACATAATCTTCACACCACCTATAAAACATAATATTCATAGTAGATGAAGTAGTTAACTTCTTAACACATTATCATACAAACATTTATCTTGAATAGTCTTTAAACATTTTCGCAACGTAGTCGTCATAGTGTAGAATGAATTGTTATGTTCTTAATCCATCACCATATAAACACGTCGAAATATTTATATGTCAAATTTTTGAAATATTATTTCTTGTATAGGAAATGGACTTAGGAGAAAACAAGTTATAATTTATAATACAAATAGGAAATGGACTCAATGGTGAAAACTTTATTTATCACACGAAATAATAAATGTATGTGAGAGCATCACTTGTTTCTCTTAGACTTCAATTTACAATCATAGCAAATAATTTCAAATGAAAATGACAAAATTCTTCACAACCAAAGTTGTTAATTGAGTAAAAATAAAAATTTTCGAAGTTCCACCATTGTATGCATTTACAATTGGTTGTATATTGTTGTAAGGGCAAGGAGGATAATTCAAAAATGTCTTGCGCTTTCTAGAATTGAGGATGATTGATGCAATGATAGGGAGGCCTTCAATCCACTTTCACCATACAAAGAACTTCTAGCCACTTTTCTTCCCCCAAATCACTATCTTGGTTTGTTTTTAGTTTTTCACCTAGTCTCTCTAGTAGGCAAACCTACCTTTCATGACATAACTTTCAAATTTTCTAAACGATCTCTCTAACCCTCATTCTTTTAAGACACCCTTTAACACATACTTTCACATGCCTCAAAATCCCAAGAGACTCTTTTGAAAAAAAACCCTCAACCTAGTGCTTCAATGTTGTCCTAGACCCCTAAATAGGTCTATTTAAAAAAGAAATACCCTCTTAATAACTCTTCCAATTTCCAAAAAAAAATAAGAAGCATTCACCATTTTTCAAATCCACAAAATCCATAATTTTTAGGGCATGATTGGCCCTCTAACTCTAACTTTACCCACTTTTACTCCCTCAAACCTCTCTTTTTCATTCAAAACCCCTCTTTTCCTAACTAAGGCATCATGCCATAACATAATTTTGGCCTCCCCTATCCTTGCAAACATTTTGAACACATAAAACTCAACAACCTCACCCTATTTCCAACCTATTCTAATTTATTCTCAAGTAACTTCTTTTCACCTCTTCTAGCCTTGCTTTTAAGGCCTAAATTTTGAATTTTCAACAGAGGAAACGTTAGTAATCTCTTCCAATGCCTTTACTAATGCTATTTTCTTCTTCCTACTCCCTATCCTACTTACATCAGGCCCATTCCACCAAGACATAGCTTGAAAAATAAGTGGAATGGCCTATTTCAACATATTACGCTCAAACCCTTGTATGAGCAAGTTCAAACCAATTTCAAAAATTTACTTCTAAGTTACTTGGAGCTTAATAAAATTCCACAAGAATGGACTCAAATAAAAATTAAAACCATTATACAATAGATTCATATCATCTTAGAGAAAAATACTACTATACAGACCTATTCACAGGCTAGAAATGAAAGAAAATGCAAAGAAATTAACAAAGAAATAGAGATATTTGATTGATATTCTCCTTCAAACTCTTCAACAACTACTAAATTTGAGTTTCCAACATATATAAACCTCAACCAACTCCTTAAAATGCCTAAAAATACCTTTGAACTGCCCATGACCATTGGGCTTCCACATGAGAGCAATTTTTATATTTTTTCTTGACAACATTTTTGACAATTTTGAATTTTTTACATAATTGACTCAAATGACCCCACACTAACTCAAAACTAAAAGAAAAATTACAAAATGGCCTATCATGGCCTTATTTTACATTATCATGAGTAAAAATAGTAAACTAGACCTACTTAATCAAATGGAGGAACAAGGTGCTCTGCACCAATGATCATACTATTTTTATGTGGAAAACTTGAACTTCTCAACCGCCATGTGTATGTTTCTCTTTTAGATTGTTTTGCATGCCATCATAAGGGATCAAGCCAGTTGAACGTAGCTTGGATCAATTCCATATGTTTAGCTATGAAAGAGGACCATGCCTAGCGTAAAAGTACCTATTGGGACATGTTGGAGCAGTTTGTTTGGTCACATGAATTGCAAAACAAAAGTTACACTACTTTGCAACTTTACACTGCTTGCATTCAACACTTTTTCCTTCAAGTGAAAACTGAACACAATAGGAAAACAACTCTAATATAACAAAAATTGAGATAGGTTATTGTAGAGGGGCCCAATACAATCACATAGGCTCAGACAGAGAGTTCATAAGCATCACGGTTTATAAGTAATCGCCCGTCAAATATTGCTTCCCTTTTACACTTTGGACCCTTAAAAGATTGAATTGGTTAAACATAGCTCAAAGCGATTCTATGTGTTTAGGTGTGAAAGAAGACCATTTCTAGCATAAATTTACCCATCCAGATGCGTTAGAATTTTTTTTTGGTCACATGAGTTGTTGAATGAAAGTTGCACCACTTTGCAACTTTCAACTACTTGCATTTGAAAAAAAAATTCCCAAGTGAAAATTTTCCACCACAGGAAAATGCCTCTAAGATAGAAAAAACTAAAATAATTTATTATAGAGAGGCCCAACATGTTCCTATAGGATTAGATAGGATGTTTCTAAGTGTTGTGAGATTTGAGTAACAACATACTGAAGTTTGCAGTCATTTTGCATTTTGGAATCTTAAGGGATCAATATGGTTGAACGTAGCTCAAACTGATTCTACATGTTTGGGTGAGAAAGAGAACCATTCCTAGCATAAAAATACCTATTCATATGTGTTGTAATAGTTTGTTTGGTCACACGAGTTGTAGAATGAAAGTTGTACTAGTTTGCAACTTTCAACTAGTTGCATTTGACAACTTTTTCTCCAAGTGAAAATTCAGCAACACGGTAAAATTCCTCTGAGATACAGAAAATTGAGAGATCTTATTGTAGATGGGCCCAACATGATCCTATAGGATCAGACAAGAATTTTCTAAGAATCATGGTATCTAAGTAACAACATGCTGAAGTTTGTAGCCATTTTGCATTTTGGACACTTAAGGGATCGATTCGGTTGAACGTAGCTTAGAGCGATTTTGTGTGTTTGGGTGTGAAAGAGAACCATGCCTAGTGTAAGCATACATATTTTAATGTGTTGGAACAATTCATTTGGTCACACAAGTTGCAGAATGAAAGTTGCACTATTTTACAACTTTTGACTACTTGCATTTGACAACTTTTTCTCCAAGTGAAAATTTGCCACCATAGGAAAATTCCTCCGAAATAGAAAAAATTGAGAGAGGTTATTGTAGAGGGGCCCAACATGATCCCATAGGATTATAAAAGAAGTTTCTAAGTGTCACAATATCTGAGTAACAACATGTTGGAGTTTGCAGTCATTTTGCACTTTGGACTCTTAAGGGATCGATCTGATTAAACATAGCTCAAAGTGATTCTAAGTGTTTGGGTGTGAAAGAGGACCATGCCTAGTGTAAAAATACCCATTCAGGCACATTGGAATAGTCTATTTGGTTACACAAATTGTAGAATGAAAATTGCACCACTTTGCAATTTTCAACTACTTATATTTTACAACTTTTTCCCTAAGTGAAATTCCTTCAAGATAGTGAAAACTAAGAGAGGTTATTGTAGAGGGGCCCAATGTGATACCATAGGATTAGATGAGAATTATATAAGTGTCATAGTATCTGAATAACATCATGCTAAATTTTGCAGTCATTTTTCACTTTGAACTCTTAAGGGATTGATCTGGTTGAATGTAGCTTGGAGGGATTCCCCATATTTTGGTGTGAAAGAGGACCATTCATAGTGTAAAAATTTCTATTTAGATGTGTTGGAATAGTCCTTTTGGGCACATGAGTTGTAGAACAAAATTTGCACCACTTTGCAACTTTGCATTGCTTGCATTTAACAACTTTGTCCCCAAGTGAAAATTCTCCACCACAAGAAAATGCCTCTGATATAGAAAAAACTGAGATAGGTTATTGTAGAGGGGTCTAACAAAATACTAGAGGATTAGAAAAGAAGTTACTAAATGTCACGATATTCGAGTAACATGTTGAAGTTTGCAGCCATTTTTCACTTTGGACTCTTAAGGGATTGATCCAATTGAATGTAGCTCAGAGCGATTCTACATATTTGGGCATGAAAGAGGACCATCCCTAGTGTAAACATACCTATTTAGATGTGTTGGAATAGTCTATTTAGTCACACAAATTGCAGAACAAAAGTTGCACCACTTTCCAACTTTCAACTACTTGTATTCGACAACTTTTTCCCCAAGTGAAAATTCACCACCACAGGAAAATGCCTTTGAGATAGTGTAAACCAAGAGAGGTTATTGTAGAGAAGCCAAACGTGATCCCAAAGGATTAGACGAGAAGTTTCTAAGCGTCACAGTATCCAAGTAACAACATACTGAAGTTTGTAGCCATTTTCAACTTTGAACTCTTAAGGCATCAATCTGGTTGAACATAGCTCAAAGCGATTCTGCGTGTTTGGGTGTGAAAGATGACCATTCCTAACATAAAAATACCTATTGAAATTTGTCAGAAAAGTTTTTTTGGTCACACAAGTTGTGAAATAAAAGTTCCACCACTTTGCAACTTTGCACTATTTGCATTTGACACTTTTTCCATCAAGTGAAAATTGGACACCATGGGAAAACCACTCTGAGATAACAAAAAATGAGAGAATTTATTGTAGAGGGGCCCAACGTGATCTCGTAGGCTTAGACGGATATTTCGTAAGCACCATGGTTTCTGAGTAATACCTTGTCAAAGATTGTTTCCATTTTGCATTTTGGACCCTTAAGGGATCAAGTTAGTTGAATGTAGCTCAAAGAGATTCCACATGTTTGGGTGCGAAAGAGGACCATGCCTAGTGTAAATCCATAACTTTTAATCAAAGAATCTAGTGCAGTTGCACCATGACCAAGACATGAAATTGGGGAATCTTAGTTTGGTTTCTTTGAAATTTTGAGTCTTTGAATGTAATAAGGCCATGTCAACACCATTATAGTGTCTAGGGGTGTCATTTTTTGTGTCATTTATGTGATTAATGAGTTTATATTCCAATAAAGAGTTAAAATGGAAAAAATTGTCAAATTTGTAAGTTGCAAAATTACAACAAATTTGAATGACAATAGTTAGATTTTTGAAAATCTGTTTGTTTGGTGGTTGAAGGAAGTTGGGAGAAGGTAGTTGGGTGTATTTTCATTTAAAAATTCCAAACATGGTTTGAGGTTGAGATTGGAGATGTTGTACTTAGAAGAATATCAATAAAATTCATTGTTTCCTTAAAATTTTATATATTTTTACCAGAAATCTGATGTTTCCTTGAACTGTATAGTTCCATACAAGGAAATTGTGCTCTCTCTTCGATGGAAATCGGTAGGAAGTAAACTTAACTCCATTTTAGTTTTGGTTTGGTTGGATTTCAAGTGATTTTATGCATTTTAGAAGCCAATTACTGAGGGTCGATCTATATACCCTATTTTAAGGGTTTTGAGTGCATTAAAATGTCATATTAAGCCTTCCACCCACTGTATGCTTTTGTAACTCAATGGAAAGGCTTATTTAGGGTTATAAAATATGTGTGCAAATTTTTGTGTCCAAGGGAGATGAATAGAGGGTTTTCAAGTGATGCCCTAGATATCAAATGGTGCGTTTTTGAGTGAAAAATGTTGGTTTTGTGCTAGGGTTTGAATAAATCTTTGGGGGCAGCAATATCTCTTGAAATTTTAAGCTTTTTTAGACCTTTTTGAAGGTGTTTCAGGCTTTCATTGGCTATGGGAAGTTTTGGAGTATGGTTTTTTAATAAACCCTTGCCTAACTTGTGAAAAAAGAGGGTTTTGGGGTTTGTTATGTTAGAGGGCTTATCACGCCCTAAAAGTGGAGGAATTGGTGGTTTGGTAGATTGGTTAATGCTTCCCAATGGTATTTTGCATGTGATAGGAAGAATAAAGGGGGGTTTCTTTGTTAATTTGGCCTAATTAACCTAATGGGCAACATAGTTTGCTTGTTTTGTGAAAGTTGATTCAAAAGAGTCTTATGAGGGTTTGATGTATGTTGAAGAAGGCTTAAATGGGTGCTTAAAATGGTGGTTTTTTGTAGAGGTTGTTAAGGAATTATGAGAGTTAAGGTGGGAAAAATAAGTTTGTAGACCTACAAGAGTGACTAGGTGAAAATTTGAAAATAATCCAAGGTTGAGTTTTGAGGGAAGGAAGGAGGTTGCAATCCTTTTGTATTGTGGAAGTGAGTTGATTGACTCCATGCATTGTTATCAGAATCACTTCCTATGACACCAAAACATGAAACCCTTACTTTATGCCATTCTAAAGGGGTTTATTTAAAAACACTATTCTAGGATTCTACATAGCCAACCAAGGCCTCAAACACCTTTAGTTATGCCTACACATGCTTGAAGGTTCATCAAAATCTACTGCCCACAAGATTTTCTACAACTTCCCTCCTCTAACCCTCAAATTTCACTCCAAATACATAGTTTGACAATTAGGGCATCATGCCCAGGAACACAACTCACCTTCTATGCCCTTAAAAAGATTCAAAAACTTCAATATATGCCTACTCATGACAAATCAATCATCTCCAAATCTTTCCTAAGTAATTTCACCAAAACCCAACATCTAAACTCCAATTTTAAGCCAAAATTAACACAATTTCCTTTGGGACAACAACCAAAAACATTCCTAAAAATTTCCCTACTCCTAAATATCATTCCTACATCTAATCCTACCATTTTGGACTCATTCCACTAAGCCACTAAGAGAAACAAGAGATGGAATGAGTCATTTATTCATTTTTCGTCTTTAAACCCTTATAGTTGGTTGTACAGACCCACACTCAGTAATTTGACAATAAAATTCTTAAAACTCAGTGAATTTTTGTCACTCCAAATCCAAAATGTAGCTAAAACCTATCTTTACCAATTGTAAATATTTCAGGACATAATACTTCTGTACAACCAAGTATAATAGTCTGCAACAAAAAAATTCAATGAAACACACAAAATTACAAGATAAATCAAGGGATTTTTATTATTTTTCCTTCACAAAAACCTTAAACAACATCTTCCTTTAAGTTCCAAACATATTTAAACCTTAACCAAACTATGATAATGTCTCTAACTACCCTTTGAATTCCCATGTCCCTTGGGCTTCTTCAATTCTACATTTTTTTGAACTTTTTTCACATTGACAACTTTTCAATTTTTGCAATTTTACATCATTTTGAAAAAAATGCAACACATAATCCAAAATGACCCCAAAATCAACTAACATGACTTATTAAATTATGAATTGGTCTAATATGACCTTATTCAATTGAAAAAACTGAAAACAAAAAACTAACTTAAGACTTCCATGAACCAAATTTGCTCAATAACCTTGGTGCCCCTACACCAAATTTCAATATTTAAGTAAATCTCATTACAAGTAAATATCATTAGAATGCCTTAGGTACTTTTTTCTCATAGATATTGTACAATATCACTCATGCATTTGAGATTCTCTTATAATGTATACATCATAGGTGCTCATTATGAGGTTAACTTCAAATAAGTAACTTGAGATTCCTTCAATAAGCTTCACATGCTCTTTTATAATGGCTTCAAATCGGAATTGAGATTTATTAAGACCATCAAAATAAGGATATTGCATTTCTTTTTTAGCTGATATTCTCTTCAATGGCTCATAAATCAATATTTTTTGCAATGAGAGACCAATCAATTTTTAGTAGTTTACTTAAAAATACACAAAGTAAAAGAAGAAAAAGAAAGAGCATCCAAAATGGAAATGAAATGAAAATAGATGGAAGGCACTTACAAATAGGCATGCCAATCTCTCAACTTAGTCACTCTTGGTCATACATATTCACTGGGAGTTCCAAGATACCTATTGCACACAACACCTCTCATGAATAGAATAACTTGAAATTCAAGATGCTCTTATAATGTCTACATCATAGGTGCTCATAATAAGGTTAACTTCAAATGAATAACTTGAAATTACCTCACCAAGCTTTGTACGCACTTTTGTGATGGCTTAAAATCATAATTGAGAATTTTCAAGATCATCAAAATAAGGATGTTGCATTTCTTTTCTTCCTGAGATTCTCTTGGATAACTCATAAATCTGCATTTTCTGCAAGGGGACACCAATCAATTTTTAGTAGGTTACTTACAAAAAGGAAAAGTAAAAGAAGATGATAGAATTGACATCAAACAAATTAGTGTGCATACAAGTATAAATTAAGAACCAATGTGAATACTTAAAGATTAATCCAACAAACCATTTGAGTCTTCTCTACTCTTTATTGTGTCAAGTATTGTCTCATGGTTAGACTCACAGACCTTCCACAAGGTCTTGTTCAAAGGTCTACCCCCATATTTGGTCGAACAAACATTGGATCCCATGACAAGGTTCAAGTATTGAAAAATCTTACTATGCGTTTCAATGTCCTGAAACAACCAATGTTTAACACTCTTATGTGGGTACCTTCTAAGCCACATTCTAGTAACAAATAATCTTGTAGGGTATTCAATGTTTTCTCCATCTATAACTGGGGCCTCCAATTTTTTTTTGACCTCAACACAATGAGACAAGTAATAGTTTGTTCTCTCTTCATTTTCTTCATCTACAATAATTGTATAAATATGCCCTGCACTGATATGTGCAACAAATCTCTCAAAATTAGTCAGCATTATGAATACACTACAAAGTAAGATAACAATATAGATTTTCAAAAACTAAGCAAGCAGATATATTACTTCGTTGAACTAGATCTGATACGTGGTAAAAGTCAACAGATGATTCCATATGTGTTAGTTCCAATGTCATCAGAGGGTAATACATGTGAAGTGGGATAAGATAACTTGTCAACCATTTGTCAACCCACTCCCCTAACTCACAATCATTCCAAGCTTGCATTGTACATGAAGAACAAAAGAATACCATATTTTGTGTATCGATACTCCATGAATGTACATTTGAGCTAAGGAAAGAGTGTAGCTCACTCAATCCTATTAGTGTATAATAACTTTATTTTGAATATGAGCGATTTTCGAGAAATGACTTTGAGACTCGACCCCGAGTCTTTCTTTATCTTTACCTTTATTTCCGATTTTCGATATCTTTTTCGGATTTCGACCGGATTTTGTTTATTTATCTTTTCTACTTTCGCATTTTTATTCGAACTGAGGGATTTTGACCTGAACTCGATTTTGATTTACTCTTTCATCTTTTATCTCGTCTTTCGACGATTTCTTTCCTTTTATCTTTTAGTTCTTTCCGATTTCTTTCTTTAACTTTTTCATTTCTGATTTTGATCTTTAACGGATTTTGATTTGATCCTGATTTGATCCTGGAATCCTGATGTTTGATTTTGATCTGGATCCGGATTTTGATCCTGATCCTGATTTGATCTGGATTTTGTCGATTTGATGCGCGATTTTTGACGCTCTGACGCGGATTTGATCCTGGATTGAACGAACTGATTTGCCCGATTGCCTGATCGCCGGATTTGATCTCTTCGATTTTTGATCTGTCGGATTTGAGCTGGACGGATCCCGGATCCTGACGGATTGACGGATTCGACGGATCGGATCTCGGACGCGGATGCCTGATTTGATCCTGATCTGATTGATTTTGATCTGATGTCCGATTTATCTGATCCTGATTTCTGATTCCTGGATTCCCTCTCTCTCACTCACGCACTCCTATCTCTCTCCCACTCCTAAACCCTAAACTATAAACCCTCAAACCTTAAAACATAAACCCTTAAACCCTCTATCATCTACCCTCTACCCTCTAACCTCAACCCTTAAACCCTAAATCCTTAAACCATATACCCTCTACCCTCTACCCTATAAATTAAACCTCAACCCTAAATTATCAAGCCTCAACCCTTAATCCCTCAACCCTCAATCCTTAAACCCTAAACCCTCAAACCCTATACCATCTACCCTTTACAGTGGACCCTCAAGCCTAGTCCCCCAACCCTATACCCTCATCCTCTACACTCAACCTTAAACCATCAAGCCTTAAACCTGTAAACCCACTTAGTAAACTCTCTACCCTCTACCCTCTACCCTATAAACCCTTAAACACTCAACACTCAACCCTAAACCCTCTACCCTCTACCCCCAATCCTTTACCCTCTAACCTCAACCCTAATTGCTAAACCCTTAAACCTTTAAAACCACTTAGTAAATACTCTACCCTAATCCCTCAACCCTTAAAACCTAATCCCTCAACCCCTATACCCTCTACCCTATGAATTTCACCCTCAACCCTAATTGTCCAACCCTATACCCTCAATCCTCTACCCTCAAACCCTCTACCCTCTACACTCTACCCTATAAACCCTTCAAACACTCAACCCTAAACCCTAAACCCTCAACCCTTAAACCCTAAACTCTTAAACCCTCTACCCTCTACCCTCAATCCTCTACCCTCTACCCTCAACCCTAATCCCTCAACCCTTAAACCCTTAAACCCACTTGGTAAACTCTCTACCCTAATATGTCAACCATCTTGACTCTTAATCCCTCAACCCTTAAACCCTAATCCCTCAACCCCTATACCCTCTACCTTATACATTGGACCCTCAACCCTAATCCTCCAACCCTATACCCTCAATCCTATACTCTCAACCCTAAACCCTCTACTCTCTACCCTCTAACCTATAAACCCTTAAATACTCAATCATAAACCCTAAGCCCTTAACCCTTAAACCCCCTACCCTCTACCCTTAAATCCTCTACCCTCTACCCTCAACCCTAATCCCTCAACCCTTAAACCCACTTTGTAAACCATCTTTACCCTTAATCCCTCAACCCTTAAACCCTAATCCATCAACCCCTATACCCTCTACCGTATACATTGTACCCTTAACCCTATAACCTCAATCCTATATTCTCAACCTTAAACCCTCGACCATATTCATTAAACACAAAACCCTAAATTCTCAACCCACAACCCTTAATCGCTCAATCCTTAACCCTAAACCCTCAACCTTGATAACCTCTACCCTATACATTGGACTCTTAACCCCAATCCTTAGTCCATATGTACCCTCAACCCTAATCCCTCAACCCTATACCCTTAACCCCATACCCTAATCTCTCAACCCTACAGGTCATCAACCTTATACCCTCTATTCTCAACCCTCATATATCTATGTCCATCCCTCCTCTTCTCCCCTTCTCTCTATCCATTCATCCCTCTCTCTCTACCCTAATCCCTCAACCATAAACCCTAAACCCTTGAACACTCAATGCTAAACCATCAACCCTCAATGCTTAAATCCTAAACCTTTAAGCCCTCTACCCTCTACCCTCTACCCTAAACCCTAATCTCTCAACCCTTACACCCTTAAATCCAAGAAAAATCTCTACCCTAATCCCTAAACCCTCAACCCTTAATCCCTCAACCCTTAAAACCTCAACCCTCAACTGTTAAACCATAATCCCTCAAGCCCTATACCATCTACCATATACATTGGACCCTCAACCCCAATCCCTAATCCCTTGAACCTATACCCTATACACTCAATCCTCCACCCTCAACCCTCAACCCCTAAACCAAAACTCTTAAAACCTCTACCCTCTACCCTCTACCCTATACATTAAATCCTCAACCCTCAATTCTCAACCCTCAACCCTTAATCCCTCAACCCTCAATCCTTAAACCATAAACCCTCAACCCCTATACCCTTTATCATTTACATTGGACCCTCAACCTAATCCTTCAACCATATACCCTCAAACCTATACCCTTAACCCTAAACCCTTAAACCTGGACGGATTTTAATCGATGGGATGAAAGCCTGATCTCTTTAATCCTGACCCCGGACCCGATATCGCGAACGATTAACCTTCCATCGCATCTCTTTCAACGACCTTTAATCCCTGACATTTTGCCTTTGTCGTATCTTTGTCTTCCATTCTTCCGGATTCTTTCGACGAGCCTTTATTTTATCTTCTTTAGATTTCTCGACGACCACTTTTATTTACCTTTCATCTCTTTCGACGATTTATCTTCGATCTCTTCCGACTTTCTCTCGATTTCCTCTCTTTCGATGACTTTGTCGTAACTGGATGATCTCTTTGTCGATCTTGATCTGGATGATTGATTTTAAAAGCGGATTGCCTGATTTCTGCGCGATTTTGATGATCCTTCTCACCCTACCTAGCTAAGTACCTCTCAGTCCAACCCCTTCTCTCTCACTCCCTCTCTATTAAACTCTCACTTCCACTCCCTCTCCCTCTCTCCATACTCTCTCTCTATCTCTCTTCCCCTCCTCCTCCCTCTCCCTCTCCCACCCTACCTAGAAAACTATAAATCTCTCTCTCTCTCTCTCTCTTAAAATTATCCCTCCCTCTAAAGACACACATAAATACATACATACAAGCATAATACATATGTACATACAATCATGCATACATACAAGCATACATGTAAATGCATAGATACAATATTACATACATATAGGAATACATACAATATACATGCATTGATGCATACAAGCATACATACATACATACATGACATACAAGCATACATGTACATACAAACATACAATTATATAAACATACATTCAATAGAGTAGCATTTAACATAAAGTAAGACATAATGCGAGCATGTTATACAATGTGCATGTTGTGTCTTGCTTTGGGAATCCCCAAGCCTTGGGATTGGTGTTTTCCTTGGAATACCAACCCAAAGGCTTGGAGGGAATTCCCAACGACTAGAGATGTGTTTTTTTTAAATTCCTTGGAATACCAACCCAAATGCTTGGAGGGCATTCCCAATGACCAAAGATGCTTTTTTTAAAATTCTACAATATTTCACATAATCGGGTTTGTGGTCACCGTCAGGATTGCACATGGTTCAATATCAAACAAATTGAACATCTGGGTAATTTTAGGTTCTCTCTTAGCTATCCAATGATGTAATGTTTTTCATTTTCTGACAATGTTAAGCCTTTCATCCATAATTTCTTTTTTTGTATGTCTCTTTTTTGGAGAAAAGAAATGTTTGGTGTTTTTTGTTAGAAATTAATTGTTCATCCAAATTTCAAATAAATTACATTTTTAGAAACTAGACTCCATTCTACAATTTTTTTTTTAAAGAAATTCAATTTGTTTCCAAAATTTGTAGGGGTAGCATGGCTAAAATTCTATTTTTCAGGAAATGTCCACTTCAAAAACTAGTAAAAAGACAAATATTCATTAAAAAATTATCAGAAAAATCATGCATCAACTACATACTATTAGGTAACTTCTAACCATAACAATTTTAAAAATAGTAAAAAAAAGTTCACTGTGCTAGGGTCGTACAAGAGTTGCTATGTTATGTTTTTCTAACAAAAACATAACCAATTTGTGTACATCCCTCATTTGAACCCCTTAATCTCAACCATTTTCAAAACAAAGTAGTAGTTTATAAAGTAGACTCATAGCACTTCGACACTTGTTTTTGTTCCATCTCAAAATTTTGAGTGTAACAATCCTCAATTTCATGTCCAAGGTCAGTATTTCCTAATTTCATAAAAAAAAGTGGCCACTGAAGTCCCCTTTTTGGGAACCATCTTTTTTGCACTTACCCCTTACACAATGTTTATCACCCTAATTAAGAACACTCAATGAGTGATTATAAGCAAGTTATCTCTCAAATTCCCTACTAATTTTTAGACTAGTACAATTTAGTATACTTGACTAGAAGAGATACAACAATTTTCTTACCCAGGTGAACAATTGAGACTAATGCTAATGTAATTGCTTGTTGGAGTTCTCCACACTATTTATTCAACTTATAGCTTTCTTATTTTCTCCTAAGAAGTTCCAAATGTGTAGGAAACAAGTCAACCACCTTCTTTATGCCCGACAAATGGAACATAACACCATTAATATTTGATAGAAAGCTCGCATGAGTGAACAAACACTTAGCCATTCATGTTTAAAACCTGGTCATTGATCATCTTACTTTAAAACCACATCAATAGTTCTATTTTCACCTCACTAATTTCTTCTCTACTTTAAACGATGTCCTTAGGATGCTGCCACATTGTCTTTCATATAGAAGTTATCACTCATCATGGATATATTTCACCCTCCATAAGTCCTATCAGTAATGTAAGCATCCACATGATGAGATATCAGCCATTGAATTTATGGCCCATCATTGATCACATTCATTTCCCATCGTGTATCACTGATTCATGCTCTAAATTCTAGATCACATTAGCAATGGGATATAAGGAAATGGAAAAAGATTAAGACATGTAGACCTGCATGAAAATTAAAGGAACAAGAGACATCGCTCACAAGAGCAATACAAATTAGCAAAAGAATGTTTGAACAAACAACTCCATCACTCATCACTATTTTGAAACTCAAATCTTGGAACAAATCTGTTATGAGCAATAGGATAAAATACAAAGAGCACTAATGGCCATCACACATTACTAATTCACATCATAAGACTCATAAGAAATTAATGATAAAAGAGAAGCCATTGATAACACACAAAATCCATGTATTGCGCATTGCTAATACAATGCTCAAGATTCAAAACCCATCTATGATACACAAAACAAAATAAATACCGTTCATCACACATCACTAATGTAAATCTATTTTCATAAATCTATTTACGATGATCGATAAATGGAAATGGTAGACGAGACTTAAGTGGGAAAATTTGGCATGTGTTTGTAAGTTGCATTAAGAAAGGGGACCACATAGGACAATGTATGAAAAGGCCTCAAAGGAATTAAAGAATATTATTTCAAAGGATATAAAGGCTAGAAAGGTCAAATTGTCAACCTTATAAAATACAAGTAGTTCTCACCTAGGTATAAGGGGTTGATAATTTCATAGGATTTAAAGGCTTGAGATGTTTTAACATGATTGGGGATGGACAATAGAAGGTCAATGATGAATTAGAGCTTTGGAAAGGATGCAAGCTTGAGGGTTAAATAGGAAAGGTCCTGTTGTGCAGTTTTTGCACACACACCCCATTGAAGGCAGAGACCCTCTTTCGCTTTGGTTTTGGTGTCTTGGCCCTTTCATTTTGAGGTTTTGTCTTACTTTGGCATGTCCTAAAATGTTTATTTTGATTTCCTAAGTGATTTCCCTAAGTTATTCATTCAAGATCTTTAATTTTGAGTGAGGTTCGGGTTTTCACTAAAGTTCAGGACTTTCCACCCTAGCCGAATTTTCCCAGATCCTGCTCGAACTCTGGCTGAGCACTGTCATTCAGAGATTTTCAGTCTTTGCGGAATTCCGCGTGGTCCAGATTTTTCTGGATTCCATCCTGTCGTCGGGTTCCTATATTTTCCTGGCTATCTTGTTAGTGCCATTAATGTTTTCGTACGAGCTTTAAATGATGTATTTAATTGATTTTCAAGGTCTTTTGCACTATTATGTTTATTGTTTGCTATCAATTGGGCTAAAGAGTGCATTTAGGTGAGTGTTTTATTGGATTTGGGGCATTGAGCTTGAATTATTTGATTTAAGTGGTGATTTTTGTTGCATTTCTACCACTGTTCTTTGTGGACGCCATTAAATTTACATCTACTATTTCTGAGATTGATTTCCTCTCCACAATGGTATGCATTGGATTGCTTTGCTTTTAATCGATGATTATGGATAATGCTTTGATATTATAGTGTTTATTGGGGTTTGAATCCTTGAATGTTTGAAGAGTTTGATGATAGGGTTGCTATACATTGCTTTATTTATCATCTCCCAAGTGAGTTTTGAGGTCCTTTGTTTATTTGAATTTTGATGTATCTTGCTTGAGAGCTGTGAGTTATCCCCTAGTGATCACTTAGTAGTTGAAATGTTTGAATTCAGAGCTTGCATGTGCGTTAATGGTGGATTTTAGGGTTTGAAACCTAGGGCAATGCCATTCCACCTTATTTCATCTTAAAATCGGTCTAGAATGCTAAGAGAATCCATAAAGGGCCCGTGTCAAACTCGTCTCGAGCTTAAATCTTTGAAATTCATAATCGATCTCGTGTTCTAGGAAAAATCATGATTTTGTATCGCAGTTCAGGTTTCACAGTCACCTTAGGATTTTTTGTCCCTGGCAGATTTTTCGAGTCTAACGGATTTGCCCGATCTCCTCTGATTTCCCAAAATCCACACGCTTCCGGAGTTTTGTCTTGTCTACAGATTTCCATTGACCCTAGATTTTCCCAAAGTCCTTTACTACCTAGTTTTTTTGAAGTTTATGAAGTGTCTCTACCTTTGTAGAAATCCGTCTACAGTGGATTTTCTCGAAATTTGATGAATTGTAAGGAAATATGGAATAGTTGGATTTATTAATGATTTATGATGCATTTTATGGTTAATTCATGCAATCTTATGATCTCCTATGTGGTTTATTGATTGATAATGATCAGATTTAATTGTTAGTAGGTGTTTCATAATTATTCTATCGGCATCCATCTGGTCTAGAATTTCCTGAAATTCCTCCCTGGCTCAGATTCCACGGATGGTCCCTGAAACCCATAGTTTATCAAGATAATTTTATATGAGATTTGATAACACCTTGAGTGTATGGGGTTTATTATAACAGTGTTTTTGATGGATTAACATTTCCTTCCTGTGGTTTTTACTATGATTTTTGTGTTGGGTGCAGCCTGAATCTAGCAAGGAAGTGACTGGATCTTCCATGTCTGAAGTAGAGAAGATTAAAATGGAAATCAAGAGAAAGATCCTTGAGAGTAAAATTACATCAATCTAGTTAGAGGTGACTAATACAAATGTTAGAATGTGGGATTACGAGGAATTCAAAGAAAGAATGGTAGCCAAGGATCTTTCTTTGGTGGCTAGAAGAATGAAGGAGTCGAGATTGTCACATGTAGCTAGTTTTCCTTCCACAGTCCAGTGCTATGAGCTTTTCCTTGAGTGTACAAGACACTGTGACCAGGACACACAAATAATTATTGGTCCCTAAGGGAGAGTTGTAGCAAATCTCAACCCTATTTCTATTGCTCAGACTTTTGATATGCCAGAGAGGTCTCACGTGGTGGCATTAAACATGGAGGAAGCTAAGGGTTTTTATGAAGAATAGACTATGAAATCATAACAGCTCATCAATTCCTGGCTGGAGAAGCCTAAGTCTCATTATTCCAAGTTGCCTAAATAGCTATTCAGGGCAAAATTCAAGAGGGAATACTATGATGCCATCACATTGCTTAGCAGGGTGGTTGGATTAAGGAATGCAGGTGTGTTTGAGAATTTAATGTGCCATGCTATTGTAAGGATGGAATGAGAAAAAATCAACTATCATTGGGCTGGTGTGATTAGTAGAGTGATCCATGAGCAGCTATCCAATGTGTTGCAAACCAAGACCTTCATAGTGACTTCATATTTGGTCTATGCACTTGCGAGATTTCACCCCTACAAAGGATTGAGTACAAAGGAAATCTTTGGGAAGGATATTATTTATTAAGTTTTCCCTCAGTTGCATTTGGGAAGTTCAAATTACCGAAGGGTGAATGATGCATTCACCATGCATATTACCAGATTACTTCAAGGTGCAGAACATGTCAAAATTTTAGACCAAGCCAAGGAACTAATTAAGAAATACGGTGCTTGGTTTATTCAGTTCCCAACCTTCTCATACATTCAGATTGATGCCTGCCAGAGGGCTCCTTACAGACTTCCAAGGTATCCTACGGATCATATCATACTTCTAGAAGTCACTAGACATATATGTGACTTTGATTCCATAGTCAAGAGGGACAAGCATAAGACTGGATTTGGTGGAGACTTCCCTTTGAGGATTGGCACTGGAGAGGCATGCCCTTCCATTGTTTCAACTCAGGCTTCAGAAGAGGAGATGACTAATTTTGATTTATTCTTTCACTCTAAGAGATCAAGGTTTGATATCACAGGTGAAGCTCAAAAGAAGGCCAGTAGGGAGTATAGCCATAAGGTTGATTTGGAAGACTACTAGGCCAATTGCAGTGATGAATTTGAGGTCAAGAAGAAGAAGTTCTCTCTGCTCTTGGTTGAATTAGTTTGACTATACAATGTGAGGGAAGTCCTAGACCAACTTAACATTGATGGAAACCTGATTCAGGATCATGCTTATGAGGCGATAAAAGAAAGGCTGATCGGTTATGTAGACTGGCTAGAAGAAGAAAAGATAGAACTAAAATAGTTGATGGATCCAGTTATCAAGTTCACCAGGATGTGGTTAAAGCATAAACTATGGGAGTTGGAGAATGAGGGAGTGAAATGTACCTATGAGTTGATGGGAGATATGGACCCTCACTCCACTTCTGAAGAGTCAACTAAGCAATATCCTAAGGGAAAGGGTAGGCTAGATTCTCCTTTCAAAATCAAGATAAAAGGTGTTCAAGAAATAGAATCCCAAGAAGCAGAAAAGTAGAGAAAGCCAATGGCTAAGAAGAGGACAAGGACTAGGAAGTCTAGGAAGAAGGAAACTAAGGGGAAAATTTTTGAGGTTGATGATCCTATGCTTAAAATGAGAAGAGTCGTAAGACTATCACAGAGGGCGAGCTCCAAGGTAGGAGAAGAAGAAGTTACCCCACTGGTGGTAAATGTAGAAAGCTCAGAGGAGAAGGCACAAGTGTATAGAAGGAGGTCTAGGACTCCTTCCCCCAAGGATAGTGTGCCTAAGGCAGACCTTCCTCCAGATGTTTCTCATGAGGAGTAGCATGATGATATTCCTTTCACCCATGGAGCTCAAAGTGAACTTGGAGAATCCAAAGAAGTTGAAGATCATGTAGCTACTGAAGGGGAGTAATTTCATGAGGGTGACCTCTACAATGTAGAGGAAGAAATTGAAAAGGTAATACAATCTCCCTTGGTTGCATATGTAGAGTCACCTATTATAACTGAAGAGATCAAATCACCCCTAAGAGAAGAAGAAGCAAAGAAGGTTCCATCACCTAAGCATAAGGAGGAATATGTTGAAGAAGAGGGGGGTAGGACATATGAGATTCCTGAGAAGCAGGGTTTGAGTGAAGAAACACCTAAGGTTCAATAAAAAGAGGAGAAACAAAGCGAAGTACAATTGGAATCCACTACCCCTGGTTGGTTGGATAAGGAGATAAGGAGAAAACAAGTTGTTGTGGAAGACACTCCACCAAACTGGGATGAATTGTTGGCTAAGATTGGAAAGGACAAGGGTAAGAAAAAGGCTAAGGTCATCTCGAGGATTGAGAGAGATGAGGATAGCAACAGAGTTATCCACATTGCCACCCCTGATCTAGATAAGAATAGAGATGAGGTATTTGCAAAATACTATAATGTGCAGACTTTCAATTTGGGGCCTACATCCGTTGAGCAAGATATTGAAGATTATCAAGGTTCTAGTGCAGTCACCTTGGGCAGATTGAGGAAGGAAATAAAGACTAAGTAGGAGCTAAAAAAGGAAAATGAGAAACTTAGGAAATTCTTGGAGGATTTGATCAAACCCTTGCAATCTATTAACCCCTAGGTTTCTATTGCAAATCCTTTACCTCAGGAGACTATCACCGAATTGGACAGGATGAAGGCTTCCACTCTTGCTACTGCAAATTGGCTGCAAGGGGTGCAAACCAAAGGAAATGAATCCATTAAGGATATTTTGTCGACTGGGAAATATGCTATTAGGGTGGTTGATTGGTTGAAGTAGGTGTTAGCCCAGGACAAAGAAGATACAGATCTCCTATTGCAAAAAACTAAAACTGTCATGGAGTACACTAGGGATAAGTTAGTAAATGATAAAATTCTTCCTTCCTCCTGAGCTGCTAAACCTTGGGAGTGGTTTGAAGTGCCACAAATCAAGTAGAAGGTTTTGAAGAATATTTACAAATAGAGGAGGCAGATTGATGATACCCTAGCTGGTGTTTACAATGGATCCATTGCTTTCTTTGAGATTATGACATGAAGAAGGAAGATTTCCCCTAAGCATTTGAGTTTGGAATAGTTGAGGAAATGGTGGCATGATGTTTATCCTCCAGTCAGTGATGATTCTATTTCTAAGAACCAGTTGGATGATGTGGCCACCTACATTGCTATCATTGATAAATACCTAACCTATAGGGTTGATTGGGATAAGTTGGTAAAACAGTCCAGGGAGGAAATTGCATCAATTGAAAGGTGACTTAGGGTTTTTCCTTTACCACCTGTGGCCAACTTGGATAGTGTGCTTTTGAAAGTTCATCAAATGTTGGATCGACATAAGGACAAAGGGGAAGGGAGTTAATGATTGGCTACATCAAGATTTGTGCTTCCCTAATATTTTGACATGCATTGGTCTGAGCTACATTGGAAATCCTAGGCCGACCTAGATGAAGTTCATGCATTTAATGCATATTTTATTTCATTTTGAATTTCTCTTGGCCGACTTGTTGTGCCAAATTATTATTGTAAAATCTTATCTAGGCCGACATGTCTTGGGGGTTCTATAAATATGTAATTTTGCCTCATTTGTAGGGGTTAAGTTAAGATATAGACATAAGAAAATAGAAAGATAGATAGAGTGAATTAAGTAGAGCAAGAGTTAGCAAGTAGGTGTTCTCAAGCAAATATTGTAACATAAAGCTGGAATTGTTGCTACAGTGGATGATTTGATACAAGTAATGACATTGTGATTTGGTGCCATACTTGTGTTTTCTTATCTTGCATGGTTCTTGTTATTCTATCTTTATAATTGCTTTGAGTAAAATCAATATTTAGCTTAGATTTGATTTAATGATGTTTATGGTTTGATATTTGAAGTGTTGCAGCAATCCCTGGTCCATACTTTTCGCAACCAACTGATTGTTAGTTGCTTTTCAAAGTTAGCCTAGACTTTATATTCATTGTGCTTAGTTCAATTGTGAGGGTTTATTCATTTCAATTGCAATAGCGTTGTTTGAATGAATGTTCATGATCTAAAGATCTTAACACCTTAGAAGATTGCACTATTTCTATAAGATTGCAGATTTATCTGGGTCAAGTAGAAATCATTTTTGAGGGATTGGTCCATTTCAAACTTGTTTTGTCATTTTCATTGTTAATCATAGGAGTAATATTAAGTTTAGAAATATCTTTGAAACCCTTTTATCTTTTGTTATTTCTTTGATTATTGGGTTAACTTTAGGATTGAAGTATCATTACATTTCTAGATCTAAAAAATTGAGATTTAGTATTTTGCTTGTAGTAAGGTCCCATTGTGATTACCAACATTTTCACATTTATCATTGAGTTGTTTATGCATTGTCAAGATCTGACATTAGAGACCTTGGGGTTATCTCTTGAGGCTTACTGATAGAGATTTACCTTTCAAAAGAGATAGGATATCATATTCTATCTGAGTTGTTTCCGTGTAGAAAACATCATCAACAGGTCCCAAATAACATAAAAACCTAAAACAGTGATGATAAACATAACCCTAAGCTCGAAGAGATGGGTTTAACCAAAATTTTATAGGATGAGAAATGGAACCAAAGCAATATTCAGGGGTTCCATCACAAGGAAAAAGATCCCCCATAAGAGAGAAAAAGAGAGACCATTCAACCATCCCTTGATGAGATAACCCACTGCAAAGAAACACTAAAAGTACACTAGTGGAGTAACACTAGAACACTAATCAAGGAAAGCAAAGGAAAGATAGTTATGATATTAGAAACACTGAAAAACTCTCAATTGTGGAGCAACCCTAGAATCATGATAAAGCAACATTAGTCTCAATTCCAAGGAACACCTGAAAACTCTCAATATGGAGCAACCCTAGAATATGAATGAAGCAACAACAAATATAACATTGTTCTAGAACTAAAATGAAGTACAAAGATCAAAATTGCACCTTCCCAAGTGGCAATATGTCCATGTGATCAACTAGAATGTGAATACACACAAATATGAATAAAAGATACCTAGGTATAAATTAGAAAAAGTGCATGGATGACATGATAGAGGTCCATAACACCTTTCCAATTCCATGAGAACCACAAAAATTAAAGATCATGACAAAAATTTGTGAGCTCGAAAGTGAAAATAAATATTTGACTTCAAACAATGTTCAATAAATACCTCCAAAAATAAAATTAATAGAAAATAACCTACACCATTGTGAAGTATGTTGAACCAAATTTATAATGATATCTTGTTTGTGAAAAGTTGACTCATTGACTGCAAGTTATGGAATTTTGAAAAAAATACCTGATCCAGGCATGTGGGGACAAAAATAGAGCCATAGGCCATAAGCCCTTAGGAACCCATGTGATTCCATTATTGGTGTTGATTTTTTTAAAAATTATGCCCCTAGTGATGGAAATGCTACTGAGGGGTAGTGAGCCACAAGCCACACCACCCTAGGGCATAGCCCCCTCTATGTTGAGTACCGGTCATTAGGGTTTAAACCTATGACCAGGTGCTTTACCATATGTTTGGAAATTTTTTTTTTATTAATATTAAACCTATGGATAAAGGTGAATTTGTACCATGATTTCATTTGTAAGATTACAAAATGTTCAAAATGATGTAGACGTGACAGAGGGTAC
This sequence comes from Sequoia sempervirens, assembly GCA_007258455.2. NCBI lineage: Eukaryota > Viridiplantae > Streptophyta > Pinopsida > Cupressales > Cupressaceae > Sequoia > Sequoia sempervirens. The sequence continues at coordinate 663,418,027 of VDFB02193867.1, forward strand.
CATCACTACTTAGGATAGAGAAATATGATCCTAAATATGGTGAACAATATATAAATATTTTAGTGACAATGACCAATTAGTACAAACCATGTATGACCTATCATATGGTATAGATCTGTACAAAATGGTGAACCCAAAAAAACCTCTAATACCCTTGAGATAAAAGTGTCAAAATTTGATGAATTTATAGTCGATCCTTAGGTTATCAGTCATTTTGGACACAATGGAAGAGTTATATTTGGCCCAAAGTGCCCAAAAAATTCATCTACCTCCAAGATCTAGCAACTGTAACCCTCAACTTGAAACCCTTGTAGATCAGTCAAAACATGATGAAAATTGATGAAACGAAAGGAAAACTTGACTTTCTTTGATGCCTTGGATTCAACCATGAGATCCTTGAAACCCCCAATTGCACTTAGAAATTTTTTCAAGATAATATTGGTCCCTCATATTTGGGAAGAATTCTGCAACACTAAAGCTCTAATACCATGTGGGAGTTTATAGTGAGATCCTCAACACCCCAAGATCACCTACAAGACAACAATAACTTCCAAAAGAGAGAAATGATAGAAATATCATGATATGATTATGGATGCAATATTTTTGTATGGAACATAACAATGTACACACAATGCCTTTCTTATAAAGGCAAGTTGTGAGATAGGATTAGACAAGATCATGACATGTGTCTTAATCATATAGAATGAGACAACTACCTCTAAAAATATTAAATGACTTGGGATACAAGAATTAAATACCAAAATAAAATATAAGTTCTAATGACAACTAACACTAACTAGAAATATTCCCTCCTAGTCCACCTAAGTGGACTTAACATGTAAATAGGACCTAGATAGGTAAAACACCTATTTACACCAATATTTAAGCCTAGAGGGGTTCCATCTAAGGTGTTTTGATTACCTTGAATTAAATGAAAATCCCCTTATATATAACCCTTGGGATTAAATCAAACCCTTAATGGAGTCTTCTCCAAACCTATCGAAAATGTTGACAAAAAAATAGTCTTACTTCACCTTTTGGGGATCAAATGAATTCATTAGTAATTGACATTTTGTAAGTATGTAGCCCTTCATATTAGATTTAAAAAAATTACAATATTATTATGTTTTTCTTTAATATTATATTTTAAAAAATTATAATGAATGCATATATATTATGAAGAAATAATAACTTATATTTAAGATACTACGAAAAATAACATTATAAAAGAAACTCAAAAATGCATTTCCCTCCACATAGATGCCCATGTTTCAATTTTATTTTGATATGCATGTTAAGAGAAATATATTTTAAAAATTAATAATAAATAAAATATTTAATAAAATTTAGCAAAAAAAATATATGCACTAAATATTAGAGTTAATGATTAAATTCCAATAAATCATAAAAAGGTTAATTGTAGTAAAATTTAAGTGTTACAAAATAAGGTCACTCAATATAAAATAATAGAAAAATTTATTGAAAAAGGATACAAAACATTATTTAAATTTTAAAAAATTATAGCTTGAATGTACATAGAAAATATCAAAAATCATTAGTTTGAATCATCATTTAATCCTTGAACATTTATTTCCTATAATTGAAATAAATTGAAATGTACTAAAAAAGAAAGTTTTGAGTGTCTCACATAGGCCAAAAAAGGGGACACACTATTGCTAAGACAATTGTATCTCTTTTTCTCTCAAACCTCATGAAATCTAATATGAATGTGTGATTTCCCTTTACCTCTTGTGTTAATGTGAGTGTGTTAATGGTGATTTAGGTGTTGTTTTTCATGTTCATTTTATTTCTTAGAAGTGTTTTCTTTTCTTCCTTCTTTACATGTGCATTCAAATAGTCTTCATCCATGTGATTGTACCATGTGTATAAACCTTAGTTCCATGAAGGAATCCCTTCTCTTGGATTATGGATTTAATATATTATGTTTTATTTTCATGTTCCCCCATTTCCCCTTCCCTCTCTTTGGTGACAAGTTAGATATCATTCAAATCATTAGAAGGGCCTATCCTTTCAATCATGGAGATTGGTTTTCTAGAAATTAGTTTACCTATAAACATTTCCATTATTGGTGCTTCATGTGTAATGCATTGGTCCTCGAAACAAAAGACTCAAAATCTCTTCAACTATTTTTTAGACCAGATGGAACCATCAATAATTTTTAATCACTATCATGGGATCCATCCCATTTTGGTTAAGGTATTAGTGTAATATTATCTTTCTACCATTTTAATCCTTCCTTTTCATCTAGTGACTCTATTCAATCTTGGACCCAAAAATGACCAACTATGATTTTTGGTGAGGAATCATAGTTATATGCTTTGTTGGATCATTCCTACTTTACTTGGTGACTACATGTTATGAACTTAGGGAATATTAGGAATGTTCTTGCTCTTGATTTGTAATTTTTTATAGGTCTATACATTGCAATTATAAAGTTTTTCTATCTACAATTCCTTACCACTATGGTGACATACAACAGCTATACACCCAATCTAAATACCCCTATGTGTGTTTGTGTTTTTCAATTGGAGCACCCAACTATTTATTTCCTACAAGATTTATTTAGTTAGTGTAATGAAGGGAACTTTGAGGAGGAATGTATTATCAAGAAATATTAAAGGGAGGAATACATAAAGAAATATAGGTATGGGATATGTGTTAAAGTATAATGGTTGAAGCAAGCCATGGATGAACTAAAGAGAGAGAAAGAGTATCAAGCTAACTTTACTAAAAAACAATGGCTAAATGATACTTTGGAGTAGAAGAATGAGGTTAAGTCAGCTAAGAGACATACCTTGTAGGGTCAACCTATTATAGTGTGTCCCACTTTTTGGCACATTAAAATCAAAATTTTAAACCAAATTTCCACTTTTTGACATGTATAGCAAGTAAATTGTTAATAATTTGAAAACGATGTGAACTAGTGATTCTTAATATTTTTTATGTAGATTATGTAATGTCACAAAATTTTACCCTAAGAGAAATTTCACATTTACACATTTAGCCTTGTATTTATTGCACCTACACGCATTCATTATAAGGACCTCATGGCTCAGAATTTTGTGATACCAATTCCATGAGGGTCAATGATGAAGTGAAAATATTCCACCACCACATTTCCCAAAAATTAATTTGTTGGACACATGTGTGATGCGCAAACATCTATGTAACATGCTAGCATCCACATGGCTTTCTGAGTTTGAAATGCAAAATCTTGGAATCCTTTAGAATAGGTTCAACACATGTCCCTACAGTCAGAACTCTGAGTGTAATGGCTCCTCCCACCTCTTGCAACAAAAAAACTCCCTTTCTTTCTCTCATTTTGGGGGTTCCCTTTGATTCTTCACTTTACTCCTTCAATCTCACTCCATTCTCTACTTCTCCTTCTTTCCAATTTGAGTGAAGCTTTGCCAATTTGAGGTCCCTCCAACAACCAAATATCACTTTCAAGGATTCAAAGATGCATTCATACATTCAAGAGGGCCACAAACTATAGGTAATGCTCTCTTATTCTCTATCTATTTGCAAATAGATTACTTTATTGACTTGCTATTTTTTGGTGTGGGTTCTCGTCCTTGAGCAAGGATTGTTTTCACCACTTTCTATTTGTCTACTTTTTCTATCTATTTGTTTTTCCATCGAAGTGGGAGCACCAAAACAAGGGTTTGACTACGACAAGCCTTGAAATAGCCCCAATTTTTTTTCTCATTCATTTTGTGTGCAAGTTTCCGAAGTGAAGCTCAAGGAAAGGTTTCAAGAGTGTAATCACTTCTAATTTTATCCTTGGCTCTCCTTTGTGTTTTATATCATTTCTCACTTTCTATTTATTTGTTTTATTGAGCAGATCTTAGGTTTGAGCATATTAATAGGGTTGAAGTATTTATGTTGAAGGTTCTATTTCTCTATTTTCCTTGGATACTAGAATGTACCTTGGAATCTAGTGTGTTGTGTTGACGTCTTGATACCACACTATAATCCTCTGACCAAGAGCTATTCCTTCTGAGGTAGATATCTTGAAGCTCTACTCTCTCAGATTATGAAGCAGTCTTCATGAATAATTATCCCTAGTATGACCTCTACATTTTTTTTCATTTAGTAAAGCTTGAGGTAGTTAAGAGCAATTCGCTCCCTAGGATTCTTTTGAGAATGAAGAAACTCGTGAGCAATGAATCCACCTTCTCTTTTATTTTGGTGAACCTGACATGAAACATGTCAGATATTTTTTTGCAATGTTTTAACATTTATGATAATGCTTTCTCTGGGGAAGACTTCGATATGTTGGATGATTCTCTAGAGTATTTATTAGAAGCATATTCCTCTACCTAAGATCTCCTAAGAAAAATTCTCTTCCACATGATGAAGAGTTGGTGAATGTTGTTGTAGTCTTCATGATTCTCCAAGGCCTAAGAGACCCATTATGTACTTGACTTGAGCTATCCCTTCCCTAATAAGATTCATTCTATTTGTGGGGTCCCATATTCTGATGACTCAACAAACTTGTATACCATGTTTGTATGAGCCATAGACTCTACTTTTTATAATGTTGTAGCACACACATTCAATACTATAAGAAATTAGAATAACTTGAATCAACAACCTTCTATTCCTACAACTCAACCTGCTCAAGTTCCTACTTCTTTATCACCTTCTCAACCAAGTCTTCCTTCAACACCTAAACTTGTGACTAAAGCACCTGGAGACTATGATCTTGTCAAGCAACTTTATGTTACTCTAACTAAGATCTTTCTTTGGGATCTTCTTTACACCACTCTGGTTTATCAGGATATGCTTTAGGAGTCCTTTCAAAAGATCCTCTTTCCTGCTTCCACTAGGTCGATAGATGTTAATGTGTTGATGGCTTATCTTTGTACAGATTCATTGAATATCATGTTCTATCCACAAATGCTTCTATGCCCAAATGTATAGAAGCAAGAAGATCCTCTAATGATCATAGTTAGTGTTAATAGCATTGGTATTATATGTACCCTCATTGATATCGATTCAACTCTCAACATTTGTGGTATGGATCTATTACCTAAGATTAATGTTTATTCTTCTCATTAGCTAATTATTCTCTATACATTCAGGGATTTCATAACATTTGTCATCAAACTCTTGGAACCATAATATTTCCATTGAAGCTAGGACCTATTACCTTACTCACTTTGGTTTATGTGATTCCTATCCCTTTACCTTATAATTTTCTTCTAAGAAGACCTAGGATTCGTGCTATGGAAGCTGTGACCTCTATGCTACATTGCTTTTTAAAGTTTGTAGCTAACAATTGAGTTATCACGATTAAGAATGACCCTAAAGTTGTTAACCTTTGTGATTTGGTGACTATTGGTCAAGCCTCAGTTGTTTCCACTCTTAAGAATTACATTTTGTCACTAACCTTTGATTCGATGAAATTTTCTTTGATGGTACCATCTTTGGACATTGTCCCTCAAGTGAATGTCCCTAAAGAGGATCAATCTAAAGCACAAAATCCTAAGTCTTTCCCCACTATTTTTGATTCTTAATTGAATGAAATTATTGGTGATGATTGGGGATCCTTAGAATTCTATGAATACTTCATTGGAGAATATAAAGTGAATTCCATCCAACTCGATCTTCCAATAACTTCAAACACCTCTACTATGAAAGTTGATCAACCTCTTACCAAGAAAGAAAGTTGTGACCCTATCTAGGAACCCAAATATTCATATGTTAATGAGGATGATTTGAATTTTGTTAGGGAGGTTAACATTTGTGATTCCAATGAGAAGGATGGTTGTGATCTCATAGACACATTTGAAACTCATTGCTGGAATGACACTCTCTATGTGGAACCACCTCCTTCTAAGGCTTTGAAAATGCAATATGGCCTTGGATACAGGCTTGTTTCTAAGTATGGTTATGGGTATAAAGGTCTTGGGTGTATTGAAAAAGGAATTCAAGTCCCTATCCAATATAAGCCTCACAAGTTCAATTTTGGTTTGGGATTCTCTATTGAATAATCTAGGAAAAAACCATGGTGGGGTGTTAACATGATTTTGATTGAACCTCTCAACTTAGTTCATCTCCATCTAATAGAGGATAAAATAGAACTTGATGAAGTTCCTCTATACATCTTTTCCTCAGAGGAAGTGCTAGAAGAGTTCTTAGGTGCCTATTCCCACTTGCCTTCCATTCACCATAGGTGACGATTCTTGTATTGCTTGAATAAGCATGCATACTTTGGAGAATTTGTCAAGGAGGCTCCCCTATCTAACATTGAAAATGGTGTCTCAATACCTCATCCTAAAGATCATAGGCATCTCCTCAAGGGAGATACTATTGAAGTTTTCATGGATCCTAAACTCCTTGAAAGGGTGATCAAGATAAAAAAGTTCCTTTCTTCTAAAGAAGCTAAGGAGCATTCCAACCTCTTACATTCTCATCTCAATATCTTCGCTTGGTTTTATGAGGACATGCCCAATATTTATGAGTCTATAGTGGTTCACAATATCATTCTATTCCTGATGCCAAGCCTATTAAGAAAAAAATATGAAAGATCAATCCCAAGGTTTCCTTGTTGAACTTAAGATTGAGATAGAGAAGCTATTAAAACTAGGCTTTATCTATCTAATTGACTATTGTCCTTGGATTTCAAATATTGTCAGCATTAGTAATTTTGATGGTTGTATTCATATATGCATCAAATTTTGTGACCTCAATAAGGCTTCTCTTAAGGATGATTTTCATTTCCTAATATAGATATTATTGTAGACTTGACTACACATCATGCCTAGTCATTCATGGATGGCTTCTTGGGCTATAATCAGATCTGTATTAACCTAGAAGATCAATATAAGATAGCCTTCACTACTCCTTGGGGTACCTTTTTTTATGTGTCATTTGGGTTAAAGAATGTAGGCATGACTTATTAGTGGAAAATGACCTTGATCTTTCATGACTTCATTCAAAAAAATTAGATGACTACATTGATGAAATCTTGGTGAAGTCCATAACTTGTCAATATCATGTAGGAAATATTCATCTCATTTTGAAAGGATTTGACTCTATAAGATGTAGCTCAATCCTCTTAATTGTGTCTTTGGTGTGGACATAGGAAATATTTTTGGATTCATAGTTTCTCATTGTGGAATCAAAGTCAAAATGAACAAAATTGACAGTATTGTTAACATGCCTCCACCTAGAAACATCTCTGAATTATAGAGTTTGAAAGGGAATATTTAGGAGATTCATAGATTCATATCTCAGTTGGTTGATCAAACACTTCCCTTCACTCATTTATTGAAAAATTTTGTTCACTTTATTTGGGATGAGGAGTGCTAGAAAGCTTTTGATTCAATAAAAACTTATCTAGCTAATCCTCCCATATTAACATCGGCTATGCATTATAGACCCTTTTTTCTTTACCTTGTGGGATCACCATATGCTTTGACAACCTTTCTTGCTCAATATGATGATTTCAGAAGAGAAAGAGTGATCTATTGCATTATCCATGTCCTTGTTGATTATGAAACTTGTTATTCTACCATAGAGAAACAATGCCTTTCAGCATGTCATTATGAAAAGTGATCTTCTAAAGAATTTGTTTTCTAGTGTTGAACTTTCTAGAACATTAGTGAAATGAGTAATGTTGCTTTATGAGTTTGACATAAAGTTTGTAACTCAAAATTCCATAAAATTTCAAGAGGCTATTGATTAATTGGAAACCACTCCTTCATCTCCCTCCTTCCTTCGTTAGGACCTATTTCCCAATGAAGATATTTTTGTGATTAGTCATGATCTTGTATGGGAGATGTATTTTGATGGATCGATATGTCAAATTGGCTTCAAAATAGGTGTAGTTTTGATCTTTCTTGAAGGTAATTTGATTAAAAAAATGAATTTCATGAAGTTTGGACCAAGTTAGGGTGATCAAACATATGATTTTTTATATTTTTTAAAAGTTGTAATAAAAAATTCATAATTAATTATTTACTTGGAAAAAAATTATAAAAAAATATGCATCACATTAAAACATGAGTCCTCTACTTATATCTAAAATCTTATAAAAAAATATTATCATTTTATTGTGGTTAGGGTGGTTAGATAGACACCTACTTCTTATTTTTTCCTTGAAGTTTAAGTACTACTGCATTGAAATTTCAAATTTCAATCAAATAGATTTGTTTTTTTAAATAAACCTAGTAGTTTAAAAACTACATTCAATTTGATATAGATTATATTCTTACATATTTTGGAAATAATAGAGATAACTTATTTAAATTTTTATGTCAAGTTACCTAACTCTAATTTTCCTTAATTTTTTTCCACTGAAGGGCATGTTTTTTCCATGATGATCCTGCACATACCTGTCCCTAGGAGAGAAAAATGACTCATAGATGCCATAGAGAACACTATCTCCTTAGTGCCTTTGGATAAGGATACGAAAGTATACCACTTTTTGGTTCATATTATTTGTTCTACTATTTTTGATGAACCTAAGTATGATGATCTTGTGTGTTCTCACATAGACTTGAGAGAATGGTACTCTAATATCTACAACTATCTGAAGACTAGAAATTTTCTTGATGATGTGATAAAGAATGATCACACTCGGATACAAAAACTTTCAGTCTATTATGTTTTCTTATCAGATGTTCTTTATCAAAAAATTTATAATGATTTAATTGTTCAATGAGTACTAAAGTGAAAATACCCCTTGTCATTAACGAAGCCTATTCAGGTTTTGGGGGTGGACATTTTGGTGGTAAATTGTTTGTGTGAAAATTGATTCACATGGTATACTTTTGGAAAATGATGAAAGAAGATTCTTTTGATTTTGTCAAGAAGTTTTTGTAATGTCAACATCATAGTCATCTTATTCATGCTCTTGAACAAGAGCTACAAAATTAGACCTCTCCTTGGTTGTTCATAACATGGGGGTTGGATATTATTGGGAAGATATCACCCCTTCTTCTAAAGGACATGTATTTATCATTATTGCTACCAATTACTTCATGAAATGGGTTGAAGCTATCCTACTTCATCTATGACTGTCGAAGTTATTTTTAGCTTTCTTCTAAATAACATCAATGCTTGCTTTAAAATTCCTTTCACTTTCATTTGTAATAATGACACACCATTTAAGAATAAGGAAGTGAAGCAATTCCTGAAGAAGTTTCGTATCCAACATAGATTCTCTACACCATATTATCCTCAATCCAATTTCCAAGCAAAAGCATATAATAAAAACCTTGAGCTCATTATTTGAAAAACATTGAATGAATATTGTAATACCCCTCATACTGTTTAGACTTATTAATTTCTATGTGTTAACTTGATACGATGATACTATGATGATACTATTGTGGTTTGATTTGGTTGGTTTGTAGTTTGATGATGTTGTTATTCCTTTAGTGGTCATGATCATTTGATATGACATTATTAGGATGTTGTATGATACTCTGTGTTGTTGGATGTGACATTTATGTGGTTTTGATTGATGCTTTGTGTTGTGATGATGATTGACTCATCGATCTGGTGTGTGCGGATGTGTAGTTTAGTTGTTTGCTTCTTGTGACATTATTAGTATGATTTATGATACTTTGTGTGTTGATTTAATTATTGTTTATTCAAATAGATTTTCATTAATGCTTTATATGTCGATGTGATGATTCTTTGGTGATCATGTTATTTGGATTCAGTATTATTTTATAATGCAATGGTTTAATAATTCTAGTTTTGATGCAGTAGTTAAATATCATGTTATCTTATGATCAATTTGGTTAGAAATGTTAGCTCGTCATTGATATTATAATTGTTAGAATAGAGTAGGTGAGAGGACAGTGTAGCATCACTCGTTCACGAGTGCCCTACTACACTGCAATTCCTTCTCACGATAGGATGTTTGATTATATATATACATGTGCTACTTGACGTTTATTTGGATGCAGGATTGCAGGAATAAGTCTCGATTCCACCTGCTTCGGCAGGACAGGGCGAGCAATAAATTAACCCAATGGGTAAAAGTTGAAAAAGGGAGTAGGTTTGGAAGTGTCCCCGTCCCAAGTCCGTCGTCTGTTGTGAGTCATTGTGTTATGACTGAAGTTTTGTCTTTGTCTTGTATGTAGTTTGACTGTTGAGTAATTATTTAATTCTTGGTTAGTGTTTAATTAATTAATCGTATTTCATAAAATAATTAAATAATGTTGCATTGTTATTTGATTTAATTGAGAGTTAGAAAAATATTAAATTTAAATATATTGTAAATTAAAAGTGATTTAATTAATTAAAAATGCAAATAATTATAATTAAATTTATATTGTTGAGAATAATTGGATATTATCTTTTTTATTAATATTAAATTAGAAAATCATGTGAGGATAATATCTGAATTAAATAAATTATTTTAATTACAATTTTAGATATGTGTGAGCTTTTAAAAGTCGGAAAAGGACCAATAAGAAAAGAGGCCTTTTGGAAAAGAAAGCAGAAGGGCTTTATTGCTCTTTATCTTTGATTTATTATTTTTATGAGGGGATGATTCACACACACAAGTTTGCTCTGTTGTCCTGGATCTGCAAAAAGAAAATTAAGAAAGATAGTTTTTTTTTAGTTTGGAGTTTTTTGGGTAAAGATTATTGTGGTTGAAAGAAAAGAGAGATTCAGAAGAATGTTGAGGGAAGAAGATCGAGAAAAGAGCTACAGGCGGGGATTCGGGAAGAGAGCTGCAGAAGGAAATCGAGCGGGGGCTTTAGAAGGGATTCTTCTTCAGACAAAGGACTCCAGGTTTTTTTCTCCTTTTAAATATATTTTTTAATACTTTGTAGATCTGTAAACAAATCTGGTTGCTATGTTTTTGAAAATTGTTTGAATGAAGTTTTATGATTTGAAAACTTTGTTGTATTAAAACCCTTGGATCTTCTATAGAAAATTTTAGTTAAACCCCTTTCAAAATTCTTCTATAAAATTTAGCAGTGAAATTTATTATTTGAAATAAAAATAATTTAAGTTTGAAGTTTTGATTTACTAGTCAGATCTATATTGAGTTTACAAAAAAAAAAATCTGTTATTAGGTTGTTGCTCTAAATTTTCTGATTAATATATATATATATATACTCACTAAGCAAATGAATAAATGTATTATTTATTCTGTCTGTTATTTTATATATAAAAATCTCTTCATATTTCACAAGTCTGTGTACTAGATATTCATATTTATAAATAAAAATCAAAATAAAATAAATTATATATATAAATGTATTACTCAGATTTTGAAATGTTTTTTTTTATAGAATAAATTCGTGCTTCAAAATTCATATTTTTTTTAATTATTGAAAACGAAGTTTAAAGAAAATTAAATTAAATTAAATTAAAATTTAAATATATTAAAAAAAATAGTATTATTTATAAAATTTTGGGGGTGGGCGGCCGACCAAGGCTGTACCGCCCATGGCCCTAGTGGTGGCTATACGCAGCCACCACTGGCTGCACATAGCAGCCGAGGCTGTTGGGCGCAGCCAGTGGGGGGGTTGCGTACCCCCACCACTGCCCACAGTACTGGGCTTTCCCTGCCGCGTGGGAACCGGTGGGGAAAAGTGCCATTAAATTCATTTTTTAAAATTATTATTCCTACTACGAAATGTGTATAATTTGAATTTATTTTGATTCGTTTTTATTTTATAATTTATAATATATATATATTATAAATTATAAATTATAATATGTTTAACTATTTATATTTTATAATATATTATAATTGTATAAAATTGAACATATATTTTATAATATGTTTAATTATTTATATTCTATAATATATTTTAATTGTACAAAATTGAATATATGTTTAATTATTTATATATATATATATAATGAGTTTTATATGTGGAGAATATAGAAATACTATATACTTTTATATAATTTAATAGGTTGTAATGTTAGAAAATTTGTCTAAATTTGTATTGTTATTGTTTAATTGGGAAAATTAGAGATAAATTATGTGTTGATTAATTGAACATTCTCAAGTAATTGATTTGTTTTATTGGCAAAATTTATTATGTTTTCCATGTCGGGCATATGGGGTTAAGGGTCTATGTAAGTCTTCCAGAGAAGTTCTCTAGAGTGGGATGTTTGGTGTAGAGGTTCATTTTGTGAATCGCCTTGATGTATTGTACTATTATGTTGTACCCGATTTCCACGAACGGGGATTTGTGCCTCCTGAGAAATAGGAGAGGGTAATGTGACTTGTACCTCATGTGGAAGGAGTGTGTTTTCTGATTAGGTTTCCTCCAATGTTCGGAGTGAGTTTCCTTGTTTGTTCCTCCTTTGGTTGGAGAGGTTATGTTGTCTAGTTATCTATTGTGGTATTGTACCTTATGTGTTGTCGATAGGAGAGTGGCTCTTTGTGGGGGTCCGGCACACAAAGGGGCGCCAGGGTAACTCACCTAGAGTTTAATTAAGTGATAATCTAAATGAATTAATGGGGGGGCTTTCACACTAATAAAGATAAAGGATGTCTCTCTCATGAAGCAAGTGAATGATAAGGCTCGAGATGAGATGGGACGCATAGTTTTGCGTGAGGGTCCGGCGGCTGGTAGAGGCAAGCCAGGGTAACCCAGGATGGGGGTTCGGTAGACTAGGAAGGTTGAGCCAGGGTAACTCATGGCAATTTATGCATGACACTCTTCCTATGTTGACAGTTGATCAGTTATTGTGCGATGTATATGATCTTTGTTCTCTGGAAGCTTTGTAACCTCATGTTAAGTGATATTGTGTTGTAGTTGTTAATTGACTTTGTGAGTGTAGATGTTAAGTGATATTTTGTCTGTTGTGATTAAGTGATTTATTGATTTGTCTTTGGTTATTGTTGGAAGTAGTCTTTGATATTATGTCTTGAGTTTGTTGATGCTTGTGATTATGACTTGTTGTGTTCTGAAGTGCTATTGTTGTGCCTTTGGATTTGTCGTTGTTGAGTTTCTAAGTGGTCCTTGATGTTAAGTTGTCTATTTGGAGTTAGTCCTTGTTTTGTTAGCCGTGCTTGGTCGGGGACCCTTCCTTGTCTACTCAACACAGGGGTGGTTGGGTGGAATGTGCTTCGCACCCCATTGGGTTCCCTCTTTTGTTGCAGATGTATCTTTTACTTGCAGGTTTTGGCAGATGTTGATGATCCAGTGTCCTTATGTACCAGATTGATGTATATACTTCATATGTAATGTATTCATTGATGTATTGTCTCCCACGTGTGTTGGGACGACCTTGATGTGATTTGTATATGTAGTTATTGAGATGTATTTCCAGTCAATTGTATTTTACTATCATTTGGATGTAATGTATATTCAAGCCATGTATTTATTCAGGATCATTTGTATAGTTGGTTATGTTGAGTTGTATCTATCGAAATATGTAACACTTTATATCTTTATAATTCCATGAATTGTCATATGTGCATATGTTATTAATATGGATATAGTTGATAGATATTTCAAATTATGAAATGGGAATGAATAGATTTACGTAATAGATTAATTATTGTTATCTTATTATCGTTGTTATGGGTTAGAATAGTTATGTCACTTCGTGTACCCCATTGGAACTAGTTGTGCCACATAATACATTGTTATGTTATAATACTTAAGTATGTTTATTATATTCTTTAAAAAAAAAAATGTTTCGTTGTTATTAGTTCCTTTGGGGTTCGCACGGCGGGGCATGACAAATATGGTAAGGATTGACACGTTCAATCAACATACGCTTTTTGGGCTTTTCACATGAGTGTTTGTATGATGATGAGAATGATTCCTTACAACCTCATGTATGGTGTCAAAGCTATCATGCCTTTGGAGTTGGAGATCAAGAGTAGCAACCATCCTCATCTACCAATATATCAAAAAGATCGACATGAACTTGACGGTCTATAAGAAAGGTTTTGATAGTTCAAAGAACTCAAGGTTCATTGGACTCAGTAGCCATAGGGTCTCTTGCAAAAAATAAACCCCCCACTAATAATATAATAACCTAAGGATCAAGCAAGCTAGGACCTCTAGAGAAGGATGATGATGAGGTAATTTATATCCTACAAACACCCACGACTCCCATGATATAGGTTGATTTTTCACTTGCCATTCTTCCTCCTTCTACTTTGATTTCTCTAATCTTTCCATCCAAAACCCAAGTTGTTTTACTTGCCACTACCAACCTGCCCATATTTTCTACACCTCCTACCATGTCTATTATTGATTCTCCTTTAGAAGTCTTGTGCATAGAGCATGCATCTTCTACCACATCCATGGCTTTCATTTTAATCGCCATGTTAGAAGCCAGGGTTTTGATACCAAATCAACCCATGTTGCAAGTCTCATCACCTTTACCCACTTCTAGACATATACCCATTTTCTCAACCACTTCTCCCCTCACCTCGACAAGCACTCCACACTCCTTATAATATTGGCAAGGAATCCCACATTTTTTGCCAATATCTTTAAGCTTCTTGAAAACTTCTCTCCAAGGTTAATTGACTAAGAATACCCTTCACTCCATTCCTTATGGCATCCCTATCAATGTCCTTATTGCTTCACAAAGTATTGAGTCCCCTCAATATCTTTAGACTTAGATATATTTATACAAGTTGGCTCACAAGGAAAGGAAGCAAAATAAGTTAGAAAAGGTTGTAGCACCTCTAGCCACCCCAAAGTTAGAAGCATGCTTTGAAAAAAAGTGAGTCTTTAATGATTTCATCCATGAAGCATCTGCCCTCCAAACTAGAGGGGGAAATACAATATGAGGATTATGGAATCCAAATTGTAGGCCTTAATCTAAGTGAAGAACTCCCTCATGGCAAGATAGGTATCATGAAGGCTACATAGAAGGTAGTGTCCACTAACTACATAAGGTTTGAGAGAAAAATAAAAAAGTGAGAGGTAGAGTTAGTGAATGTGAAGACCACAATTGAAAGACACCAAGCAGATATTAGAGAAAAAGACACATAGATTGCTCATTTGAGGAAGACAAAAGAACAACAAAATGAAGTAGTTGTGTTGCTTTAGAATTTACAAATGGATAAAGATTGGATTTTAGCTGAAATAGAAAGAATTTCACTCAAGATTTAGACTAAGAAAAAGAAGAGAGAGAGTTTAAAAACAAAACTTCAAGAAGCAACATAGGATTTTCAATGAAGACAAAATAAGCTCTTTGACATATCAAAATGATGAGCTCATGAGTGTGAAAATTTACAAAAGGAGCTACAATAAATGCAAGGAAATTGATCCAAAGCTTCAAACAAAGAAAAGAAGTTGTGTAAAAATTTCAAGAAAGAAAAGAATGAGATGCAAAAAGAATTGGCCAGTTCCCAATCCCTTAGTTGTAACTAGAAAGAGTTCCAGGGAATTGACTAAGAAGCAACTTGAAAAAAGGATGGAAGAGATGTAAAAGGTGTAGTAGGAGTTATCTATTGTTTCAAGTCTCCAAGAGCAAGTTCAACATGATCTTTAACATTGAGAAAGTTGATTCCAGGAAGAGCTCTGAAGATCCCATGTGGAAATTGATATGGAGAAATGGGAGAAGAAAAACTTGGAGTCTAGTCTAGAAGCCTGCAATGAAGAAGTAGAATAGTTGCACCTCAAAATTTTAGGTACTTTGGAAATAATTAATCCATTGAGGGAGGATATAAAGACAAAAGAGTCTTAGGCTCAACAAGAGCAAGCTATGGAACAAAGGGATAAATTTCTCCCCATATTGCAAAGATTATATTTCTCCTATTGGGAAAAGATAAAGGTTGTAATGACATCCCTAAATCCTACTCTAAGGTTCATGGTAGATGCATAGGAGCTTAGTACAAAAGTTGGTCCAGTAGACAAAAAAATCTTACATTCAGTCACTCCTCATTTAGTGGAATCAGAGCACTTGATTATTAAACTTTATAAAGTTATTGAAGAGGCTCTAGCGAGCCCTAGGATTCTAGATAAAAGAGTAGTTGCAAAGAAAGAAAATGAATTTTTAGTTTGTAACTAGGACACCCAAAGGGGAAGAAATTGTCAGAATACTTTAATAGACAAGTTCAACAAGATGAGGGAATATTTTTAAGGTTTGATCTAGACGAGACTTGCTCCTCTATTCTTACTTGATAGGGTAGCATTATCCACAAAGTAGATTAAAGAGGCATTAGAAGGAAAGAAATAGGATCACTTGGCCCTCCAAGCTCTAAGCCTATCATCAAGTGTAGAAGAGATCAAAGAAATACTTCTTCCATTGGATCAAATTTACTTTCACATCAGAGTTGCACAAGAAATATTAAGTGAGGTCTCTTTTAAAGAGATACTCAACTTAGACCAAGCTTCTAAGATATTGCACATGCTACTTC
Source organism: Sequoia sempervirens (assembly GCA_007258455.2). Lineage (NCBI taxonomy): Eukaryota > Viridiplantae > Streptophyta > Pinopsida > Cupressales > Cupressaceae > Sequoia > Sequoia sempervirens. The sequence continues at coordinate 663,434,378 of VDFB02193867.1, forward strand.
TACCTTTTGACATAGATTGAGAGTATCTAAATTTTGTGTTCCTTAGGCTTTAAGGATCACATCACTCTTTTTCTTCTTTTTTGTTTATTCTTTTAGCAGGCTTATGCCTCCATAGGCATAGGCCCTCGATGAATCAAAAAAGACTATAGAGATTTCTGTTGCTCTAAGTTTTTTTATATGTTTTCTTCAATTTTTTCATCCCGACAAAGTTTTTTCGTTATTTCCATCTTTAGGTTTTTCATTGTCATCCCTTACCACGTGTCGTATCGGAGCACTTTTCTAGAGGTCACAAAGTTTATTTTTACCAAAAGCACACAAATGTTCCACGTAGTGGTTGTATGGATTTTAATATAATATCACTTTCAAGTGTGAAGTGAGACATGTGGCTGCTTTGTAGGGTTTTTCCCAAATAGCTCAAGGAAGTTTTGAAGAAAATCCTACCATTATGCCATGTAGCCTGAATTTCATCGAGTGAGATCCTACAATGTTGAGAATGACATGTTCAAAGTGCACTACTAGGTGTAAAATTTTTTGGCCTTCTTTCAAGAATTATAGATACCATTGTCCACTTTGTATCACCTACCAATGCTTGTAGATGATCTGATCATTTTTTAGTTAGAGTTTTCGATGTTTCCTTTTTCTTTGATAGGGAAGAATTTTTGCAGCTCCTAGGTTTGTAGCTCAATAGGTTCTTGTTATCATGAATGAAGCAGTGTAAGTTTTATTGCCACCTGTCAAGGTTTTTGTTTAAGGTGGTGGACAGTGCCTTATTCTTGTTTGCTTCCTTTTTCCTAGGGTATCAACACAAAGTTGTGTAACACTTTCAGCCAACTTATCAGTACAAGTGAATTTAAGTATTGTTAACTAAAAATTAATTTCAGTCAAACATATGATCTTGTAAGATTCATTCTAGCTAAGTTATATATTTCCAAAAATTTTCCAACTAAAATTGTTGGGTAAATGCATATTTATCAACAATTTAAGTCAAATTTACCAAAAAAAAAAAAATTTAAAAATTTGATGTTTTAACAACTTCTACTCATGTAAAAAACATTATTTTAAATATAAAAAATACCCTTTTGTAAATCCATAAGTTTAGTTTTAAAACATGTAGATATTTTAATAGTTTAATTATTATTTATATTTTCTTTTTTGTTTCTACTAAATGTAGATTATCAGCATAAAACATTAGATTGATTACCTTCTCAAGGAAAAATAGTAAAACTTATTCAAAAAATTTGAAAAAAATATAATGCCCTAGAAACAAGAATCTATATCAAGATGGCATATTTTTTTTATATTTTAGATAAATCATTAATATGAAATTTTTGTCAACTAGAAACAACTAAGTTTTAATACACACAAATTTTAATATTTATTTAAAAATATATATTCATCAAAATTGGAAATAAATATATCCATTCCCTAAAGTTTCAAGTTATAAATACACAAAAAAAGAATTGAAGGAAAAAAAGTAAAATTTACTATATAAAGATTGACGTCTCATGTAACTTCATTTTTCAACATTTTATCAACAACTAAATTATGGTGTTAATTTATAAAAAAATATATTTGAATAATTTTTTTAATTTTTTCAAAAAAATACAAACATGAAATATACTAAAAAATAAATATTTTATTAGTTTACATCATTTCAAAATTCAAAAGATATATATCACTTTTTAGTTATTCAAGTTTAAAAGTTGGATTAGTGTTGGTCAGTTCCTTTATTAAAGTGTGACACAAATTTTTCCTTTTACCCCTTATAAAAGGAAATTTTTAAGCCTCTCCTTAGTGTGGAGGATTTCTTACAAAAGATTTGTTGTCCTATATTAGCTGTAATCAATTTTTGAGATAAATGCTTGAACTAGTTATTCGACCTTAGCATATTTTTGTAACTTTTCTCAAATAAAAGTAATAAAAGGAAGGAATGTATTAGACTATGCCCAAGTGACCTCTATTTTAAATTTTACTCCATGTTTGCATATACTCATGCTTTGTATCATTTCTCATCTTTTTGGATATAGTTTTAATAATTGATTCTTGTTAATTTTGGATTTTGTGTTTTTTAACTTAGATATGCATTGGATTAGACCATGTTCTTATAGTCTTTCAATTACCTATTAAAATTTGTGTTAGATCTTGCATTATATTGTTGGGAAAAAATAGTTTTGTAAGGGTTTGAAGCATTATATCCAATTTCAGGTATACCATTTTTTGTTGAATCTTGATGGGTGCTTCCCACAAAAGGATCTGAATGATTTCTCTATGCTTATATAAGCCTTAAATTTTCATTCTCCTTTCAACAATGAAGGTTTTGTGGCATTATTTATTCATTCTATCATAATTGAGAATCCATTAGTATTTTGAAATGTTGTAAAACCTTTCGGTGCATCCATAGTTAGTTTTGTTTTCTACATTTCCTTCTCCCTTTTCCCAAATGGAAAGGAAGAGTCAAATTCTTTAAAAATCCCATAGTTCATTCAATAGAGAATAATTGGTCCCCCCATCTATTGAATTTCTCATAAGGTTGTTTGGAAAGGCATAAGATTTTATGATAAAAAATATTCATAGAGGATAGTCCTTATGAAGGAATATAAGGAGGGAATATATTTCTAAATGATAAGTGTACAATACCTTATCTATAAAGTAGATACCATTGAATATAATTGATAGAAGATGATACTATAAAATCAAGAAAGCAAGAAACCAGTCCTCTATGATGTCAAGAACTTCAAAGGTATAAATAAAAATCTACAACCATAACATGAATGCAATAACATAGTCATCATGATAAGTATAGTCAACATAGAACAAGGGTAGTAATAAGATCAATATCCTAAACAAAATTCATGAGTCCAATAGTGAGCAGAGAGATGGTATGCTACAAGCTACTGATGATAGTTAGGAGGATAAGAGAAATGGTATGCTACAAGCTAGTTATGCCACGAACGTATATTTTTGGAGTTCAACAACATGAAAAAATGAAATTCATAGATTATGAAGTGCATAATAACTTGAAATCAAATTAATTAAAAAGGTCCAAAGCATACTTACAAAATATCTAGAACCTTCAAGTCATTAAACATTATTCAATTACAAAATATATATTTTATTTTAAAATTATAAATAATCTATATTACCTGAGTAAAACTTCAATGAACACCTCCATTGGTAGCTATTACTACCGAAGCTCCAAGATTAACCTATTCAACATACAAAATGAGATATAAGAATACCATTCATATAATGTTTAGCTATTCACATGTAATATTTATAATTATTTACTAGTTGCATACCTTCATAGTACATGTGGTTGTGTAATAGGGAGGTGGAGGACCACTGAAAACAAGGTGAACACTATGACCTTGAAATTTCATTATAATCATTCAACAATCTTAGTTAATATTGCATTTATAAATAAAATTTAATAAATAAAATTCAATGAACTTGCTAACATTTACCTAACTATCAAGGTTGAATGTCTCATTAAGGAGGGCATCTATCATCACCATTTGATTAGCTGGAGATGTACCTTGGGAACTTACATCCTAACTATCTATTGATCATAAACACAAACCAATGCACAAGCCTAAAAATAATGAGGTGGAACTCTACTCCCTAAAGACTTGCCCAACTCACCCTATGCTAGAGGACTGGTATGCTATAGCAGGCTCTGGGTGAGGGAAATAATCCATTGCAATGTATTTACCTCAACACTTTCCTTCACAATGGAATGGATAGTCACATGCTCATACACTGGTATAGTGTGTGCTCATCTTGTTCACTATTGTGCATCAATATGTGCCCCCACTCTGTCCTGTGCAAAGTCATCACCTCTACCCTCGAAGTCCCACATGTCAAAATATTTTAGGATTTTATTAAGGAAAAAATCACACTAGAGTTTCCTCAAAAAATATTGTGGCCAACCTCATTGTTGTTGCATGGAGGATGGTAAGAAATCATCCTCCACCTCCTCCAAAAATTATTCTTATGCCTTGGTGGTTCCACCAATGGATAGGGAACCTCTTGCATGAAGGATGTAAAGGTTGATTCATTCTAGGGTTTGTGAATAGTGCACACAAATCAAATTTTGTAATATTTTCATCTTTAACATTTTTATATGATAATTTATCTACATAAAATTTGTAGTGTCAAAAAATATCATTGTGTATATTTTCACACTTGATATGGGAATAACTAATGATAACTTGGACTTGATATTGCCTTGATCTAGTGTTGTGAGGTGTTTTACACATCCACATTGAGTCCTGGGCCCTTTTAAAACTAAATAAACTTAAGTTTTGCCTAATTTACTATTGTAAAGTGTGTTTATCTACACCTTCACATTAAATTTAAGAGGATTGTAAACTAAGGTGGACCTAATCTAGTGTTGTAATGTGTTTTACACATTCACATGGGATTTAGGGCCCATCTAAGCTAAACAGACCCAATTTTTCCTTAATTTAATGTTGTAAAGTGTATTTATTTACACTTTCACATTGGATTTTGGGCCTTATTTCATTTATGACCTTAGCATTATCATTAATAGGTCCCAAGGCATATTTAATTAAAAACCCTGACATTATCAACATATAAGCTTAATTTACACACTCCCCAACATTTTAGCAAGCAATATAGGCCCTGTGGGACCCATTCAACACTTTAGGTGAATGAGTCCTATCCAAGTGGTACCCAGTTGCCACACATGGCGAATGAGTCCCATTTGTCCTATTTTTGAGGTTTTAAGCAAGAAAATTTGATTTTAAGTTCAAATTTCTTCTATGTCAGCCTTTGGGATCAAATAAATGTTCATTTGAACATATTTCATATACAAAAAAGCTTTCAAATCATTATTTCATTAATCATTCATGTTATCAAGTCAAGCACTCAAGAGTTAAGAATTCCAAGACTTTACAAGATCATCAAGATGGCATTCAAGTTCATTTTTAAGACATTCAAGGGAAAAATTCGTCATCAATTGTTGCAACAATTTAGGATCCATCATCATGTCAAGAATATCAATCATCAAGCATGTTATTGAGCTAGTGTTGTGATCTATCATTAAACATCCAAGATCAAGCATTGTTCTACACCTATTGTCTAGATCAAGATCTACATCCTTCATGTCCATTCCATGTTGAGTTGCAGATTTACAAGACATCATTCAAGGTATCATTGGTCATGTTTCATGTTTCATGTACTTGCTTCATTGTTTCATTATTTGGTTTAATTACCTAAAAGGGATTTTGACCAAAGAAAACCCCTATTCCCTAACAATCAAAATTTTCTCTCTTTGTGTGGTTGCAGATCTAGGTGTTTTGAAGAATTGAAGTTAATTAAATATTATGTTACAAGATTAGAGAAAATTGTTGGAGTTGTCTCCCCATTTGCAAGATAATAATACTCACCAAAAAGTCACCTATATCCCTAAAATCAGGGTTTCAGATCCAAAAACCTAGAGAAACAAATTGAATAGACTAAGAAGAACAGATTCAGAAGTTGAAGTTCTAGAAAATCAAAACTAGACTCATTCACCACAAGTGGCGAATGAGTCCCACTATCGATTTTTTTTTTTTTTAAATAGTAGATTCAAATACCCTTTTATGTGAAGCCTGCTCCTATGTAAAAATCAAGAACTAGGACTGATTCGCTCAAAATGGAGAATTAGTCCCACTAGGTCAAAAATTCAAAATTTCTAGCATTTTAGGACTCCTTCCAGTCATCTTCAAGTTTCCAGGTGCACACATTTTATCATATAGATTGTTATTTTGTTTTATATGTATTTGTAGGTCATTAAATTCAAGTTTGCATCATATTAGGGTTTTACATTTCATCTTGCATTTCATTTTCTTTTCCAAGTCTAAAATTGGTGGTGAACCCCTCTTGTAATTTGAATTTATACCCTAGGATACCCTTCTAGTAGATCTCTTTCCTTTATTCCACTCTTGGGGTGAGATAACTAGGGAATCCTTGAATGTTAGTTGGAGAAAAATCATACAAAATATGCATTTACACTTAGGATTCAAATCATACAAAATAAAAAGTAGAAAAATAAATTGGGTGAATCAATTTGAATGCACATCTTAAACTTCCTTTTACAACATTTAAAACCTTGTTTTTGCACTTATATTTGCTTCCATTGGTTACCTGTTTTAGTAGGTTGACTTTTTGTTACATGTATTTGACTAAATCTAGCTTAAATTGGTCAATTTCATGCACTACTCAAATCCAAAATTTGCATTTATAACATTTCATCTTTTAAGTTGTTGCATAGTGTAATAAAAAAAATACCTTGTTTCAAATCTGAAAATCATATTTAATCATTTCACTTTAGGTCATAGAATTGCACTTTATTTATGTTTCCATAATATCATGTTTTCTTTCAAAAGGTGTGGCTTTGATATGGTCAAAAATGGATTGCATAAGTACAACATCCCCTCTTATGAGTTCAATATAGAGTACAAAAATGAGGTCATTAAGAAACATATTATTCATCCTTCTACTATCTTTCATAGTTATGAGAACATCTTAGAGAAAGTGGGTCAAACCATTGATACAATCCTTAATATTACATTTCCTATTGGTGAGGATGGTATGATACAAGAGGATGCAAGCGTAGAAAATCATAACAATCATACTTGTTCTTCTCCCAATACCTCTCCTATTAGTGAAAAAGGTATCTTGGTGAAAGAAGATACAAGCATTAAGAGTATTGATTGTCCCTCTCCTCATCCTCCTTTGCAAGATATTAGAAAACAAGAAGATGAGATCATAGAAACATTTCTAAACATCACCTTACCTAGTCTACGTTCATCCCTTTCTTGTGAGAATGTTTTAGCAAAAGAGGATGATATCATGGATAGCCATAGTTGTCCTCCCAATATTCCTCCTCAATGCAAAGAGGATAGGTTGGTATTAGAAGATGCACCTATTGAGAATCACGAGAATCTTGTTCCTCCCTCCCCTAATGCTCCTACCATTTGGAAAGATCTATTTGGTAAGAATGAAAATCATAGTTTTCCTTCTCTTTATGCCTCCCCTACTTGTGATTAAGCTACTTTACAAAATTTAACCATGGAATGTGATGAATATCTTACAAGCTCTCCTACTCGGGTAAATAGTATGGCACAAGAGAATGAGACCTTAGAGATAAAGGGCAATCAAATAGAGCCTTCTCCTAATATCCCCACTATTGATAAACAAGATAGTCCAACCATTGAAAACTCCCTTACTCGTGATGAATTCATTTTAGAAGAACTAATCTTTCAATGTCATGAATATCTAGCTTCAAGTCCTCCTAAAAACTCTCCTCCTAAGGAGGATATGATGGTGCAAGAAAAGGATAAAATTGACAATAATGATATAGTGTCCTTAGATGAAGATGATGAAGTAACATTACACTCTCCTTCACTAAGGTATGTTAATATTACTCAACCTCAACTCATCCTTTACCTACCTTCACATAAACCTCCAATTCAAAACAAACCTGAACTTATCCTTTACCCATCTAAGAATAATGTTTTACAACAACCAATTCAAAATATTGTTTCTCATACATATAACACTAGAAACAATCCACAACCAAGAAAAACACCTTCAACATGCCTCCTATTTCCTAACATATCTTACCAATTCCCCCTCATTTACCTCCACAAAGTGGAAAGGAGTATCATCTTGTTGAACAACTAAGGAATACTCTTGTTAAGATATCACTATGGGACCTTATTCAAGCCTCCCCTCATTATCACAACATGATTCAAAGTTCTTTACAACAAGTTCCTACCACTCCTAATGCACAATCAAAGGATGTGGCAGCCCAAATTCAAGCCATAACTTCGAACACCATAGACATCACTTTTCATCAACATGAGCTACCCCCTTTGGAAATGAGAAAGAAAAATGATGCCTTCATGATAATAGCTAGATTCAGTAAAATGGGAATAAAGTGAACCCTTGTTGATAATGGATTAGCTTTTAATGTGTGTAGTGTGAAACTTCTGGATAGACTTGGTGTGGATAATTCAAAAATGGAACCTAACTCCTTATCAATTCAAGGATTTGACAATATAGGAAAGCAACTGCTCGGTGTGATTACTTTACCTCTCATAGTCATAAAGGATACCTTACAAACTCCTATTCATGTTATGCCTCATGATATTTCATACAATCTTCTTTTAGGAAGACCTTGGATCCATGAGATGCATGTGGTTCCTTCAACTCTTCATTATATCATGAAATATGTCTATAACAATAAATTATATCAAGTTGAAATAGACCCTAAGCCTAAAAGTTTCTTACAAGTTGAAAAAGGAAGGAAAAATCCTTTAAACACACTAATTCCAACTTTGAACATAGAACCTATAAATGAAGAGAAACAAGAAAAAGTATCAAAATTATTAGAAGACTATTGGGGTTCCTTAGACTTCACACCAACATTCATGGGAGAATACAAGATCATAAAAAAAGATTCAGAAAAGGGAAAAGAAAAATTAGTAATGTCAACAAAAAATTTAGAAGACCCTTCGAAAGAATTCACCTCAACCACTTTAGGAAAAAAAACAACAAATTACACAACAAACTTTGATGAACATGACTATGAACAGTTATGTTGAATCCAAAAGAAATGAAAAATAGTTATGGAAGAGTTTATGAACTTATGAAAAAACTTCGTTATAGTGGAACATGATGTGATGCTTGAGAACAAGGTATCTGTGTGACTATAGATCATAACACGCAAGAAAAAACTCGTGGTATTGGTTATTTTCCTTTGATAGAAATCAAACCATCAAGCAGGCCTCTGCTCAATATCAACACTCTTACAAAACATTCCTCCATCCTAAATTGATAGACACTAGTGGTCTTGATTATCATCCTTTAAATAAAATGAAATAAATAAAGAAATCCTTGCTTAATGTCAATGTCATCACACAAAACACTAATGATTTCAATTCGTTAGAGTTGAAACCCTCCTGTAAAGGAGAGAACAAAATCTTGCAATATAAAGAGTCTTGTGTAAGTAGGACATCTTGTACTAAGCAAGAGATATCTTTATCACAAAATATTGAAACATCCCCTACTTTTGATAAAGAGATTATCTTAATGAGACTCCTCCAAGATCGTTTGATATCTCTCCCTCCAAGAACATGAAATAAATTTTACTACAAGAGTTCATTTTGAGCATATCATAGAGTTCATGGTCATTCTACTAATGAATGTAAGGCTTTAAGTAACAAAATTCAAGATCTCAAGGATTGTGGTGCTCCCTTGTGTTGAAGAACCTAATTCATCTAACTGACACTTATTTTCATCCTATTCGACTCATCCTTGTCCTACACTAAGTGGGGGAAAGGGGTTAGTTAGCCTTGTCCTAGTATGTCACTTGTCATTGTCTCTTTTGGCTAGTTGACTTCCTTTCATGTACATATAAGAGCAAGCTTGGGAATGGGACATGTCTTAAGTTGAATCGCATGTGACATACTTATCCATGATGTACTTCGATTCAAAAACACATGACTTGGCATAGGGCTTTCCAAATAACATCTCATGTCTTATTCTACTTTAAATCAATTACTCACAGTAATGATGTTAGCAACTACTTTAAAGTGGAGGCATACATCGACACTTATATTTCATTGTGCATTTTTCTTTCTTCCTATGATGTGTCCTTTTCTTGGTGGTGTCATTAGGCTTGATTCCCTCCAAGAGCACATGATATTTCTTTGACTTGTCCTCTCTTGGAGACATTAGGCATGATGTCCCCTAAGAAGAGACCTTACATGAACTAAGTGAAATACCTTTGAACATTCCTTACACCATTTTGCATTTACAATACCTTTTATATGGCCATCTTGAATAATACATCTTGCATGCCTATGGAACAATCTTATTTGTTAATGAGTTTCAAGCATACAAATTTTTTCTTGTCTCATGAAGCTCAAAGTTCATTTTTACATGGTTCCTTATCAAAGTTATCAGGAGGTATAACTTTGGTATGGTTTGACGGGAAGCTGATTCAAGGCATTAAATTCCCTTAGCCACTCATGTGTGTGTGGTGAGTATGTACTAGTTGTGTGTGTATGTGTCTGACCCCCTTTGGATTACTCACCCCATGTATGACCTAAATTTTTGTGGCTCCAGAGTGTGCACATGCCATCTTATTCTTTTCTTCTTTATATCTTTGGCATTGCATGCTTGTGTATCTTGATGTTGCATATTATACACCTTGTGCATGTCCCTTTTGTGCTTATGTTGGTTTCACTTAGGAACTTGGATGTTGGGGGCCTGGTTACCTCCTTGATCTTTGTTATCCTAGATCATTATCATTGGTACAATTGGATCCCTCTTGAATGTCTACTTTAATGTGAGTTTGAAGCAAGTTCATCCTCTCACTAAAGTGTGGGCTAAATATAGTGTCAAAAAATGTTGTACGTGTACATTTTCATAGTTGATATGGGAATAATTAATGATAAATTGGACTTGATATCACCTTGATCTAGTATTGTGAGCTGTTTTACACATCCACATTAGGACTTGGGACCTTTTTAAGCTAGAAAAACTTAATTTTTTCCTAATTCAATGTTTTAAAGTGTATTTATTTACTTCACATTAAATTTAAGAGGCTTGTAAACTAAGGTGGAGCTAATCTAGTGTTGTAATGTGTTTTAAATATTCACATGTGATTTAGGGCCCTTCTAAGCTAAATAGACCCAATTTTTCCTTAATTTAGTGTTGTAAAGTATATTTATTTACTCTTTCACATTGGATTTTGGGCCTTCTTGTATTTATAACCTTGACATCATCATTAATAGGCCCTTATGACCCCATATTATGCATCCCAAGGCATATTTGAATCAAAAACTTGACAATATCAACATATAAGTTTAATTTACACACTCCTTGACATTTTAGAAAGCAATTTAATAGGCCCTATGGGACCCATTTGCCACTTTAGGAGAGTTAGTCCCATCAGGGTGGGACCCATTTTCCAAAGATGACGAATGAGTCCCATTTGGCCTATTTTTGAGGTTTTAAGTGAGAAAATTTAGTTGTAAGTTCAAATTTCTTCTATGTCAGCCTTTGGGATCAAATAAATGGTCATTTGAGTGCATTTCCTATATAAACAAGCTTTCAAATCATTATTTCATCAAACATTCATGTTATCAAGTCAAACACTCAAGAGTTAAGCATTCCAAGACTTTACAAGATCATTAAGATAGCATTCAAGGTCATTTTTAAGGCATTCAAGGGTAGAATTCTTCATCAATTGTTGCATAAATTCAAGATCCATCATCATGTCAAGAATATTAAGCATCAAGCATGTTATTTAGCTAGTCTTGTGATGTAGCATTTAAGATCCAAGATCAAGCATTGTTCTACACCTATTGTCAAGATCAAGATCTACATTCTTCATGGCCATTCCATGTTGAGTTGTAGATAAATATAATACATCATTTACAAGAAATCATGCAAGGTATCATTGTTCATGATTCACATCAGATGTTTCATGTTTCATGGCTTTGCTTCATTGTTCCATTATTTGGTTTAATTACCTAAAAGGGGTTTGACCAAGGAAAACCCCTATTCCCTAACAATCAACACTTTTTCTCCCTCTTTGTGTGGTTGTAGATATAGGTGTTTTGAAGACTTGAATTTTTTTGAAGATTAGGTTACAAGCTTGGAGGAAGTTGTCAGAGTTGTATCCCCATTTGCAAGGTCATAATCCTCACCAAAAAGTCACCTATAGCCCCAAAATTAGGGTTTCAAATTTGAAAGCCTAGATAAGCAAATTGAGTAGACTAAGGAGAATAGATTCAAACCTTGAAGTTCTAGAAAATCCAAATTGGACTCATTGACCACAAGTGGTGAATGAGTCCCACTATAGGTACTTTTCAAAAAAAATTGTAGATTATACCCTTTTTTTGAAACCTACACATGTGCGAAAATTCAGCATTGGGACTGATTCACCCAAAATGGCAAATGAGTCCCACTAGGTTGAAAAGTTAGAATTTCCAACATTTCAGGAATCCTTATAGTCATCTTCAAGTTTCCAAGTGCACACATTTCATCTTGCAGTTTGTTATTCTATTTTATATACATTTCTAGGTCATTTAATTCAAGTTCACATCATATTAGGGTTTTGCATTTCATCTTGCATTTCATTGTCTTTTCAAAGTATAAACTTGGTGGTGAACCCCTCTTGTAATTTGATTTCATACCCTAGGATACCCTTTTAGTAGATCTCTTGCCTCTATTCCACTCTTGGGGTGAGATCTCTAGGGAATCATTGAATGTTAGTGGGAGAAAAGTGATGTTCCATGTCTTAAAGCATCGATTTCTCAACTAAACAAAATTATCTAAACTCTCATATCTATCTCTCAACCTTGCAATTAACTCAAATTTTTTTGTTATTTTAAATTTGCCCCATCAAATTTTCTTGAGTTCCTGGAGGATGTTGAGGAATTGTTAGAAGTCTTTATTGGGGTTGTTCTTTAGGAAGGATTTCATCATGAGGTGGATTAGGATTTTGAGGAGAAGGAGGTGCATTATCATTTCCTAAAAAAATAAATAAATTTACTTTAAAAAAACATATTAAATCTACCTATTTAATACCAAATTCACACAAAAAAAACTTACTCCTTTGACCTCCCTGACATCTTGGCAGTATTTTGACAAAGATTTAGTGAAGAAATAGAGAAATTTTTACATTCCTAGAATGTGTGTGCATTTTGAGGGTTTGTAGGCCGTGAACCAAATTGGAAGCAACAAAAAATAGAATGAAATGAACCTTTTTTTTTTTATATAAGGAAGAATGCACTTGCATTATAATGTACTCACATTTTGGCTTTTTCAAATAAATTAAATGGGTTCGCCACTTTTTCCCCCTCATCTTTCTACACCCACCCGCAAAGAATCTACTACATAGGCATACATTGACAATCATATGAGTGTCAATCTTAAGGAAAAATGTAATGATTAAATATATGCCTTATGTTATTATGTGTAAGCTTTTATATTTCAAAAAGTGACTTTAGGGTTTCATATATATATATAATTTTTTAAAATATAATTTTTATTTCTTATAACTATGCAACAATTATTAAGCAATGGTTATAAATATGAGAGTATAATTGTAAAGGATATTAAACAAATAATTTTTTAAATTTTTACAAGAGAAAAAAATATTTTTGTCTTTCTTAATTTTTGGAAATAATAAAATTTAGACCCAAACCTTTAATCTTCATCTATCATCATTGTTGTATCTTTTTATATTAGGTTTTATTTTTCTTATTTCTCAAAAATCTTATTTTCAACCTACAAATTTAAATATAAGTTTATTTATTTATTATAAAATCATCATTTGTATGTTGGTTTTTCAAACTTCCATGTCTAATTGAAAAATATTTATACTCATTACACTTATTTAAGTATAGTTTCAATAAATGTTAATGAAAATATACAACGAATTATGTTGTAAATTGTATAATTTCTATATATTTAAACAATATTAGTTTTAAATAAAACCATATTCACAATCCTAAAGGGAAATTTTTACCTCAAAACAAACTATTAAATTTTTTTCATTGCAAATTCATTCACTAACATCATTAATATTTCCACACCCTAAATCTAAAATGCCTCCATCACTTAGAAGTATCAAACACACATCAATTTGGTCATGGGGGTATCACTCATATAAGGTAGTTCCTCTCTTTACATCATCCATTTTTGAGATCTAACTAAAGCATATTTGTTAATGACATTATCATTCTAGGGTGATGCCACAATAGTGGTTTACAATTTTTGGCCAAACTGGACACTGAAATTATTATTTTTAACTAAATCTTCACATTTAGACACCTATAGCGGCTAAACCGTGAGGAATTTGAAAATGATGCAAACTAGAGTCTCTTCACATTTTGTCTGTAGATTCTAAAAATATTTTTTTCAAAACTTTTGGAATCAGATTGTACTTCTTTTTCCATCTCCCACTCAAACTATTTTTTTTCATAAAACAACATTTTTAAAAAGTGACGCATACTGTATGACGCGTGACTTTTTTTTCCATGAAGGATAAAATTATAATTCTTTTGAATTTAGATTTTTAACTTCGATGTCTAGTGCTTCCACTTGGTTAGATAGTTTTTTATTGAATATTTTTTCTTTAATCAAGTTTCAAAGTCAAACCAATTACAATTCAAACACAACACGACTGTATAATGTGTAACTTTTTTTGTATATATCAAAATTCAATTTTTTTTATTGGATAAAGGAATTCAATATCTAGTGCTCTCATATTTTTCAAAATATTTTTTGATAATTTTCTATTTTTCCACATGTGTAGAACATAGACCTTCATTTTCGATGAAAAACCTATGTTTAATAAAACTAAAAAAACAAATTATACATAATAAAACCAAAAAATATTAAAATTATATTCATTGGATAGCTCATTCCGAGGAATACCTGATTCCAGTTGGTTTTATGAAGATTCCTCAATTTTCATCCTCAACCCAAACTTTGAAGTGCCAAAATTTAGGTTTTTTTGTGTTTGAGGGGGGGAATGAGGGATAAGGGGGGTTCGTATGAACACCTAGGAGTTTGAGTGAACCCCTAGGGATTCACTCAAACTAGGGTTCGATCGAACCTTGGTTTGAGAAAACCTCTTTAAAGGGGTTCACTCGAACAATAGTTCAAGCAAACCTTTTATGGGTTCGGTCAAACCAGTAGGTTCGTATGAACCCCCAAAATCACATTTTTTTCCTTGGGGTCATTTTTTGTGAGTTTTCCTTCGTCACTTGAATTATAAACCACTATTGTGGCTTCACCCTCCACTTCCCTTGTTGTATTAGAATTGATACTTTTTAAAATTTTGACTTATATAAATCTACTTATGTGATGGGTCTTGTTGGGTCCCAAATCTACAATCCTAGAACATAATCTTACCTTTATTCTAGGGTTGTCATTGAGAAGGTAAAAAGGATTCCATCAAAAATTTTATGAGGGTTAAAAGCCAATTAGTGATAATTTGTATTCTCTCTTGCACTTTAGCTCATTATAGACTCAAGAGGGTATTCCTAGAGGCAACCTAAAAAGGTTTTAAACTAGTTAATATGTAACTTGATTGCAACAATAATAGGTATACCTAATGTGTTCTTTGTAGGAGTGAATAGTGAACTCGCAATAACCTAGGAACAACTGTAAGACCAAAATAAATTCCAGAAGAGAAAAAATAGAAAGAATACCTTGCTATGATAATGGAAGATCAAGATTATAGGATTGAATATAAAAATGTACATGAGAGGACTTGCTTATAAAGGCAAGGTGAGAGATAGGATTATAAAATATTGTGGCATGTGTCTTAATCCTATGTTATGAGACAACTAACTTGAAAAAATGGTCAATAAGATAAGATAGGATAAGATATTATCTAGACAACTAATACTTCTAGACAAGATCATCTATGACCTAAGTAAACTTAACATGTGAATAAGTCCCCTACTAGGAATTAGTTAGGTACAAGACATCTATCAACACCAACATATCCCCTTAAGTGAAGCTTAGGGAGTAGATTATTAAGAAAAGATGTAAAAAATGAAAAAAATATTATTATAGGTCCTAGCTACTAGGCCATGTTAGGTACCCATTTACAATGTAATCTGTTACAAATGAAGTAAAGGAGAAAACTTAGTGGGACAAACCTTCTCTCTAAAAGAGAGAAAAGATGCAATCAAGGGTAATGTATGGAGGAATCAATGATATCCCCAAGGACTACATCCATCAGGTATATACAATTAATGACCCCCATAGGAGGAAAAATGAGAGACAATATATCCCCCCATAATGTGTAATCTCTTACAAAATGCTACGCCCTTAATATTATTGTACATCAGGTTATGAATAGTCAGCTTGTGGCTATCTTAACTCTCTATTAAGTCATATTATCATTAGTATATTGTTATTTAGTTGTTTAGGTCGGCCTAAGTCTTATATAGGTGTGTCGAAGTTGGCCTAGATGATATCCTTGGCATAAATAGGTATATATAGGAGGTTGTGAGTCTTATTTCATCATCAAGTCTGAAGTGTGTTGTCATTAGAGATATTTGGAGGTTTTCCCCCTTGAAGTGGCTTGTTATTCTCAATTATTATCAAGTATTTGTAGCATATTTCATATCATATTCTTCTATTGTGCAAGTTATTCCATAACAAGTGGTATCAGAGCATGATCTTAGCACCATAGAGGCAAGGTTTTTCTCAATTTTGGAGGCAATTTTGGGAAGAGCATATCTTTCAGATTTTGGTGAATTTTTTTTTGATTTTTAAAGGGTTTTTGAAGAACATATTGAAAAAGCTATAATCCAGATTTCAAAAGAATTGGAGTAGAATTATGTGAATTATTGAAAAATTAGGGTTTCTACACTATTTTTTGGAATCTACATATCTCGCACATCTTGTTGAATTGGAGTCTAATTTTTATTGGGTTTTTGAAGAAATAATAAGGGAGATTACAGTAAAAATTTGAGAGAATTTAAGTTTCATTTGTGTTATTTATTTCAACATTAGTGGTTTTCATCATGTCGAGGCCTTCAATAAGGGGTAAAAAGAATATCACTCTGGGGAAGACTCCTGATAAGGATGGTGAAACAATCAAGGATATTACTCATAATGAGGAAATAAATAAGGTCAAGGAAGACATTTCCTCAATTAAGATGGATATGTGTGACCTAAGAGGAGATATATCAGAGATACGAAACATGTTAAGCACCTACAGGGCTGAATCAAGAAAGGAGTTCTCAAGTGGCCAAGGTGAAAATTCTAGGTCAGCTACTACTGACACAAGCTTTAGTACTCCTATGGGATCTAGGAATTTATTTCCAAAGGTGGATATGCGCAAGTTCGATGGTAAGGATCCTCTAACATGGATAAACCAAATGGAGAATTTTTTTGAAGTACACCAAATCCCAAATGGACAAAAGGTCACGATGGCTTCCTTATATCTAGAACCAGATCAATTCATTTGGTATCGTTGGCTTTGCACTCATCAAAGTAAAAATGGGCTCACTCTCATGGTCAATTTTTACAGAGGAACTCCAAGCATAATATAGCAATAGCGTCACAGACAACTTCTTCAGCCAGCTAGCTAAACTTCAACAAACATGATCAGTTAAGGATTATATTCAGCAATTCCAAAATCTATCCTTAAGGGTGGATACAATTACAGAGGAAAACTTGAATGACTTATTCTTGGGTGGTCTCAAGGATCACATTCAACATGAGGTACGCATGTTTAGCCTTGGTTCCATAAATGATTCTTTTATCTTAGCACACAGGGTAGAGGAGAAGTATTTGATTCCTAAGAAGCAAGGGGATAATGTGACAAGAGAGAGAGGATATTCAACACAACCTACTAAGTTGACTCCACAAAAAATTGAGGAGAAAAGAGAAAAAGGCTTGTGTTTCAATTGTGATAGCAAATACAGTCAAGGACATAAATGTAGTGAAAAGAAATTGTTTTATATTGAAGGTCCCAATGAGGAAGAAGAGGAGGAACCCATACTAGAAGATGAAAGGGAGTCAAATGAGGAATCACATGATTCTCAACCAATCATTTCTTGTCATGCACTCTCAGGTTTCAGGGCTCCACAAACTCTCAAGGTGGTGGGGTTCCTAAAGAAGCAGAAGGTAATAGTGTTGATCAACTCAGTAGTACTCATAATTTCATCAACAAAAAGTTAGCTACTCGTCTAAATTGTTTCATATATCTAGCTCCAGAGTTTCAAGTTTTGATTGCAGATGGTGGTACAATTAGTTGTTCAAGGAAGTGTCATAGCATTAAATTATCCATAGGAGATTATCAACTTGATACCCCAATGTATGCGATATCCATGGGTGCAGCAGATATTGTTTTGGGAGTACAATGGCTTACTACATTAGGAACAATTGAGATGAACTTCCAAGAACTATTCATGAGATTTCAATCGGAAGGAAGGCTAGTAGAGCTAAGGGGGTTGAAGGAAAAATCTCCACAAATGGTAAGCTCTCATCAAATGCAAAAGTTGCTTAAGAAAGTAGTGGATGGATTTGTGGCCCAACTATGTTCATTAGAAGTCTCTCAATCTAATACTCCTCCTCATCTAGATTTGCAAGCTATAATTGATCATCACTTAATTGTTCTTGGAGATATGCCTAAAGGACTTCCTCCTAAGAGGGATCATGATCATGCCATAAGTTAGTCCCAGGGAGCCAACCATCGAACATCAGGCCTTACAGGTATCCACACATACAAAAGAGTGAGATAGAAAAGATTGTTGAAGAGATGTTAGAGGCATGAATCATTAGGCATAGCCAAAGTGCTTACTCCTCGCCTGTGGTGATGGTACGTAAGAAGGATGATACTTGGTGCATGTGTCCAGATTATAGAGTGCTCAACATGTACACCATTAAAGATAAGTTTCCAATTCCAATCATTGATGATTTGCTCGATGAATTAAATGGAGCTATTTTTTTACCAAGTTAGATCTTAGATCTGGTTATCACCAAATTTGGATTAAGGAGGAAGATATTTGTAAGACAACATTTCGGATTCATGAGGATCATTATGAATTTTTGGTGATGCCATTTGGTCTTACCAATGCACCATCTACATTCCAAAGTTTGATGAATTCCATTTTTAAGAAGTTCTTGAGAAAGTTTGTGTTAGTATTCTTTGATGATATATTAATTTATAGCAAGGCTTGGGAAGAAAATTTGCAACATGTAGACCAAGCATTACAAATAATGGAAGATCATAAACTCTATGCTAAGCCATCCAAGTGTGCTTTTGGTCTTAGAGAGGTGGAGTATTTGGGACACATAGTTTCACATGAAGGAGTAAAGGTGGACCCTAACAAAATTAAGGCTATCATGGAATGGCCTATTCCAAAAACCATTAAGAAACTGAGAGGATTCTTGGGATTGACAAGGTACTATAGATTTGTGAAGAATTGTGGTAGTATAGCAGCACCTCTCACCACTCTATTGAAGAAGGATTCCTTTCATTGGAACGAGTCTGCCAATATAGCATTTGAGAGATTGAAGGAGGCTATGTGTACAACTCCAGTACTTGCCACTCCTGACTTCACTAAAGAATTCATTGTGGAATGTGATGCTTCTAGAAATGGGATAGGAGCAGTGCTCATGCAAGAAGGTTGACTAATTGCTTTTCAGAGTCGTCAATTAAAAGGTAAGAATCAACTAAAACCTATTTATGAGAAGGAAATGCTAGCAATACTCCATGCAGTGAAACAATGGCAGCCTTATCTATTGGGTAGACATTTCAAGGTTAAGACAAATCATGATAGCCTAAAATATTTTTTGGAACAACGACTATCTTCTGAAGAGCAACAAAAATGGGTCACTAAGATGTTAGGATATGACTTTGAGATTGTATATAAGAAAGGAAAGAAAATATTGTTGCAGATGCACTGTCAATGAAGGATGAGAAAGATGAAGCCTTATTGTGTGCCCTTTCAATATTACAAGAAAATTGGGTGGAGGAAGCCAAAGCAGAGTGGCAAAATGATGTTGCGACAAGTAATCTCATTGAGCAATTAAAAAGTGATCCTAGTAGTTCAGATAAGTTTTGTTGGAAGGAAGATACTCTTTGGTATAAAGATCATTTGTATCTCTGCAAGAATTCCAACCTTAAAATCAAGATTCTCACAGAGTTGCATGAGTCTTCAGTGGGTGGTCATTCAGGATTTTTGAAGACATATCATCAAGTCAAGCAAGATTTCTTTTGGGAAGGGCTAAAGGGTGATGTTCAAAAATTTGTGGCTAAATGTTTGGTGTGTCAAAGGCATAAAGGGGAGACAATTAAGACACCAGGTCTCTTGCAACCCTTATCTATTCCTAGCCAGCGTTGGGAAGAGGTATCCATGGACTTCATCACAGGGCTTCCCAAATCTAAAGGTCATAATGTCATCATGGTGGTAGTTGATTGGCTCACTAAATATGCACATTTCATTGCATTAGCACATCCTTTTACAACAAGTGTAGTGGCTAAAGCTTTTTTGGAGAATATCCAAAAGCTACATGGTACACCTAAAGTTATTGTTAGTGATTGTGATCCTATCTTCACTAGTCACTTTTGGAAAGATTTATGCTCATGTTTGGGTACTCAATTGGATCTTAGCTCTTCATACCACCCTCAATCAGATGGGCAAATAGAGGTTGTTAATAAGTGTTTGGAAGGATATCTATGTTGTTTCACTTCAGAGAAACAGTCTCAGTGGGTAGATTGGCTACCACTTGTAGAATGGTGGTATAACACTTCTTTTTATAGCTCATCAAAAATGTCTCCATTTTTGGCACTTTATAGATATTGTAGACATGCAAAATTTACATTATGCATTCGATTGGATTCAGTCAAATTGGGTGTCGCATTAGATCCATTCATCACCTTCATCCATTCATTTAAATAACCTCATTGCCTAAGGTTATTTATTTAAAAATCAAATAAGCATTATCATCAATCTTTTAAATAAATAAAAAATCCATTTAAATCAAATCCTAAATCATATTCCATCATTTTCTGATTTAAATAAATCAATTATCAAAGTCTTGAAAGTCAAATCATCTAATCAGAATTAAATCAACATAACCATCATCTAATCCTGATCTAATGCTAATCCCATCCCACTTGCATTATCTAGATCTAGCCACTTGCACAATAAATCAATTTTATTGATTTATTAAAACCTCATTTTCCCTCAACATGACAAGTCAAACATGGCATTTATTGCTCTTCTTTCTTGTCCCCCTCTCAAAATTTATTGCAAATTTGAATTCAAATTCTCTCTCTCATGGGCACTCTTCCCAAATCTTGCACAACCATTGACCACTCACATGATGACAAGTGTCCTCAACTCATTGGCTTGTTTTTGATCCCACATTGGTCCCTCTTCAACACTTAGCATTTTGAAAATCTATAAGATAGGGTCTTCATTCTCATTCATGGATCCACAATTTTATGCAAGGTTACTCTCTTCATTTGAGATTTGATCTTGTTCATCATCAATCCACCATCTCATTTGCATTTTATCATTTTAGCTTTGATCAAGGGTTGGGAAAGGGTCACTAGCACATGTGACACCAATCCAACTATGGAATAGGTAGCTTGCTTTTGGTTTTCATAATGCTTTAGTTTTTTTTTTTATCATCATTTGTGGTATTTTGAAAGCATTTGCAATGTATTTCATAGAGGTATTTTGATAGAGTTTGCAAGGCACTAACCCATTGTTTGAAGTTTAGTTGTTTGCAGATTTTAAAATGATGCCTACATTTGGCGCTAGAAGGAGGGCTTAGGCTTTGAATGTTTGCAACCTTTTATAATATACTGTGGTTTTTTCTTATAAAGATCACTGATTCGAAAGATTGTTACTTTTTTTTAACATATTCAGCCTTAGCTCGCATATTTTGCATACATACCTTACATGACAGTTGTAGCTGGAACATTTGGCAGATTTAGTTTTCTGAAGCTTTTCTCCAAACAAATCCATTTTGTATTAAGGCTGCAAACATGACACTCTATGAAAATGTATTTCATTCAAGCACTTTCCATGTTCAAATAGCGGGATATCAATTTGAGTTTAGATTAAAATTCTCCTTGCTATTTTTGAGGTATATGTGTCTACTTGAGAAGATTCTGATTAGCTACAAATGTCTATATTTTAACAGTGATATTGTCTGACTGCTTCAAATATACTTTGATATTGGCTAAGTTTAATGATTTTGTTTAAGTGTACTCAATATGAACAGCTACAGGGGGAACTACATCAAAATTTTGTCGAGCTAGGTAGGCATTTTCTGATAAGGGAAAGACTGGAATTACTTGCTGTCTTGTAACATTTCTTCAAAGACCTGCATCTACTTTGCATATTGAATGCCATGATTGATGATCCCATACTTGTAGATTTACTCCACATGACTTCCTGTCAGCCACGCCTTCTTTGTTGGCCATTCTGCATTTATTCCACACCGCTTCCTGTCAGCCACGCCTTCTTTATCGGCCATTCTGCATTTATTCCACACCGCTTGTTGTTAGCCACGCCATCTTTGTTGGCCTCTCTGCATTTTCTCCCCATCGGTTATACTTCTCTGTGTATTGCTCATAACCAGTCATTTCATTTGCAATGATTTTTTTCTGATGTTATGTGATTATCAGCTTTAAACAAACGAATGCCTATGTTGAAATGGTGCGATATGGGTTCTAAATCTCTTTGTCTCCATTGAAAAGAACTATTGTTTCAGCCTCTGTGGTCAAACTGTTCATTGAAAAAATTTAGAGAAGAACGCTTTATTGTTGATGGAACGCTTTATATCTACCAAGTCTATTAAATCTGCAAGCTGCCAAATGTCAAGGATTACAATAAATGTGTTTTGAAATCAGTCTTACACCTGCCAAATGCGTTCTCTTCACTGATTTTCTCTATCAATCTTCTTTGAATAATCTGCAGGTAATGATGAATGACAGTCAGAACTGATAGAAGTCGCTTGTGGAAATCTCACACCTATTTAATGCATTAATATTTGATGTTGTTTTAGATTTACACCTGACAATTGCGTAGAGGTTTCATTATTATGCGTGGATTGGAAAGCCATGGCATAAAAGCATTGGAATTAAGTCTCCCTTAGCATTTATATCTACCATTTACAGTTGTTGCAGTAGCTTTTTCATAATGGCATTTTGTTTTATGTCATTTGCTAACCTTTTATGTTTGCTACGTGGCTTCTTATGGGGAGAATTGTCTTCACTTAAAATTTCACCATAACTTTCTTTTGATCATGAAACACTTTGAAATAACTAGCGACCTATATGGTGGCCTTGGTGAATGGTGAAAAATACAGTTGGCAAACACATAATCTAGCTAGCAGGAATAATGAGCAGTTACACAACATTTAGCAGGAATAATGAGCAGGAATAATGAGGCATAAGGCAGTGGAAAAGTAGAAAAGAAAGAAAGGATTACATTTTAGCTTTCAACTTTCTTTTCTTCTTAATTAAGGCTAACATTACCTAAACTCCTCAATGTGATGATTTGTCATAAATGTGAAAAGGAGGAGGTGATTTTCTTTTATCAAAGTTGGAAGCTTGTAAAATAATGGTCATTTTTGAATTTGACAAAGGGGGGTTTTTCTTGTTTTAGGGTAATTTACAAAGAAAGTGGTTCTTTTGAATATATCCAAATGTGCCTAAACTATTTCCTAGAAATGTTGTAGATCTTCATCAATGTGCAATTATCAAAACTCTAATCAATGTTTCTCATCTTGTTTAAAATTTTGAAACCATTGATATTGTTAAGAATTAGTGATTATAATAAAGTTAATTAAGTGATTAAACCCTCATATTATTATCTTTATTTTTATTTTTACTTTTTTCTTATAGGTACAAGCGAACAATGAAGGCAAAAAGGAAAAGCGAAAGCGAAAAATCAACAAGGAGGAGGCTAACAAACAAAGATGAAAGGGGGATAATTTTTTTGAAAACACAATGTGTTTTTTAACACTTTAAGTGTTGATCAACACTACTTCATGAAGTTGTTTATCCTTTCGTTTTAGAACACTAATTTTCATTTGGGTCTAAAAAAAACAATTTGATTTTCATTGCAAGGGGCTTAAAATGAATCTTAGGACAAACTTACTAGATTTCCTTTTGGGCTAAAAATTGGACAAGCAATCTTCATATTTCATTTGGTGCTTAAAACGAACTCACAATTGCTTTGAAGGTTATAAAATGAACAAGTGTTTGAATTGTGTGATTTTGTCTTTTGAGTACATATCCTCTCCCCTTGCGCTTCGTGCGATCTAGGGTGCAAGAGAAACACTCAAAATACATTTTATTGCTTTGAAACACTTCAATTTGGGCTTAAAAATTGAACATCTTGTGCGAGTGTGAGTAGGGGCATTTTCGCGTACATTCTCTTTCTTTGTGCCATCAAAGATCGATCGAGTTACGGATTGTGTCTTTGCTTGCTTTTGTTTATCTTAGAGGGCCTGCCTTGGGGAAAAAGTACTCACCCAAGCGACGACTCAACCGGTAACACTCTAAAGCCAAGAGTATTTCCAGCTGAGATATAAATGAGGGTTTTGGTTAAACACCATAATCACGCAGTTGGCTCCGACAAGATGGATCCGAAAGGGGACTCTTGCCGTATGGGTCAATCTCCACGAACGGAAAGTCCTTACTAGAACCCATGTGCTAGAATTTGCCAAAATCCTTAATTTATTTGTTGGTGCAAGAACGGTCATTCTGAAGCCACCCCACACTCTTACGGTCTTCTAGTAGAGATGGAAAGCATGCCATGGGAGTTTCATAGGTGTTGATGCTTGGCTGCCCTGATTGACGTTAATGAGCCGTGAAGGGGAGCCAGTGGGGTCAAGCATCTAACCATCCACTAGAGATAAGCGTAGCTGGACTTGTCCAAGTAGGAATCCAACAAATATAGTCTTACACATCCATAGGGCTTGTAATTATTCTTTATTTGAAAACACAATGTGTATTCGAAAACATTTTACAAACAAACATTCAACATGATTCTCAAAATTTCAAACCCTCTTGAAGACAAATATGATTGAATCAATCCATATGCTATTGCTTTCCCTTGGGATTCACGTCCTTAGAGGTTCCTAAGCATTGGATTATACCTCAATTTGTCTTCTTGAGTAAATAATAGGAAAACCCTTGCCTTAAGTTCATTGAATTTCCACATAAAATATCTTGTGGGATTTAAGGAAATTAAGAGATTGGTACATCTTAGTTTGAAACTTTAATCAAAGAGAGTGTTTTTGGTAAAATAAAGCCATTAAGCAAAGATAAGCAAAATGAACTTTCATGTGTGATGAAGACTCCAAAATCCCAAAAGCACAAAATCATTGATTGGAAATCCAAAATGTTCAAATCATTCCTTGGTTACAAAGGTCTTTAGGAAGTATATGCATGCTCTTCAAAACCTAGGTCTTGGAAAATACAAAGTGGTCTTTTTAGGTTCATCTAGGGATTAAAACAAATCAAACCTCTTTCATCCATCTTTCAAAACATCAAATCCATCTCACAAATCATCTTTTGATAAGAACCTTGAAATCATCCTTGAAATGCTAGGCTTTATGACAAAATCAAGCAAACACCAAAATCATTGAGACCAAGTCCTTGAAAACATTTATCAAAACACCTTTGGCTAGGAGTGTGTGAATGCATCCTTTTGCATATCTTTAGTCAAAGTCATCCAAATCATTTTGTCTAGCTTAGTGTATGTAGATGAATCCTTCTCCATATACTTAGTGAAACAATCATCCTATTTGGGTAGGTGTGGGTAGATGTATCCTTCTCCTCACACATATCCAAATCATCATCCTTTGAACACAACTATCCTTTAGATCATTATCAAACATCTTAGGGGTCTTTTTTGTTCAAAATCCAAATCAAACTCCAAATCAAGATTAAGGACAAAATCTCAAAATCCAAAAATCAAACCAATCAAAAATCCAAAGTCCTAGCATTTCATTCAAGATTTATCAAAAGCCAAAAACATCCATAACATTCATCTTTGAACATCACCATCATATCATCATCACATTTGATCCTAAAACCATCCTAAAACTTTCACTTTGTGACATAAAATAGAGATTAAATCCAAGGAATCAAGAGATTCATATCCCATATTCTCAAAGATTGATCCTTGTTTTATGGTTCTAACAAGATCTCAATACAAGAAGAGTATGGAAGCCCACAAAGAAACTCCCGCTTCAAGTGACCTTAGCCAAACAAACGCCGAAATGACTCTTGCAGAATCAAGCAATCCATTGGTCCCATCATCATCACAAAACCCACAAGAAGAAAATCAAGGGGAAGACCTCACCTTTGGAATGTCTCGCGAAGAAATAGCTGAAATGCTCCAAAATCCGGACAACCATAGAATCATCAACATCATGATGAGACTCAACCCTTCGTTGTACATGCTTGAACTAGCAAAACAAGGGGCCAAGTTGCCTTCGGATTTTGATGTGACCACTATAGTAGAGACATCTTTTCCACCAATCTCATCCACCATCCCCATTTCATCCACACCCCCATCCCAAAACATCACGCAAAACATTCCAAAAATCACGACTTCGATTGCTCCAACTCAACCAAATGTCAACAAGGGAAACACATTCCTCAATAAAATTCAATCACATCCCCTTGTAAATAACCAAAACTTGGACGCAAACACATAGTGGAACAAAACATCCTCCATAATCCATTACACCAAAATGTTCCTCTCACTTTACATTATGACCTATCATCAACATCTTTTCACGGAGCACCACAAACACATCTTCTCACAAATTCGCAAGAGGAGGGAGAGTTTGGACTAGGGGGCATTTTCAACACCACAACACTCTCGCAAGGATTCACCCCCCTTACATTTCCACCTATCCCACCACTACCATTATCATCCACACCACTCCTTGGCTTGGGGTTGCCTCCCCTACCAAGTATCAATCAAACCGCCATCCCAACCATCAATCAAAACATCTTGCCAAATGCTCAAAAATTATTGTTGACATCACAACAACAAACGACAAACACACAAGCAATGGAAACATCATCAAACACCCCCACAACATTGCAAAGCATGGTCTCTCAAGGGCCAACCACATCAACCATGCCACTTACCACATCAACAACACCATCCACCAATCACGCAATCAACACGACAACACCATCCACCAACCAAATAATCAACACAACATCACCATTCACCACCACCACAAATGCCATTCCGAATCCACCACCACCACCACCCCCACCACCACCAACATTCACCACATCAAACCAATTCGACACAACATTGCAAGCTGCCTTCCAAAGAGGCTATCAACAAGTGCAAAAACAAAAATCCGTGCAATAGGCCGCTCAAGCTGCGCAAGCTGCTAAAGCTGCACAAGCCGCATTACAAGTGCAACAAGCACAACAAGCCAAAGCTTTGTTGCAACAACAACAACAAGCCGCCCAAGCCGCACAAGAATTGCAAGCATAAAGAGTCACTCAAGTACAACTTTTATTGCAACAACAAACCGCACAAGCACAAGCTCAAGCGCAAGCACAACAAGCACAAGCACAAGCACAACTTCTTGCACAAGCAGCACAATGGCAGGCGTACCAACAAGCATTAAAACAATATCAAGAACAATAAGAAGCAACAGAATTGGTAGCCCAACAACAAGCGTTGTGTGAACAAGAACAAGCAGAAAAACAAGCATTGTTAGAATAGCAACAAGCACAACAACAAGCAGAACAACAAGCGTTGTTAGAACAACAACAAGTGCAACAACAAGCAAAAATCCTAGTGCAACAACAACAAGAGCAACAACAAGCATTGTTCATCCAAAAGCAAGTAGAAGCCTACTTCGCCCGCCACAACATACCGATACCATTGAACAATGCACAAACCAACCCATCCATCCAAACCATGATTGCAACACCCCAAAACACATTCATCCCACCCCCCGATCCTCAGAATGATATGACAACACAATTCAAGTTGCTCTCACAACAAGTACTCGATCTTCAATTAGGGCGAACAACCAAAATGCAAAGCAACTTGTGTCCCTATCCATTTGATAGGAGCCTAGACATGAAACCATTCCCTAAGGGATTTGAGATCCCTAAATTTGACAAATATCGGATTCGGAAACCAAGATCACATCGGGAATTCCCAGTTCAATAAGGGAGGTTGCATATGACGATACTTTATCTGATGCGGCTATTCCCTAGGAGTTTAGAAGGAGATGCTAGAATGGTTCTCTCACTTACCTTCAGAATTGACATTCAAAGAAATTAGAGACACATCTGGCATGAAACCACGCATGTAACATTACAATGGATGTTAGTCTCGAAGAACTCTACGCTCTGAAACAAGGAAAGAATGAATCTTTCGCTTCATTTCTTCAACGATGGCGATCCAAGGCCAATCGGAGCAAATGGACCATGCCAGAAGAGCAACAAGTCTGTACAATCATTACCAACCTTGAAAGCTACTTGTCATTCCACCTCAAGGTTTAGGGAATCACCACCTATGATCAACTAATCTCCAAGGTGTTTAGCATCGAAAGAGCCCTTGCAACCCAACCCATCGAATCAACATCATATCACGAACCGCAAAAAAATTTCCCACCCTCAAATTACAATGATAAACCTCGTACATGGGCAAGAAACAAGAACATCACTAATGATGGCGTCGTTGATGCCAAGGTGGTCATTAGTGGTCCACGCCAAAATACACCTGCACTGCAAATTCAACCACAACGCCAAAACACTCATCACACAACATATCAACCTAACAATAATCTCACCATCAATAATGTCAACGACCAAAGAGGACCACCTCAATGCAAAACATACCCCAAACAAAAATACACTACTTTGGGGGAACCACTGGAAGACATCATGAAAAAGCTAATCAACGAAAAACTCATTCAAGCTCCTACATTTGAAAATTATCAAGAACCTGATGTCAAACCTCCTTGGTACAATGAGAATCAGCTATGTGAGTTCCACAAAATCAAAGGCCACACCACAAATAATTGCATGAGACTCAAGAACATCATACAAGATCTCATTGACAAAAGAATCATAAATGTGGAAGCACCTACTGGGAATCAGGACCTTAAAATCTACACGAATCCGATGCCAAATCATGGCAACAAAGGGAATAACAAGGATAAAGGAAAAGGCAGTGTAAATCATGTATATGAAATAGTTGTTGCCAACCTCAATGAAAACTGCATGGTCATCACCATTAAGGGCACCCATGCTGAAGATTGTGGAGTCACCACAAGAGGCGGCAAAGTCACCATTGCGGGATCATCCCAACCAAATAGAGTCCCTACATCAAGAGTCGTTCCATATAGCTACAATGTTGTAGACCAACTCAAAAGAATGCCAGCACACATCTCCATCATGGAGTTGTTAAAAATCTCATCAGCGCATAAAAAAGATCCTTGAGGAAGCATTAGCCTCATCTACCGCCCCCGCACCCGATGCAATTCCAAGCTATGGTCGGAAACATCATAACACCTAATCTCCTTACATTTTCTAACCAAGACTTTCCCACCCAACCATCTCACAATCGTGCACTTCACTTGGAGGTCATTGTGAACAAAAGCAAAATCAAAAGGGTCCTGGTGGATGGAGGTGCAGGTTTGAACATTTGTTCTTTTAGCCTCATCAAGCAGTTAAAGATATCAGAAGATTCCATTGACAAAGGAAAGGGCATAACAATAAGAGAATACGATGATCAAGAAAGAGTGTCACAGGGCACAATTAAGCTCCCTATCCAAGTAGGGCCAACACTTATGGAAACCACCTATCAGGTCCTGGATCTCGACTTACCATACAACATTCTCCTGGGACGCCCATGCATTCATGCAATGAAAGCCGTAGCATCAACCTTCCACCAATGTGTGAAATTCACACATAATGGACAAGAGGTTACCGTCCATGGAGATCCTGAGCCATTTTCATACTACAAGAACCTTGAAGCCAAATATTGCAAAATCCCCCAAGTGCCAAAAAATGATGAAGGTCCATCCACATCATACATCGATCCCGCCACTCTCACATCCACTTTTGCGACAGAGACACCCGCCATTCCCACTATATCTCGAGACAAGCTCATCATCCAAGAGGATGGCTATGGAAGTTATAGGCTCCCTAACAATGCTTTTGTGATAGGAGAGTTACCACAATCTCCAAGATCACGAGGACGCCCACAAGAAAATCAAGCTCCCACATCACAAACCTATTCTCAAAATTATCCTGAATTCACAAGGTGGGGAGACCTTGGCCATGAGGTAATAGAAGCAGATCCATCAAGCATGTTGTATCGAGATGAAAGATCGACTCCTGAATTACCAATGGATGAAAGAAGTAGAGGCCTACACATGATGCTTGCGATGGGCTATGACCGAAATCAGAGACTGGGACAAAATGACAATGGGCTCTTAATACCAATCATGCCTGAGACGTGACCTATAACAAATCTTGGTCTTGGATGTACCCCTCTGAGAATAACCATACGTGGCCGAAGTCCTCCGGTTAGAGCCACTAATGTTTCTCCTCAGCCAGTCCTAGTACAAGTGCACTCCCCAATACCCATAGGGACAGACATGCATAACTTTATCACTGAGCCCTATATTAGTAGTGATGACGAAGATACCTTATCCAACCTACCTAGGTTATTCGAAGATACCACCTTGTGTATGATTAGTACCATATCCTTTGAACCAAATAGTCAAAATCACGAGATCCGCTTAGTCTACCACCAACTGATCGACTATGACCAACGAGGACCACCAGTTCTCGATACATTCAAAAATGATG
>VDFB02193867.1:663464880-663483289 GCA_007258455.2 Sequoia sempervirens
CCCTCTACCCTTAACCCTCTACCCTCTATCTCTCTCCCACTCCTTTTGTTTCTCTCATTGAATCCCTCTATCTCTCTCCCCTCTACCTAGTGGTTGTTTTTACTATAAACAGGTTGGTATTCTAATTTATCTATGGAATTTCCAATTCGAATCAAGGGCAACTCAAAGGACCTGGACCAACTGATGAGGATTTTAAAGACCTCCTACACTTTGGGCTCTCGAAGACCTAGGAGGGTGATCCCTTAATGCGTTTACACCCTCTACACCATTATCATAAAAAACATTAACAACAACAAATAATATCACTTAATAGCTCAACATAATAGCATAATACTGAATAGAATTGGTTATTCACAGTAATAGAAACTTTTTAGAGCATGAGATAACTAAAACACATTCCACAGTGTAAAATAGTCATTGATTTGTAATTTGTAGCAAGCACTAGGTAAAGAAAAACAAAATATTGAACCATACAAATTAGTACAACTTACATCAGTGCCATATATCCATTGAGGGAGTCAAATTCATAAACATCTAAGGGTTTATGACAGATTTAACACATAACATATAAGATCCTTGAGAACATTGCTTTACAATTTCATCAACATGTATTCTAACCTAATACTACTTATCATATCCTTATACAGAACATATCCACCTACAAGATCCCATTCAAGCATTTTAATTAATTCCTTGAAATAAAGCCAAAACAGAAATCATACACACTACAAGAGTGAGATGAATGAGACAACCCTTGATTATCTTATTCAAAATTCAGATATGAATGTACAATGGAGAGACATGAGTTTGAATTAATCATTTCAATTCAAATGCCAATATTGTCATAAAACATCAAATCCCCATGAATTCAAAACCTACTATAGAATGACTCAAAACCTAAATTGAATTTTCCTTAAAACCATCAAACTTTACAATTTTCTCTGCAACTCTACCTAAACTCGACCAAAAAATATCTAACTTGTTAACCCATACTTCTGGCCTTAAAATCCTTCTTATAGAAAATGAAGGACCAAATAAGCATCAGGCCAGAAAGTACCTCTCTTTTCACATGCTTTTCTTCACAAAACTCTTTAGGATAGAAGCTATAGCTTCTTTATTTCTCATACTATGCCCTATTCATGCATCCTACAATTACAACAATATCCATGGGGCCTCTTACACAAGCTACAGTAATAAAAAAAAGTGTAAGAGCCCCTTTACATCATGTTTGGACTACAAAACCCTCAAAAATAGGGTAACCGGGCTATATGCAAAGAAATGAAGCTTTCTAACTCAAATCAATGCCTTAAGCCCTCAAATAAGATTCAAATCAAATCTAACACATATCTTCACAACTTGGAATTGATTTCACATCAAAAAAAGGCTGCATGTAACCGTACAATGTTGCATAATAGGAAACATAGAGAAATTTTGAAGTAAATAGAGATTTTTGAATGTCAAGAGCTTGTATTTTAAATCCTCAACCATCAACAACCATTACAATGATCACTTTATGCCTTTTAAAGGCCTTTACACATCAACCACTGAACAACCACCTCTACAACTAACTTTTTTATTTTTTATGATCACATGAAACATAAAACACACTAATTTCAAGGTTGTTAACATCAATATTGAAATGTTTTAATTTTTTTACCTTTCAAACATTAAAAAGTACATCATTAAATTAATTATGTAATGGCATAAAAATTAAAAGCATCATGAATTAATTATGTAACCAGATAATTCAAATATAATTCTATCAAGAAATTAATATCAAATAGATAATATAATCGCATAACACATACATTTCAATGTCATTGATCTTCTTCTTCATCCAATTCTTTGTCTGTATCATCCGATCCAGATTCAAATTTGTAAGGATTGGTCATATCATCATTATCATCATCATCAATATCAATTTTGATAATGTCATCATCCACACAGATATCATCTTCATGAACATTAACTCCTACATCATCATGATCTAGTTCCCCCTCTTCAACATCTTCCTCAGGGGAATCGTCAACTAACTGTTGATCTTGACCATCATCTACATCATCTTCTAGTTTTTCGGTATCTTCTTCTTCTTCCAAATTATACTTTACGAACCTTCCTCTTGGATCATGTCTAACAAAAAATGACCAACCTAGTTTACCTAGAACCTCTGAGTAAAATATCTGCTCACATTGGATTGGAAGAACACAAGGCTCATTTCTAGCTTGCTTGATCAACCTTGTATTAACCATGGTAAATCCATTATCATGTTCAATAACAGTTCTCTCAAGATAATTTTTATTCAATCATAGCTTGTACCATAGGATGATGAAAAGAATTAATCTAAAGGACTTAAAGTCACACTCAAGTATATCATCCAAAATCCCATAGTATTGATTTTCTGAGACTTCTGGATGTATGTCACTTCTAGATGAAACATTAGTCACCTGAAAGATTGTAGTTATACTAGAATCACAAGTTTTCTTCATTTCATCCAACATTTTGATTCAAAATTTATGACCATTGCACCACATAGCCTTGTGGTGTTTCACTTGCAATATGTCAAACATGTAAAAATTATTGCAATATCGTCAGTTGATAAACATGTTTATTCTTGGTCGAATGTATGCAAAGAAAAAAATCTCAACATATATATACATCAATATAATTGAAAATAATTAAATAATATGGGTGATTAATATATTTATACGTACCTATTTATCTCTTAAACCATATGTTGAATCAATTTCCCTTTGTGTAACATTGGAATCTCCATTACGATGAGCTTCTTAAACCAATTAAGCCACACCTTCCCATGTTAATGCGCAACCGGATTGTTGACATAATTCAATCCATACTGTCATCCAATCAATATTGTTGGTGACATACAAATGTAGTGCATCCCACTCTCGACCAACTGTATAAAAAGAAATGAAATTCACAAATGACATATAATTAGTTAAATACTACAATTTATGAACTTAATTTATAATTGATGTATATTTAAGATTAAATATTAAATAAGTGCAATATACATAAAAACCATATGTAAAATGTATTCCAATTAATCTCCATGACCATCTTATAATTACCTCTCACTTTCCTCAATCTACCTTTCCCCATCAAGTACTCCCCTTTGAATTTGTTAATGGAGTTGGGGTCCCAAATGTGATCTACATGGATCTTTGCTGCAAACTTAGGAAGATATTCACTAATTTATACCATGGTCTGGTATACCATATATCCCTCCACCATAGAACCCTCATGATGTGCTCTTTGTCTAACCAAAGCCTTCAAAAATTTCAAGTGCCTCTCAACCATCCACATTGACCTTGTGTGTACAGGTCCACACAATTCAATCTCCTCAACTTAGTGCATGAGGTAGTGTTCTTGTGCATTGAAAAATGTCAAAGGTAGACACTTTTTCATTTCACACATTAGATGAGGAATTTTTCTCTTCCAAAAATTTATATCTTCTTTATGGATTTATTTAGATGACAGTCATCTACAAGTGATTCAAGGTGCAAATATATTAATGAGATCTAAATAAAAAATATAGTATATTACATAACAAGTAAGACAAATGGAAATTATAAGATGTATATAATGAATTGAAAAAATCTCACTACTTACCTCATGTATTTTCCAAGATCATATATAACTTGCTTGACATTTTTGTCAAAGTTGTCTAGGAGAGATAGAGGTAGAACGTACTGCAGCAATTATAAAATGATCTTTTCATTATTTTTCCAAAAGTAGTAAACACAATACATTGAAAAATGATATGCATTATACAACTGTATATAATATACCAAAATAATTACCTTAATGAAGGTATGCCAATCATGTGTTTTCATCCATGACCCAAATTCACCTTTCTTTGTTATTATATTGTTTATGTTCGTAGCAAATCCTGTGGGAAATCAAATTTTTCGTATGACTTATTTTATAGCATTGCTTTGCTACTTTGTTAATAACCAAGGAAGGGCACTTATATTAATTTGGTCTCCATCGCTATTTAATTGAATGACATTTTTCATTGCATGATTGGCTTCTTAAATGTCACTACAAATTTTGACAATTTTTTCTTTTTCATACCTTCCATCCAATATTTTCCATAATGCTTCTGTTAAATTCTTTCTAATATGCATTGTATCAAACAAATTCACAATTTGTAGTTGCTCATAGTAGGGAAACCTACTAAATTGTCTAGGATAACTTTTCAATCCCTGTGGAAGCTGGCCATTAATTCCTTGACGACCTTCATGAAGCATATAAGTTAAACAAATTAACAATGATCAAACTATTAAACTACATATAATATGAAATCGATCAAATTATTAAACTACATGAGAAATAAATGAAAACAGTAAATACATATGTATGTGTATTTGTAAATGTAGATGTAAAATAAATAAGAATAATAAAAATTATAAAACAATACAAGAAAAGGTCTCCTCCTTTCTCGGTAGTGATAACCTCCTCCACACAAAACCCTTAAAAATTATGAATAGAGGAATATAATCTTTGAAGAACTCAAAGTTGATTCTCTGGACTACCTGATGCAATTAGTCATTTTATCCTTACAAACATTTATAGTGATTACTAGAGGCACATAGACCAATTCTTCATAATAGAAGAATTTGATCATACTTTTCCAATGATGGCATTATGAGAAAACCTTAGGTTAAATGAATAATTCCTAGCTAAGTTCTTTAAATCATGTCCAACCATATAAGAGAAGACTGATACTATGTATACTTGGATACCATGGAGAAAGGCTAGTCTTTGGGCTCTTTCATCAATTCTACCTTAAAACATACCAAAAATATCCTAACAATTAGACATAGGAAGATTTAATATGACTTAAAAAAAATTATTGGCAAAGCGTAAACTTATGATGACTTAACCAGGCCTAGTACACACTCCCTCCCTATTAACCACTTATACATATGGAAATTAAATGTAAATTTGCTACTATTTTCAGTCATGTAGGTGTCCAATAAACAACTTAGTGGTATTTCCCTACAATTTTATTTAATTGAATGAAGAGCAAAAGTCCTTTGGTTACAATTAGAGAATAAATTTGAGGCCTTGGTTGTGTAAGTGGTGGACCATAGTCACATTTAACACTTGTTACAATTTTTGGGAGTTAAAACATTAAGTAGATTTGATTCGTGATGGACACATTTGGACGGTAGTAACAATAGATTGTAATCTATCAAGACTTGATTACCTTATAACCTATGAAAATCTAGCGATGAAATGATAGATTAGTCATAATGTCACCTTGGGATCACATCACCATGAACAAAATTCATCCAACATCCTTATGAGTGCAAGTACCACCAAATAGGTATTTTTCAGATCTGTCTTCCTTGAGCGAGGGAAATTCAGGAAGAGAAGAGGAAAGTGAGACATGTAGTATGTCTAAAAGAGGGAGATCAACTAGAGGTCAAAAGATTAGAAGAAAATTTTGTAAATGCTTGGAATTTTTTCTTGCTAAAGGGGGGTCATGTTCTTATGATGATGAGAGCATAGGCAACATCTAGGTGCCCTTGAGGTAAAAAAATATATGGAAACAATGGGTACCCAAGGAACTTCCTCCAATAAACACTGATTTTTGTGTCAACAAGAGGATATATCGCATAGCACCATCATCATTACATGGTTTGGGCCTATTTTGCATGGACGACCTAAAGGTATGTTATGAAAAAGTTAATGAATTGATGGTGTATGTCAGACCCTGTTATAGTTACAAAGATTGGATTCAGCTAGTTCGATATACACGAAGTATGCATAGGTATGCATTTTCAGCAAATTATATACAACTAAACAATAAGGATCAAAATAAAGGAGTGGCTATGTACATTGACAGAAGGCCAAAAACATTAGGGAATATTGTATGGTTTATAAACAGTACACGACCTTGGTCAACAAATAAGCAACCCAATTGTATATTAGAGGCATGTGAGGGAAACCATGTATTCGTATGTGCAATAAAATCAATAACTACAGGGGAAGAGTTGCTAATCGATTACAATTTGAATCAATTAGTTACAAATAGAGTTACTATGGGGGTGGTATGTACTATGTACCATTTTACCCAACCTCCAATTAATGACTCCAATATACCATTTTATTCTTTTTTTTTTTTTCATAAGTCTATTGGTTTCATTTCAGTAATATTTTTTTATATTTAATTTTTGTCATAGTGGGACATTGATCATACGGAGAAGGCTCTGCCCCAGAGCACAGATCACGATGTGTCTTCAGGTGCTTCTACCCAACATGTTTACCTCATTGTAATTGTACAAATTAGATATGAGCAAAATGTTTTATTATTATGTTTTTTTCATAAGTCTTTTGGATTAATTTCAATAATATTTTTAATATTCTTGTTGTAGTTGACTGATCGGGGAAAGGAACCAGCAGTAGAGGAGATCATCCATAGTGAGGTGCAGTCAATATTTTGCGATGATGACATTGCTTATTCAACAAGCCCTCTCGATATGATAAGGAAGACCCAAAAAAAATGAAATGAATAAATCCTTCAGTTGTTATTCATAATGCCTCAAATAGATGAGATAAGAGAGGGTTAAAATATTGACTGAGAGATCACAAAACTTGCAAGTAAGTTGTCATAAGGTCCTTAATTATAACATAAGTTCATTCATGGTTTTATATTTTGTACTCTTTTATGTCATGAACTAAAATATGTGTTGTTTTTACAGGGTTATTTTCCTCCTCATGTTTCTCCTAGCCATGACCAAGGTACTGTAAGTGCTTTCCGAGGAGTAGGATTTGGTACAAGTGTCCATCTTGATCTTCCTACGCATACATCACATCATCTGACCCCATCATCCATGCCTATATTGTAGACTGAAATGTTAGCAACACATACCATGCAGGCATCCATTAATGTACCATATGGCAGGGAACACATTCCAAAACATGTGTCAGGACATGTACCTGGGAATGCAGAGGCCACTAGTACTCGTGATGTTTTAGCAACATTTCCTGGATCTTCCCGTATTACTAGTATGGGAACATTTTCAGTCACACTTGTGACCGAGGATTTCGTTCCCATAAAGATAGAGAGGGTCCTAGGTACTTTAAAATGTTTTAATTATTATTATATATAATCCAATTGAAATTTACTTATTGATCACTCTTTTTAGACTATTGATCCCATGATCATTTTGTAGGAAATGATGGTTTTAATAAATGTCTAAGTGATATTACATTGGAGCTCTTCGGACCCACCATATGTAGATGGTGGAATGCCCAAAATCAAGATTTAAAAGATGAGCTCATTGACCATTTAGTTGTGTTGTTTGGTGATAAAACATTCAACCAAACAAAGGTCCTTCAGAAAGCTGGTACCTATCTAAAGTATGTGAGGGACTAATATAGGTCACATTTCGAGAAGAAAAAAAAGTACGAGTGTCCCCCCATGATTTCGGAGAGGGAGTGGAAGGACCTGGTGTCAGATGGAAAAGAGAAGGCTAAAAAGAAAAAAGGAAAGACACCACTGGGCCAAGGAAGGTATGTGATACTATCAACAATGTAATTATATACTGATTAATCTTTCTTTTTACATAATCTAACGTATTTCAAACTTTTCATAGGTTTCCCGACACATCAAAGGAAACAAAGGCAAGACTAGAAAAACACGTGCAACACAAACTTGGCTCTGGTGGTTATATGAAATTAGCCGCATGAATTGTAAGTATCAATAAATGAAATATAGTATCCAAATAATAAATTGAAAACAATTTTTGTTTTATCACACCATAGAAGCAAAATTCATGATCTTATGCAAAAATGTAGGGCTCTAAATTAAACAAAGTTCCCACAGAAGATGACCTGAAGATTTCATTCTAGCAAGGCTATGGAGTTGTGGTTGAACGCCTAAGAGTCTTGACTGGGCAAACACAACCTTTGACTACATCCAACATGCAGGTAAATTAACTCAATAAAGTTTATTTAAAATTGAATACTTGTGCAATCTATTCAATATTAATTTTCACCATAAATTAATTACATGCATATTATTTTTAAACAGTCAAGCAATGATAATACTGCACATGACATTGGAATGCAGCCTGGTGAGGGTGGAGCACAACCTACAGATGAAGGTCATGGTGTGCATCTCAGTACTTTAGAGCATGTAGAGTGTGATCAACATGTTGAGCATGATCAGGCTAGAGAATATCAGGAACATGATGTGGCCCCATCAGGTAAAGAGTACCACTCTAAAGTTCTTTTAAACATATTTAATTATAATTGGTGTATTAATTAATGTAACCTTTCGTGTTTCAACTTCATAGCATGTAGAGCATCATCAACTTGTTGAGCATGATCAGGCTAGAGAAGATCAGGAATGTGATGTGGCCCCATTAGGTAAAGAGGACCACTCTCATGTTCTCTTAAACATATTTAATTTCAATTGGTGTATTAATTAATGCAACCTTTTGTGTTTCAACTGCAGATTAGGATTTAAAGGGTGTTCAACATGTTGAGCATGAGTCTATAACAAAAGTTCAGGAACATGATGTGGACCCATCAGGTAAAGAGAACCACTCTAATGTTATTTTAATTAATGAAATACTTGTAACAATAATAATAAAACATATTAGTTTAGCATTTCTTTCTTATTGCAGCAGACCCCCCTTGAGGCGGCGTCAACGTCATGAGTAGATGACTAGGCATACATTAAGATCACGAGCAGAGGGTGGAAAAACTAAAGGGGGGACAAATATTGATTTAAAAAACAATACTCCACTTTAGCTTTATGTAGCTTTCAAAAAAGCAAAAAAAGTGAT
This sequence comes from Sequoia sempervirens, assembly GCA_007258455.2. NCBI lineage: Eukaryota > Viridiplantae > Streptophyta > Pinopsida > Cupressales > Cupressaceae > Sequoia > Sequoia sempervirens. Next base: position 663,473,706 of record VDFB02193867.1, read on the forward strand.
TGTAACTATCATGACAACCATATTTTGATAATATGTAAAACCTGTAAGAATGAATATTATATTAATGAATGAATGTGAATATGTTAATTAATGAATGTTATATGTTAATGAATGAATTTTATATGTTATTAATGATGAATGAATGATTAATGTTATATGATTGGGTATGGGGAATTGAGAGTGATGTGGGGGGGAGGGAGGACAGGCCAAATGAGCTTCCACCGTCATGTAGTTGGCCCTGTTAAGTAGAGAATATTAAACTATTCTTGAAACAAAGAGAAGCTCAATAAGGTAATGCACTTTTCAATATAAGAAATGCATCATTTGAAGCATCAAACCAATATGTAAAGATGAAAGAAAGTGCTAACTTTTCACTATGGTAGCAGAAAAATGATTCTTTATACCCTAAATCCATGCTCTGCATCATAATTTTAAGTTGTTTCCATTCCAATGTTATGAGTTTAGTTTGTTTGTATGGATTTTAAAAAATACCACATTGTGTTGTGTGTGGATTTGGTTTCAAAGCTCTATTTCTTCTATTTTTAGTGGTGACATAACTCTAAAATTTGACTTTTGTGCATAACAGGTTAGTGGAAAAATTGACAGCTCTGAATGGTTTAGAGGCTTGATTGAGATAGATACACAGATATTTGGATCTTGTTGTTGATGGGAGGCTTCGACTTAACCATGAAATTTTGTACCATCTACAGGTATGTAAAAGTTTCTCTACTTACATTCATTCTTGATCATAAATGTTGTAAATGATATTAATGCTTCAAATTTAAGATTCGTTTCATTGTTAATTTCATAGAGGAAGACTAAATCTTCTTAATGTCTTGTGTCAGGTGTGAAAGCATATGAATCACTTGTTGAAGGCACCATTTTGTATTCATCCAAAAATTGGTTTGTTCTTTTTTTAATGTTTCTTGCATGTGTTTTTTTTAGCTCTAGAGATGTAGGTCGACTAGCTGTTTCCTTTGCACTTTTCATCTATTTTGATGATTATAATAGATTGTTGATTCAGAGTGGCAGGGGAAGACAATCTCTTAAGAGATTCTCTCAAATACTCTTAGATAGACTCCTTAATACATCATACAACTAATGAGCAAATTAAGTACTATTTTAACTCCACACACCCAAATGCAATTAGTAGGCTTGGAAATGACTCAAAATCTCTTAACATGGCTAAACTAAGCCAACAAACAAGACTTCTCACTTGGGAACACTCTTTCATCTATCATTGCCATATTAGGCCTTGTAGACCTCATAGCCCTGTCTAATGGGATAGTCAACATAAAATACTTCTAATGACTAAAACCAAACCAAACTCACTAGTTTTTGACACTTGATACTATCCTCCACAAACCCGCAAAACCACAAGTTTTAACTCCAACACAAAAGGCAACAAATGACATGTCAAGTGATTCATATGCTTTCACACCTGACATAGGACATTAAGAAGATTTAGTCTTCCTCTATGAAATTAACAATGAAAAAAATATTAAATTTGAAGCATTAATATCATTTACAACATTTATGATCAAGAATGAATGTAAGTAGAGAAACTTTTGCATACCTGCAGATGGTACAAAATTTCATGGTTAAGTTGAAGCCTCCCATCAACAACAAGATCCAAATATCCGCGTATCTATCTCAATCAAGCCTCTAAACCATTCAGAGTTGTCAATTTTTCCACTAACCTGTTACTTGAAAAATAGGTGGAATGGCCTATTTCAACATATTACGCTCAAACCCTTGTATGAGCAAGTTCAAACCAATTTCAAAAATTTACTTCTAAGTTACTTGGAGCTTAATAAAATTCCACAAGAATGGACTCAAATAAAAGTTAAAACCATTCTACAATAGATTCATATAATCTTAGAGAAAAATCCTACTATACATACCTATACACAGGCTAGAAATGAAAGAAAATGCAAAGAAATTAACAAAGAAATAGAGATATTTGATTGATATTCTCCTTCAAACTCTTCAACAACTACTAACTTTGAGTTTCCAACATTATTAAACCTCAACCAACTCCTTAAAATGCCTAAAACTACCTTTGAATTGCGCATGACCATTGGGCTTCCACATGAGAGCAATTTTTATATTTTTTCTTGACAACATTTTTGACAATTTTGAAATTTTTACATAATTGACTCAAATGACCCCACACTAACTCAAAACTAAAAGAAAAATTACAAAATTTCCTATCATGGCCTTATTTGACATTATCATGAGTAAAACTAGTAAACTAGACCTACTTAATCAAATGGAGGAACAAGGTGCTCTACACCAATGATCATACTATTTTTATGTGGAAAACTTGAACTTCTCAACTGTCATGTGTATGTTTCTCTTTTAGATTATTTTGCATGCCATCATAAGGGATCAAGCCAGTTGAACATAGACATCCAGAGACCATGCCTTTCCACAGACAAATGCACCTGTTATATGCTTTTCAAGTAGCCATAAATAAGAGAGTTCACACCTAGAATATAAATGCTCTCAACTTTTGTATAAGGATAATGGCATTGTACATTACAAATTTCACAATTCATCCAGATGTGTTAGAATTTTTTTTTGTCACACGAGTTGTTGAATGAAAGTTGCACTACTTGCAACTTTCAACTACTTGCATTTGAAAAAAAAAATCCCAAGTGAAAATTTTCCACCATAGGAAAATTCCTCTAAGATAGAAAAAACTAAGAGAATTTATTATAGAGAGGCCCAACACGTTCCTATAAGATTAGATAGGAAGTTTCTAAGTGTCATGAGATTTGAGTAACAACATACTAAAGTTTGTAGTTATTTTGCATTTTGGACTCTTAAGGGATCGATCTAGTTGAACGTAGCTCAGATTGATTCTACATGTTTGGGTGAGAAAGAGAACTATTTCTAGCATAAACATACCTATTCATATGTGTTGGAATAGTTTTTTTGGTCACACGAGTTGTAGAATAAAAATTGTACTAGTTTGCAACTTTCAACTAGTTACATTTGACAACTTTTTCTCCAAGTGAAAATTCAACAACACAGTAAAATTCCTTTGAGATACAGAAAACCAAGAGATATTATTATAGATAGGCCCAACACAATCCTATAGAATCAGACAAGAATTTTCTAAGAATCATGGTATCTAAGTAACAGCATGCTGAAGTTTGTAGCCATTTTGCATTTTGGACATTTAAGGGATCGATCCAGTTGAACATAGCTTAGAGCGATTTTGTGTGTTTGGGTGCGAAAGAGAACCATGCCTAGTGTAAGCATACCTATTTTAATGTGTTGGAACAATTCATTTGGTCACACAAGTTGTAGAATGAAAGTTGCACTATTTTACAACTTTTGACTACTTGCATTTGACAACTTTTTCTCCAAGTGAAAATTTGCCACCATAGGAAAATTCCTCGGAGATAGAAAAAATTGAGAGAAGTTATTGTAGAGGGGCCCAACATGATCCCATAATATTAGAAAATAAGTTTCTAAGTGTCACAATATTTGAGTAACAACATGTTGGAGTTTGTAGTAATTTTGCACTTTGGACTCTTAAGGGATTGATCTAATTCAACATAGCTCAGAGTGATTCTAAGTGTTTGGGTGTGAAAGAGGACCATGCCTAGTGTAAACATACCCATTCAGACACATTGGAATAGTCTATTTGGTTACACGAATTGTAGAATAAAAATTGCACCACTTTGCAACTTTCAACTACTTATATTTTACAACTTTTTCCCCAAGTGAAATGCCTTCAAGATAGTGAAAACTAAGAGAGGTTATTGTAGAAGGGCCCAATGTGATCCCATAGGATTAGATGATAATTTTATAAGTGTCACATTATCTGAGTAACATCATGCTAAATTTTGCAGTCATTTTTCACTTTGAACTCTTAGGGGATCGATCTGGTTGAATGTAGATTGGAGTGATTCCCCATATTTTGGTGTGAAAGAGGACTATTCATAGTGTAAAAATTCCTATTTATATGTGTTGAAATAGTCCTTTTGGGCACATGATTTGTAGAACAAAAGTTGCACCACTTTGCAACTTTGCATTGCTTGCATTTAACAACTTTGTCCCCAAGTGAAAATTCTCCACCACAAGAAAATGCCTCTGAGATAGCAAAAACTGAGATAGGTTATTGTAGAGGGGTCTAATACAATACTAGAGGATAAGACAAGAAGTTACTAAGTGTCACAGTATTCGAGTGACATGTTGAAGTTTGTAGCCATTTTTCACTTTAAACTCTTAAGGGATCGATCCAATTGAATGTAGCTCAGAGCAATTCTGCATATTTGGGTGTGAAAGAGGACCATCCCTAGTATAAACATACCTATTTAGATGTGTTGGAATAGTCTATTTGGTCACACTAATTGTAGAACAAAAGTTGCACCACTTTCCAACTTTCAACTACTTGTATTTGACAACTTTTTCCCCAAGTGAAAATTCACCACCATAGAAAAATGCCTTTGAGATAGTATAAACCAAGAGAGATTAATGTAGAGAAGCCCAACATAATCCCATAGGATTAGACGAGAAGTTTATAAGTGTCACAATATCTAAGTAACAACATACTGAAGTTTGTAGCCATTTTCGACTTTGAACTCTTAAGGGATCAATCCGGTTGAACATAGCTCAAAGCGATTTTGCATGTTTGGGTGTGAAAGATGACCATTCCTAACATAAACATACATATTGAAATGTGTTGGAAAAGTTTGTTTAGTCACACGAGTTGTGAAATAAAAGTTCCACCACTTTGCAACTTTGATTTATTTGCCTTTGAAACTTTTTCCATCAAGTGAAAACTGGACACCATGGGAAAACCACTCCGAGATAACAAAAACTGAGAGAATTTATTGTAGAGGGGCCCAACGTGATCTCGTAGGCTTAAATGGATATTTTGTAAGCACCATGGTTTCTGAGTAATACCCCATCAAAGATTGTTTCCATTTTGCATTTTGGACCTTTAAGGGATCAAGTTAGTTGAATGTAGCTCAAAGCGATTCCACATGTTTGGGTGTGAAAGAGGACTATGCTTAGTGTAAATCCATAATTTTTAATCAAAGAATCTAATGCAATTGCACCATGACCAAGACATGAAATTGGGGAATCTTAGTTTGGTTTCTTTGAAATTTTGAGTCTTTGAATGTAATAAGGCCATGTCAACACCATTCTAGTGTCTAAGGGGGTCATTTTTTGTGTCATTTATGTGATTAACGAGTTTATATTCCAATAAAGAGTTAAAATGGAAAAAATTGTCAAATTTGTAAGTTGCAAAATTACAACAAATTTGAATGACAATAGTTAGATTTTTGAAAATATATTTGTTTGGTGGTTGAAGTTAGTTGGGAGAAGGTAGTTGGGTGTCTTTTCATTTAAAAATTCCAAACATGGTTTGGGGTTGAGATTGGAGATGTTGTACTTAGAAGAATATCAATAAAATTCACTGTTTCCTTAAAATTTTAGATATTTTTACCAAAAATCTGATGTTTCCTTGAACTATATAGTTCCATACAAGGAAATTGTGCTTTCTCTTCGATGGAAATCGGTGGGAAGTAAACTTAACTCCATTTTAGTTTTGGTTTGGTTGGATTTCAAGTGGTTTTATGCATTTTAGAAGCCAATTACTGAGGGTCAGTCTATATACCCTATTTTAAGGGTTTTGAGTGCATTAAAATGTCATATTAAGCCTTCCACCCATTATATGTTTCTGTAACTCAATGGAAAGGCTTATTTAGGGTTATAAAATATGTGTGCAAATTTTTGTGTCCAAGGGAGGTGAATAGAGGTTTTCAAGTGATGCCCTAGATATCAAATGGTGCGTTTTTGAGTGAAAAATGTTGGTTTAGTGCTAGGGTTTGAATAAATCTTTGGGGGCAGCAATATCTCTTGAAATTTTAAGCTTTTTAAAACCTTTTTGAAGGTGTTTTAGACTTTCATTGGCTATGGGAAGTTTTGGAGTATGGTTTTTTAATAAACCCTTGCCTAACTTGTGAAAAAAGAGGGTTTTGGGGTTTGTTATGTTAGAGGGCTTATCATGCCCTAAAAGTGGAGGAATTGGTGGTTTGGTAGATTGGTTAATGCTTCCCAATGGTATTTTGCATGTGATAGGAAGAATAAAGGGGGGTTTCTTTGTTAATTTGGCCTAATTAACCTAATGGGCAACATAGTTTGCTTGTTTTGTGAAAGTTGATTCAAAAGAGTCTTATGAGGGTTTGATGTATGTTGAAGAAGGCTTAAATGGGTGCTTAAAATGGTGGTTTTTAATAGAGGTTGTTAAGGAATTATGAGAGTTAAGGTGGGAAAAATAAGTTTGTAGACCTACAAGAGTGACTAGGTGAAAATTTGAAAATAATCCAAGGTTGAGTTTTGAGGGAAGGAAGGAGGTTGCAATCCTTTTGTATTGTGGAAGTGAGTTGATTGCCTCCATGCATTGTTATCAGAATCACTTCCTATGACACCAAAACATGAAACCCTTACTTTATGCCATTCTAAAGGGGTTTATTTAAAAACACTATTCTAGGCTTCTACATAGCCAACCAAGGCCTCAAACACCTTTAGTTATGCCTACACATGCTTGAAGGTTCATCAAAATCTACTTCCCACAAGATTTTCTACAACTTCCCTCCTCTAACCCTCAAATTTTACTCCAAATACACAGTTTGACAATTAGGGCATCATGCCCAGGAACACAACTCACCTTCTATGCCATTAAAAAGATTCAAACACTTCAATATATGCCTACTCATGACAAATCAATCATCTCCAAATCTTTCCTAAGATAATTTCACCAAAACCCAACATCTAAACTCCAATTTTAAGCTAAAATTAAGCCAATTTCCTTTGGGACAACAACCAAAAACATTCCTAAAAATTTCCCTACTCCTAAATATTATTCCTACATCTAATCCTACCATTTTAGACTCATTTCACTAAGACACTAATAGAAACAAGAGTTGGAATGAGTCATTTATTCATTTTTTGTCTTTAAACCCTTATAGTTGGTTGTACAGACCTACACTCAGTAATTTGACAATAAAATTCTTAAAACTCAATGAATTTTTGTCACTCCAAATCCAAAACGTAGCTAACACCTATCTTTACCAATTGTAAATATTTTAGGAAATAATACTTCTGTACAACCAAGTATAATAGTCCACAACAGAAAAATTCAATGAAACACACAAAATTACAAGATAAATCAAGGGATTTTTATTATTTTTCCTTCACAAAAACCTTAAACAACATCTTCATTTTAGTTCCAAACATATTCAAACCTTAACCAACCTATGATAATGTCTCTAACTACCCTTTGAATTCCCATGTCCCTTGGGCTTCTTCAATTTTACATTTTTTTGAACTTTTTTCACATTGACAACTTTTCAATTTTTGCAATTTTACATCATTTTGAACAAAATGCAACACAGAATCCAAAATGACCCCAAAATCAAATAACATGACTTTTTAAATTATGAATTGGTCTAATATGACCTTATTCAATTGAAAAAACTGAAAACAAAAAACTAACTTAAGACTTCCATGAACCAAATTTGCTCAATAACCTTGGTGCCCCTACACCAAATTTCAATATTTAAGTAAATCTCATTAGAATGCCTTAGGTACTTTTTTCTCATATATATTTTACAATATCACTCATGCATTTGAGATTCTCTTATAATGTATACATCATAGGTGCTCATTATGAGGTTAACTTCAAATAAGTAACTTAAGATTCCTTCGATAAGCTTCACATGCTCTTTTATAATGGCTTCAAATCAGAATTGAGATTTATTAAGACCATAAAAATAAGGATGTTTCATTTCTTTTTTGGTTGATATTCTCTTCGATGGCTCATAAATCAATATTTTTTGCAACGAGAGACCGATCAATTTTTAGTAGTTTACTTAAAAATACACAAAGTAAAAGAAGAAAAACAAAGAGCATCCAAAATGGAAATGAAATGAAAATAGATGGAAGGAACTTACAAATAGGCATGCCAATCTCTCAACTTAGTCACTCTTGGTCATACATATTCACTAGGAGTTCCAAGATACCTATTGCACACAACACCTCTCATGAATAGAATAACTTGAAATTCAAGATGCTCTTATAATTTCTACATCATAGGTGCTCATAATAAGGTTAACTTCAAATGAATAACTTGAAATTACCTCACCAAGCTTCGCACACACTTTTGTGCTGGCTTAAAATCATAATTGATATTTTTCAAGATCATCAAAATAAGGATGTTGCATTTCTTTTCTTTTTGAGATTCTCTTGGATGACTCATAAATCTGCATTTTCTGCAAGGGGACACCAATCAATTTTTAATAGGTTACTTACAAATAGGAAAAGTAAAAGAAGATGATAGCATTGACATAAAACAAATTAATGTGCATACAAGTATAAATTAAGAACCAATGTGAATACTTAAAGATTAATCCAACAAACCATTCAAGTCTTCTCTACTCTTTATTGTGTCAAGTATTGTCTCATGGTTAGACTCGCATACCTTCCAAAAGGTCTTGTTCAAAGGTCTACCCCCATATTTGGTCGAAAAAACATTGGATCCCATGACAAGGTTCAAGTATTGAAAAATCTTACTATGCGTTTCAATGTCCTGAAACAACAAATGTTTAACACTCTTATGTGGGTACCTTCAAAGCCACATTCTAGTAACAAATAATCTTGTAGGGTATTCAATGTTTTCTCCATCTATAACTGGGGCCTCCAATTTTTTTTTGACCTCAACACAATGAGACAAGTAATAGTTTGTTCCCTCTTCATTTTCTTCATCTACAATAATTGTATAAACATGCCCTGCATTGATATGTGCAACAAATCTCTCAAAATTAGTCAATATTATGAATACACTACAAAGTAAGATAACAATATAGATTTTCAAAAACTAAGCAAAAAAATATATTACTTGTTGAACTAGATCTGATACGTGGTAAAAGTCAACAGATGATTCCATCTGTGTTAGTTCCAATGTCATCAGAGGGTAATACATGTGAAGTGGGCTAAGATAACTTGTCAACCATTTGTCAACCCACTCCCCTAACTCACAATCATTCCAAGCTTGCATTGTACATTTTAGCTAAGGAAAGAGTGTAGCTCACTCAATCCTATTAGTGTACAATAATCCTCATATTTCTACTTCTTAAAAATGTGCTTGCATTATGAGAAAGTTGGTTTTTTAAGAGATTTATTTTCTTTCTTTGTCTATACCCTATATACCCTAACTCTATATCTCTCCCCTCTACCCTTGTACCCTAATTCTATCTATCTCCCCTCTACCCTCTACCCTTAACCCTTATACCCTCCCTCACTCCTATCTCTCTCCACTCTACTCTCTATCCTTAAACCCTAATTCTATCTCTCACCTCTACCCTCTACCCTCTATCTCTCTCCCACTCCCTCCCTCTATCTCTCTCTTGAGTCTCTCCCTCCTACCCCCTCTCCCTTTCTAAACTCTCTCTCTCTCACTCACTCACTCACTCCTATCTCTCTCCCCTATACCCTCTACCATTAACCGTTATATCCTCAACCTTTAAACCCTAATTATATCTCTCTTCCCTCTACCCTCT
>VDFB02193867.1:663484860-663709515 GCA_007258455.2 Sequoia sempervirens
ACTCCCTCTCTATTAAACTCTCACTTCCACTCCCTCTCCCTCTCTCTCCATACTCTCTCTCTATCTCTCTTCCCCTCCTCCTCCCTCTCCCTCTCCCACCCTACCTAGAAAACTATAAATCTCTCTCTCTCTCTCTCTCTTAAAATTATCCCTCCCTCTAAAGACACACATAAATACATACATACAAGCATAATACATATGTACATACAATCATGCATACATACAAGCATACATGTAAATGCATAGATACAATATTACATACATATAGGAATACATACAATATACATGTATTGATGCATACAAGCATACATACATACATACATAAAATACAAGCATACATGTACATACAAACATACAATTATATAAACATACATTCAATAGAGTAACATTTAACATAAAGTAAGACATAATGCGAGCGTGTTATACAATGTGAACATTGTGTCTTGCTTTGGGAATCCCCAAGCCTTGGGATTGGCGTTTTCCTTGGAATACCAACCCAAAGGCTTGGAGGGCATTCTCAATGACTAGAGATGTGTTATTTTTAAATTCCTTGGAATACCAACCCAAAGGCTTGGAGGGCATTCCCAATGACCAAAGATGTTTTTTTTTAAATTCTACAATATTTCACATGATCGGGTTTGTAGTCACCATCAGGATTTCACATGATTCAATATCAAACAAATTGAACATCTTGGTAATTTTAGGTTCTCTCTTAGCTATCCAATGATGTAATTTTTTTCATTTTCTGACAATGTTAAGCCTTTCATCCATAATTTCTTTTTCTTGTATGTCTCCTTTTTGGAAAAATGAAATGTTTGGTGTTTTTGGTTATAAATTAATTGTTCATCAAAATTTCAAATAAATTACATTTTTAGAAACTAGACTCCATTCTACAATTTTTTTTTTAAAGAAATTCAATTAGTTTCCAAAATTTGTAGGGGTAGCACGGCCAAAATTCTATTTTTTAGGAAGTGTCCACTTCAAAAACTAGTAAAAAGAAAAATATTCATTAAAAAATTATCAAAAAAATCATGCATCAATTACATACTATTAGGTAACTTCTAACCATAACAATTTTAAAAATAGTAAAAAAAAGTTCACTTTGCTAGGGTCGTACAAGAGTTGCTATGTTATGTTTTTCTAACAAAAACATAACCAATTTGTGTACATCCCTCATTTGAACCCCTTAATCTCAAAAAATTTCAAAACAAAGTAGTAGTTTATAAAGTAGACTCATAGCACTTCGACCCTTGTTTTTGTTCCATCTCAAAATCTTGAGTGTAACAATCCTCAATTTCATGTCTAAGGTCAGTATTTCCTAATTTCATAAAAAAAGTGACCACTTAAGTCCCCATTGTGGGAACCATTTTTTTGCACTTACCCCTTACACAATGTTTATCACCCTAATTAATGACACTTAATGAGTGAACTATAAGCAAGTTATCTCTCAAATTCCCTACTAATTTTTAGACTAGTACAATTTAGTATACTTGAATGGAAGAGATACAACAATTTTCTTACCCAGGTGAACAATTAAGACTAATGCTAATGTAATTGCTTGTTGGAGTTCTCCACACTATTTATTCAACTTATAACTTTCTTCTTTGCTCCTAAGAAGTTCCAAATGTGTAGGAAACAAGTCAACCACCTTCTTTATGCCTAACAAATGGAACATAAAACCATTAATATTTGATAGAAATCTTGCATGAGTGAACAAACACTTAGCCATTCATGTTTAAAACCTGGTCATTGATCATCTTACTTTAAAACCACATCAATAGTTCTATTTTCACCTCACTAATTTCTTCTCTACTTTAAACGATGTCCTTAGGATGCTGCGACATTGTCTTTCATATAGAAGTCATCACTCATCATGGATATATTTCACCCTCCATAAGTCCTATCAGTAATGTCAGCATCCACATGATGAGATATCAACCATTGAATTTATGGCCCATCATCAATCACATTCATTTCCCATTGTGTATCATTGATTCATGCTTTGAATTCTAGACCACATTAGTGATGGGATATAAGGAAATGGAAAAAGATTAAGACAAGTACACCTGCATGAAAATTAAAGGAACAAGAGACATCGCTCACAAGAGCAATAAAAATTAGCAAAAGAATGTTTGAACAAACAACTCCATCACTCATCGCTATTTTGAAACTCAAATCTTGGAACGAATTTGTTATGAACAATAGGATAAAATACAACACTAATGGCCATCACACATTACTAATTCACATCATAAGACTCATAAGAAATTAATGATAAAAGAGAAGCCATCGATAACACACAAAATCCATGTATTGCGCATTGCTAATACAATGGTCAAGATTCAAAACCCATATGTGATACACAAAACAAAAGAAATATCATTCATCACACATCACTAATGTAAATCTATATTCATAAAGCTATTTGAGATGATCGATAAATGGAAATGGTAGACGAGACTTAAGTGGGACAATTTGGCATGTGCTTGTAAGTTGCATTAAGAAAGGGGACCACCTAGGACAATGTATGAAAAGGCTTCAAAGGAATTAAAGAATATTATTTCAAAGGATATAAAGGCTAGAAAGGTCAAATGCTCAACCTTATTAAATACAAGTATTTCTCACCTAGGTACAAGGGGTTGATAGTTTCATAGGATTCAAAGGCTTGAGATGTTTTAACATGATTGGGGATAAACAATAGAAGGCCAATGGTGAATTAGAGCTTTGGAAAGGACGCAAGCTTGAGGGTTAATTAGGAAAGGTCTTGTTGTATAGTTTTCCCACACACACCTCGTTGAAGACAGGGACCCTCTTTCGCTTTGGTTTTGGTGTCTTGGCCCTTTCATTTTGAGGTTTTGTCTTACTTTGGCATGTCCTAAAATGTTTATTTTGATTTCCTAAGTGATTTCCCTAAGTTATTCATTGAAGATCTTTAATTTTGAGTAAAGTTCGGGTTTTCACTAAAGTTCAAGACTTTCCACCCCAACCGAATTTTCCCGGATCTTGCTCAAACTCTGGCTGAGCACCGTCATTTGGAGATTTTTAGTCTTTGTGGAATTCTGCATGGTTCATATTTTTTTGGATTCCATCCTGTCGTCGGGTTCCTATATTTTCTTGGCTGTCTTGTCAGGGCCATTAATGTTTTTGTACGAGCTTTAAATGATGTATTTAATTGATTTTTGAGGTCTTTTGCACTATTATGTTTATTGTTTACTATCAATTGGGCTGAAGAGTGCATTCTAGTGAGTTTTTTATTGGATTTGGGGCATTGAACTTGAATTGTTCGATTTAAGTGGCGATTTTTGGTGCATTTCTACCGTTGTTCTTTGTGGACGCCATTAAATTCGCATTTACTATTTTTGAGATTGATTTCCTCTCCACAATGGTATGTATTGAATTGCTTTGCTTTTAATCGATGATTGTGGATAACGCTTTGATATTATAGTGTTTATTGGGGTTTGAATCCTTGAATGTTTGAAGAGTTTGATGATAGGGTTGCCATACATTGCTTTATTTATCATCTCCCAAGTGAGTTTTGAGGTCCTTTGTTTATTTGAATTTTGATGTATCTTGCTTGAGAGCTATGAGTTATCCCCTAGCGATCACTTAGTAGTTGAAATGTTTGAATTTAGAGCTTGCATGTGCATTAATGGTGGATTTGTAGGGTTTGAAACCTAGGGCAATGCCATTCCACCTTATTTCATCTTAAAATTGATCTAGAATGCTAAGAGAATCCATAGAGGGCCGGTGTCAAACTCATCTTGAGGTTAAATCTTTGAAATTCATAATTGATCTCGTATTCTGGGAAAAATCATGATTTTCTATCGTAGTTTGGGTTTCACAGTCACTTCAGGATTTTTTGTCCCTGGCAGATTTTCTAGGTCTAGCGGATTTTCCTAATCTCCTCTGATTTCCTAGAATCTGCATGCTTTCGAAGTTTTGTCTTGTCTGCAGATTTCCATTGACCCCAGATTTTCTCGAAGTTCTTTATTGCCTAGTTTTTTATGAAGTTTATGAAGTGTCTCTGCCTTCGCAGAAATCCATCTCTAGCGGATTTTCCCAAAATTTGATGAATTGTAAGGAAATATGGAATAGTTGGATTTATTAATGATTTATGATGCATTTTATGGTTAATTCATGCTATATTATGATCTCCTATATGGTTTATTGATTGATAATGATCAGATTTAATTGTTAGTAGGTGTTTCATAATTATTTTGTTGGCATCCATCTGGTCTAGAATTTCCTGAAATTCCTCCCTAGCTTAGATTTCGCGGATGGTCCTGAAACCCAAAGTTTATTAAGATAATTTTATATGAGATTTGATAACACCTTGATTATATGGGGTTTATTATAATGGTGTTTTTGATGGATTAACATTGCCTTCCTGTGGTTTTTACTATGATTTTTGTGTTGGGTGCAGCCTGAATCTAGCAAGGAAGTGACTGGATCTTCCATGTCTGAAGTAGAGAAGATTAAAATGGACATCAAGAACAAGATCCCTGAGAGTAAAATTACATCAATCTGGTTAGAGGTGACTAATTCAAATGTTATACTGTGGGATTATGAGGAATTCAAAGAAAGAATGGTAGCCAAGGATCTTCCTTTGGTGGCTAGAAGAATGAAGGAATCAATATTGTCACATGTAGCCAGTTTTCATTCCATAGTCCAGTGCTATGAGCTTTTCCTTGAGTGTACAAGACACTATGACTAGGACACACAAAGAATTATTGGTCCCCAAGGGAGACTTGTAGCAAATCTCAACCTTGTTTCTATTGCTCAGACTTTTGATATGCTAGAGAGGTGTCACGTGGTGGCATTAAACATGGAGGAAGCTAAGGGGTTTTATGAAGAACAAACTGTGAAATCAAAATAGCTCATCAATTCCTAGCTGGAGAAGCCTAAGTCTCATTATTCCAAGTTGCCTAAATAGCTATTTAGGGAAAAATTCAAGAGGGAATACTATGATGCCATCACATTGCTTAGTAGGCTAGTTGGATTAAGAAATGCAGGTGTGTTTGAGAATTGGATGTGCCATGCTATTGTAACGATGGAACGAGAACATATCGACTATCATTGGGCTAGTGTGATTAGCAGAGTGATCCATGAGAAACTATCCAATGTGTTGCAAACCAAGACCTTCATAGTGACTTCATATTCGGTCTATGCACTTATGAGATTTCACCCCTACAAAGGATTGAGTACAAAGGGAATCTTTGGGTGGGATATTATTTATGAGGTTTTCCCTAAGTTGCATTTGGGAAGTTCAAATTACCGAAGGGTGAATGATGCATTCACCATGCATATTACCAGATTACTTCAAGGTGCAGAACATGTCAAAAATTCAGACCAAGCCAAGGAGCTAATTAAGAAATATGGTGCTTGGTTTATTTAGTTCCCAACCTTCTGATACATTCAGATTGATGGCTGCTAGAGGGCTCCTTACATACTTCCAAGGTATCTTATGGATCATATCATACTTCTGGAAGTCACTAGACAAATATGTGACTTTGATACCATAGTCAAGAGGGACAAGCATAAGTCTGGATTTGGTGGAGACTTCCCTTTGAGGATTGGCACTGGAGAGGGATGCCCTTCCATTGTTTCAACTCAGGCTTCAGAAGAGGAGATGACTAATTTTGATTTATTCTTTCACTCTAAGAGATCAAGGTTTGATATCATAGGTGAAGCTCAAAAGAAGGCCAGTAGGGAGTATAGCCATAAGGTTGATTTGGAAGACTACTAGGCTAATTACAGTGATGAATTTGAGGTCAGGAAGAAGTTCTCTCTGCTCCTGGTTGAATCAGTCTGACTATACAATGTGAGGGAAGTCCTAGACCAACTTAACAATGATGGAAGCCTGATTTAAGATCATGCTTATGAGGTGATAAAAGACAGGCCGATTGGTTATGTAGACTGGCTAGAAGAAGAAAAGACAGAACTAAAATAGTTGATGGATCCAGTTATCAAGTTTACCAGGATGTGGTTAAAGCATAAATTGTGGGAGTTGGAGAATGAGGGAGTGAAATGTACCTATGAGCTGATGGGAGATATGGACCCTCACTCCACTTCTGAAGAGTCAACTAAGCAAGATCCTAAGGGCAAGGGTAGGCTAGATTCTCCTTTCAAAATCAAGATAAAAGTTGTTCAAGAAATGAAATCCCAAGAAGTAGAAAAGTAGAGAAAGCCAATGGCTAAGAAGAGGACAAGGACCAGGAAGTCTAGGTAGAAGGAAACTAAGGGGAAAAATTCTGAGGTTGATGATCCTGTGCCCAAAAGGAGAAGAGTTGTAAGACTATCATAGAGGGCGAGCTCCAAGGTAGGAGAAGAAGTTACCCCACCGGTGGTAAATGTAGAAAGCTCAGAGGAGAAGGCACGAGTGTATACAAGGAGGTCTAGGACTCCTTCCCCCAAGGATAGTGTGCCTAAGGCAGACCTTCCTCCAGGTGTTTCTCATGAGGAGCAGCATGATGATGTTCCTTTTGACCATGGAGCTCAAAGTGAACCTAGAGAATCCAAAGAAGTTGAAGATCATCCAAATACTGAAGGGGAGTAATTTAATGAGGGTGACCTCTACAGTGCAGATGAAGAAATTGAAAAGGTAATACAATCTCCCTTGGCTGCATATGTAGAGTCACCTATTAGAACTGAAGAGATCAAATCACCCCTAAGAGAAGAAGCAAAGAAGGTTCCATCACCTAAGCATAAGGAAGAATATGCTGAAGAAGAGGGGGGTAGGACATATGAGATTCCTGAGAAGAAGGGTTTGAGTGAAGAAACACCTAAGGTTCAACAAGAAGAGTAGAAACAAAGTGAAGTACAATTGGAATCCATTTCCCTTGGTTGGTTGGATAAGGAGATAAGGAGAAAAAAAATTGTTGTGGAAGACACTCCACCAAATTGGGATGAATTGTTGGCTAAGATTGGAAAGGACAAGGGTAAGAAAAAGGCTAAGGTCATCTTGAGGATTGAGAGAGATGAGGCCAGCAACAGAGTTATCCACATTTCCACCCTTGATCCAAATAAGAATAGAGATGAGGTATCTACAAAATACTATAATGTGCAGACTTTCAATTTGGGGCCTACATCCGTTGAGCAAGATATTGAAGATTATCAAGGTTCTAGTGCGGTCATCTTGGGCAGATTGAGGAAGGAAATAAAGACTAAGTAGGAGCTAAGAAAGGAAAATGAGAAACTTAGGAAATGCTTGGAGGATTTGATGAAACCCTTGCAATCTATTAACCCCTAGGTTTCTGTTGCAAATCCTTTACCTTAGGAGACTATCACCGAATTGGAGAGGATGAAGGCTTCCACTCTTGCTACTGCAAATTGGCTGCAAGGGGTGTGAACCAAAGGAAATGAGGCCATTAAGGATATTTTTTCAACTAGGAAATTTGCTATTAGGGCAGTTGATTGGTTGAAGGAGGTGTTAGCCTAGGACAAAGAAGATACAAATCTCCTACTGCAAAAAAACTAAAACTGTCATGGAGTACACCAGGGATAAGTTAGTAAATGATAAAATTCTTCCTTCCTCCTGAGCTGCTGAACCTTGGGAGTGGTTTGAAGCACAACAAATCAAGTAGAAGGTTTTGAAGAATATTTACAAACAAAGGAGGCAGATTGATGATACCCTAGCTAGTATTTCCAATGGATCCATTGCTTTCTTTGAGATTATGATAGGAAGAAGGAAGATTTCCCCTACATATTTGAGTTTGGAACAATTGAGGAAATGGTGGCATGATGTTTATGCTCTAGTAAGTGATGATTCTATTTTTGAGAACCAGTTGGATGATGTGGCCACCTACATTGTTGTCATTGATAAATACCTAACCTATAGGGTTGATTGGGATAAGTTGGTGAAACAGTCCAGGGAGGAAATTGCATCAATTGAAAGGAGACTTAGGGTTTTTCCTTTACCACCTGTGGCCAACTTGGATAGTGTGCTTTTGAAAGTTCATCAAATGCTAGATTGACATAAGGACAAAGGGGAAGGGAGTTAATGATTGGATACATCGAGATTTGTGCTTCCCTAATATTTTGACATGCATTGGTCCGAGCTACATTGGAAATCCTAGGCCGACCTGGATGAAGTTCATGCATTTAATGCATATTTTATTTCATTTTGAATTTCTCTTGGCTGACTTGTTGTGCCTAATTATTATTGTAAAATCCTATCTAGGCCAACATGTCTTGATGGTTCTATAAATATGGCATTTTGCCTCATTTGTAGGGGTTAAGTTAAGATATAGACATAAGAAAATAGAAAGATAGATAGAGCGAATTAAGTAGAGCAAGAGTTAGCAAGTAGGTGTTCTCAAGAAAAATTTGTAACAAAAAGCTGGAATTGTTGCTATAGTGGATAATTTGATGCAAGTAATGACATTGTGATTTGGTGCCATACTTGTGTTTTCTTATCTTGCATGGTTCTCGTTATTCTATCTTTAGAATTGCTTTGAGGAAAATCAATATTTAGCTTAGATTTGATTTAATGATGTTTATGGTTTGATATTCGAAGTGTTGCAGCAATCCCTGGTCCATACTTTTCACAACCAACTGATTGTTAGTTGCTTTTCAAAGTTAGCCTGGACTTTATATTCATTGCACTTAGTTCAATTGTGAGGGTTTATTCATTTCAATTGCAATAGCGTTGTTTGAATGAATGTTCATGATCTGAAGATATTAACACCTTAGAAAATTGCACTTTTTCTATAAGATTGCAGATTTATCTAGGTCAAGTAGAAATCATTTTTGAGGGATTGGTCCATTTCAAGTGTTTTTTCATTTTCATTGTTAATCATAGGAGTAATATTAAGTTTAGAAATATCTTTGAAACCATTTTATCTTTTTTTATTTCTTTGATTATTGGTTTAACTTTAGGATTGAAGTATCATTACATTTCTAGATCTGAAAAATTGAGATTTAGTATTTTGCTTGGAGTAAGGTCCCATTGTGATTACCAACATTTTCACATTTATCACTGAATTGTTTATGCATTGTCAAGATATGACATTAGAGACCTTGGGGTTATCTCTTGAGGCTTACTGATAGAGATTTACCTTTCAAAAGAGATAGGATATCATATTCTATCTGAGTTGTTTCCATGTAGAAAACATCATCAACAAGTCCCAGATAACATAAAAACCTAAAACAGTGATGGTAAACATAACCCTAAGCTTGAAGAGATGGGTTTAACCAAAATTTTATAGGATGAGAAATGGAACCAAAGCAATATTTAGGGGTTCCATCACAAGGAAAAAGATCCCCCATAAGAGAGACAAAGAGAGACCATTCAACCATCCCTTGATGAGATAACCCACTGCAAAGAAACACTAAAAGCACACTAGTGGAGTAACACTAGAACACTAATCAAGGAAAGCAAAGGAAAGATAGTTATGATATTAGAAACATTGAAAAACTCTCAATTATGGAGCAACCCTGGAATCATGATAAAGCAACATTAGTCTCAATTCCAAGGAACACCTGAAAAACTCTCAATATGGAGCAACCCTAGAATATGAATGAAGCAACAACAAATATAACATCGTTCTAGAACTAAAATGAAGTACAAAGATCAAAATTGCACCTTCCCAAGTGGCAATATGTCCATGTGATCAACTAGAATGTGAATACACACAAATATGATTAAAAGATACCTAGGTATAAATTAGAAAAAGTGCATGGATGGCATGATAGAGGTCCACAACACCTTTCCAATTCCATGAGAACCACAAAAATTAAAGATCATGACAAAAAGTTGTGAGCTCGAAAGTGAAAATAAAGATTTGACTTCAAACAATGTTCAATAAATACCCCCAAAAAGAAAATTAATAGAAAATAACCTACACCATTGTGAAGTATGTTGAACCAAATTTATGATGATATCTTGTTTGTGAAAATTTGACTCATTGACTGCAAGTTATGGAATTTTGAAAAAAATACCTGATCTAGGCATGTGGGGACAAAATTAGAGCCATAGGCCATAAGCCCTTAGGAACCCATGTGATTGCATTATTGGTGTTGATTTTTTTTTAAATTATGCCCCTAGTGATGGAAATGCTACTAAGGGGTAGTGAGCCACAAGCCACACCACCCTAGGGCATAGCCCCCTCTATGTTGAGTGCCAGTCATTAGGGTTTAAACCTATGACCAGGTGCTTTACCATATGTTTAGAAAAAATAAAATTAGTAATATTAAACCTATGGATACAGGTGAATTTGTACCATGATTTGATTGATAAGATTGCAAAATGTTCAAAATGATGCAGACGTGACATAGGGTACCATCACTACTTAGGATAGAGAAATATGCTCCTAAATATAGTGAACAATAAATAAATATTTTAGTGACAATGACCAATTAGTACAAACCATGTATGACCTATCATATGGTATAGATCTGTACAAAATGGTGAACCCAAAAAAACCTCTAATACCCTTGAGATAAAAGTGTCAAAATTTGATGAATTTATAGTCGATCCTTAGGTTATTAGTCATTTTGGACACAATGGAAGAGTTATATTTGGCCCAAAGTGCCCAAAAAATTCATCTACCTCCAAGATCTAGCAACTGTAACCCTCAACTTGAAACCCTTGTAGATCAGTCAAAACATGATGAAAATTGATGAAACAAAAGGAAAACTTGACTTTCTTTGATGCCTTGGATTCAACCATGAGATCCTTGAAACCCCCAATTGCACTTAGAAATTTTTTCAAGATAATATTGGTCCCTCATATTTGGGAATAATTCTGCAACACTAAAGCTCTAATACCATGTGGGAGTTTATAGTGAGATCCTCAACACCCCAAGATCACCTACAAGACAACAATAACTTCCAAAAGAGAGAAATGATAGAAATATAATGATATGATTATGGATGCAATATTTTTGTATGGAACATAACAATGTACACATAATGCCTTTCTTATAAAGGCAAGTTGTGAGATAGGATTAGACAAGATCATGACATGTGTCTTAATCATATAGAATGAGACAACTACCTCTAAAAATATTAAATGACTTGGGATACAAGAATTAAATACCAAAATAAAATATAAGTTCTAATGACAACTAACACTAACTAGAAATATTCCCTCCTAGTCCACCTAAGTGGACTTAACATGTAAATAGGACCTAGATAGGTAAAACACCTATTTACACCAATATTTAAGCCTAGAGGGGTTCCATCTAAGGTGTTTTGATTACCTTGAATTAAATGAAAATCCCCTTATATATAACCCTTGGGATTAAATCAAACCCTTAATGGAGTCTTCTCCAAACCTATCGAAAATGTTGACAAAAAAATAGTCTTACTTCACCTTTTGGGGATCAAATGAATTCATTAGTAATTGACATTTTGTAAGTATGTAGCCCTTCATATTAGATTTAAAAAAATTACAATATTATTATGTTTTTCTTTAATATTATATTTTAAAAAATTATAATGAATGCATATATATTATGAAGAAATAATAACTTATATTTAAGATACTACGAAAAATAACATTATAAAAGAAACTCAAAAATGCATTTCCCTCCACATAGATGCCCATGTTTCAATTTTATTTTGATATGCATGTTAAGAGAAATATATTTTAAAAATTAATAATAAATAAAATATTTAATAAAATTTAGCAAAAAAAATATATGCACTAAATATTAGAGTTAATGATTAAATTCCAATAAATCATAAAAAGGTTAATTGTAGTAAAATTTAAGTGTTACAAAATAAGGTCACTCAATATAAAATAATAGAAAAATTTATTGAAAAAGGATACAAAACATTATTTAAATTTTAAAAAATTATAGCTTGAATGTACATAGAAAATATCAAAAATCATTAGTTTGAATCATCATTTAATCCTTGAACATTTATTTCCTATAATTGAAATAAATTGAAATGTACTAAAAAAGAAAGTTTTGAGTGTCTCACATAGGCCAAAAAAGGGGACACACTATTGCTAAGACAATTGTATCTCTTTTTCTCTCAAACCTCATGAAATCTAATATGAATGTGTGATTTCCCTTTACCTCTTGTGTTAATGTGAGTGTGTTAATGGTGATTTAGGTGTTGTTTTTCATGTTCATTTTATTTCTTAGAAGTGTTTTCTTTTCTTCCTTCTTTACATGTGCATTCAAATAGTCTTCATCCATGTGATTGTACCATGTGTATAAACCTTAGTTCCATGAAGGAATCCCTTCTCTTGGATTATGGATTTAATATATTATGTTTTATTTTCATGTTCCCCCATTTCCCCTTCCCTCTCTTTGGTGACAAGTTAGATATCATTCAAATCATTAGAAGGGCCTATCCTTTCAATCATGGAGATTGGTTTTCTAGAAATTAGTTTACCTATAAACATTTCCATTATTGGTGCTTCATGTGTAATGCATTGGTCCTCGAAACAAAAGACTCAAAATCTCTTCAACTATTTTTTAGACCAGATGGAACCATCAATAATTTTTAATCACTATCATGGGATCCATCCCATTTTGGTTAAGGTATTAGTGTAATATTATCTTTCTACCATTTTAATCCTTCCTTTTCATCTAGTGACTCTATTCAATCTTGGACCCAAAAATGACCAACTATGATTTTTGGTGAGGAATCATAGTTATATGCTTTGTTGGATCATTCCTACTTTACTTGGTGACTACATGTTATGAACTTAGGGAATATTAGGAATGTTCTTGCTCTTGATTTGTAATTTTTTATAGGTCTATACATTGCAATTATAAAGTTTTTCTATCTACAATTCCTTACCACTATGGTGACATACAACAGCTATACACCCAATCTAAATACCCCTATGTGTGTTTGTGTTTTTCAATTGGAGCACCCAACTATTTATTTCCTACAAGATTTATTTAGTTAGTGTAATGAAGGGAACTTTGAGGAGGAATGTATTATCAAGAAATATTAAAGGGAGGAATACATAAAGAAATATAGGTATGGGATATGTGTTAAAGTATAATGGTTGAAGCAAGCCATGGATGAACTAAAGAGAGAGAAAGAGTATCAAGCTAACTTTACTAAAAAACAATGGCTAAATGATACTTTGGAGTAGAAGAATGAGGTTAAGTCAGCTAAGAGACATACCTTGTAGGGTCAACCTATTATAGTGTGTCCCACTTTTTGGCACATTAAAATCAAAATTTTAAACCAAATTTCCACTTTTTGACATGTATAGCAAGTAAATTGTTAATAATTTGAAAACGATGTGAACTAGTGATTCTTAATATTTTTTATGTAGATTATGTAATGTCACAAAATTTTACCCTAAGAGAAATTTCACATTTACACATTTAGCCTTGTATTTATTGCACCTACACGCATTCATTATAAGGACCTCATGGCTCAGAATTTTGTGATACCAATTCCATGAGGGTCAATGATGAAGTGAAAATATTCCACCACCACATTTCCCAAAAATTAATTTGTTGGACACATGTGTGATGCGCAAACATCTATGTAACATGCTAGCATCCACATGGCTTTCTGAGTTTGAAATGCAAAATCTTGGAATCCTTTAGAATAGGTTCAACACATGTCCCTACAGTCAGAACTCTGAGTGTAATGGCTCCTCCCACCTCTTGCAACAAAAAAACTCCCTTTCTTTCTCTCATTTTGGGGGTTCCCTTTGATTCTTCACTTTACTCCTTCAATCTCACTCCATTCTCTACTTCTCCTTCTTTCCAATTTGAGTGAAGCTTTGCCAATTTGAGGTCCCTCCAACAACCAAATATCACTTTCAAGGATTCAAAGATGCATTCATACATTCAAGAGGGCCACAAACTATAGGTAATGCTCTCTTATTCTCTATCTATTTGCAAATAGATTACTTTATTGACTTGCTATTTTTTGGTGTGGGTTCTCGTCCTTGAGCAAGGATTGTTTTCACCACTTTCTATTTGTCTACTTTTTCTATCTATTTGTTTTTCCATCGAAGTGGGAGCACCAAAACAAGGGTTTGACTACGACAAGCCTTGAAATAGCCCCAATTTTTTTTCTCATTCATTTTGTGTGCAAGTTTCCGAAGTGAAGCTCAAGGAAAGGTTTCAAGAGTGTAATCACTTCTAATTTTATCCTTGGCTCTCCTTTGTGTTTTATATCATTTCTCACTTTCTATTTATTTGTTTTATTGAGCAGATCTTAGGTTTGAGCATATTAATAGGGTTGAAGTATTTATGTTGAAGGTTCTATTTCTCTATTTTCCTTGGATACTAGAATGTACCTTGGAATCTAGTGTGTTGTGTTGACGTCTTGATACCACACTATAATCCTCTGACCAAGAGCTATTCCTTCTGAGGTAGATATCTTGAAGCTCTACTCTCTCAGATTATGAAGCAGTCTTCATGAATAATTATCCCTAGTATGACCTCTACATTTTTTTTCATTTAGTAAAGCTTGAGGTAGTTAAGAGCAATTCGCTCCCTAGGATTCTTTTGAGAATGAAGAAACTCGTGAGCAATGAATCCACCTTCTCTTTTATTTTGGTGAACCTGACATGAAACATGTCAGATATTTTTTTGCAATGTTTTAACATTTATGATAATGCTTTCTCTGGGGAAGACTTCGATATGTTGGATGATTCTCTAGAGTATTTATTAGAAGCATATTCCTCTACCTAAGATCTCCTAAGAAAAATTCTCTTCCACATGATGAAGAGTTGGTGAATGTTGTTGTAGTCTTCATGATTCTCCAAGGCCTAAGAGACCCATTATGTACTTGACTTGAGCTATCCCTTCCCTAATAAGATTCATTCTATTTGTGGGGTCCCATATTCTGATGACTCAACAAACTTGTATACCATGTTTGTATGAGCCATAGACTCTACTTTTTATAATGTTGTAGCACACACATTCAATACTATAAGAAATTAGAATAACTTGAATCAACAACCTTCTATTCCTACAACTCAACCTGCTCAAGTTCCTACTTCTTTATCACCTTCTCAACCAAGTCTTCCTTCAACACCTAAACTTGTGACTAAAGCACCTGGAGACTATGATCTTGTCAAGCAACTTTATGTTACTCTAACTAAGATCTTTCTTTGGGATCTTCTTTACACCACTCTGGTTTATCAGGATATGCTTTAGGAGTCCTTTCAAAAGATCCTCTTTCCTGCTTCCACTAGGTCGATAGATGTTAATGTGTTGATGGCTTATCTTTGTACAGATTCATTGAATATCATGTTCTATCCACAAATGCTTCTATGCCCAAATGTATAGAAGCAAGAAGATCCTCTAATGATCATAGTTAGTGTTAATAGCATTGGTATTATATGTACCCTCATTGATATCGATTCAACTCTCAACATTTGTGGTATGGATCTATTACCTAAGATTAATGTTTATTCTTCTCATTAGCTAATTATTCTCTATACATTCAGGGATTTCATAACATTTGTCATCAAACTCTTGGAACCATAATATTTCCATTGAAGCTAGGACCTATTACCTTACTCACTTTGGTTTATGTGATTCCTATCCCTTTACCTTATAATTTTCTTCTAAGAAGACCTAGGATTCGTGCTATGGAAGCTGTGACCTCTATGCTACATTGCTTTTTAAAGTTTGTAGCTAACAATTGAGTTATCACGATTAAGAATGACCCTAAAGTTGTTAAC
Organism: Sequoia sempervirens; assembly: GCA_007258455.2. Classification (NCBI taxonomy): domain Eukaryota; kingdom Viridiplantae; phylum Streptophyta; class Pinopsida; order Cupressales; family Cupressaceae; genus Sequoia; species Sequoia sempervirens. The sequence goes on from VDFB02193867.1 coordinate 663,500,486, forward strand.
CTTTGTGATTTGGTGACTATTGGTCAAGCCTCAGTTGTTTCCACTCTTAAGAATTACATTTTGTCACTAACCTTTGATTCGATGAAATTTTCTTTGATGGTACCATCTTTGGACATTGTCCCTCAAGTGAATGTCCCTAAAGAGGATCAATCTAAAGCACAAAATCCTAAGTCTTTCCCCACTATTTTTGATTCTTAATTGAATGAAATTATTGGTGATGATTGGGGATCCTTAGAATTCTATGAATACTTCATTGGAGAATATAAAGTGAATTCCATCCAACTCGATCTTCCAATAACTTCAAACACCTCTACTATGAAAGTTGATCAACCTCTTACCAAGAAAGAAAGTTGTGACCCTATCTAGGAACCCAAATATTCATATGTTAATGAGGATGATTTGAATTTTGTTAGGGAGGTTAACATTTGTGATTCCAATGAGAAGGATGGTTGTGATCTCATAGACACATTTGAAACTCATTGCTGGAATGACACTCTCTATGTGGAACCACCTCCTTCTAAGGCTTTGAAAATGCAATATGGCCTTGGATACAGGCTTGTTTCTAAGTATGGTTATGGGTATAAAGGTCTTGGGTGTATTGAAAAAGGAATTCAAGTCCCTATCCAATATAAGCCTCACAAGTTCAATTTTGGTTTGGGATTCTCTATTGAATAATCTAGGAAAAAACCATGGTGGGGTGTTAACATGATTTTGATTGAACCTCTCAACTTAGTTCATCTCCATCTAATAGAGGATAAAATAGAACTTGATGAAGTTCCTCTATACATCTTTTCCTCAGAGGAAGTGCTAGAAGAGTTCTTAGGTGCCTATTCCCACTTGCCTTCCATTCACCATAGGTGACGATTCTTGTATTGCTTGAATAAGCATGCATACTTTGGAGAATTTGTCAAGGAGGCTCCCCTATCTAACATTGAAAATGGTGTCTCAATACCTCATCCTAAAGATCATAGGCATCTCCTCAAGGGAGATACTATTGAAGTTTTCATGGATCCTAAACTCCTTGAAAGGGTGATCAAGATAAAAAAGTTCCTTTCTTCTAAAGAAGCTAAGGAGCATTCCAACCTCTTACATTCTCATCTCAATATCTTCGCTTGGTTTTATGAGGACATGCCCAATATTTATGAGTCTATAGTGGTTCACAATATCATTCTATTCCTGATGCCAAGCCTATTAAGAAAAAAATATGAAAGATCAATCCCAAGGTTTCCTTGTTGAACTTAAGATTGAGATAGAGAAGCTATTAAAACTAGGCTTTATCTATCTAATTGACTATTGTCCTTGGATTTCAAATATTGTCAGCATTAGTAATTTTGATGGTTGTATTCATATATGCATCAAATTTTGTGACCTCAATAAGGCTTCTCTTAAGGATGATTTTCATTTCCTAATATAGATATTATTGTAGACTTGACTACACATCATGCCTAGTCATTCATGGATGGCTTCTTGGGCTATAATCAGATCTGTATTAACCTAGAAGATCAATATAAGATAGCCTTCACTACTCCTTGGGGTACCTTTTTTTATGTGTCATTTGGGTTAAAGAATGTAGGCATGACTTATTAGTGGAAAATGACCTTGATCTTTCATGACTTCATTCAAAAAAATTAGATGACTACATTGATGAAATCTTGGTGAAGTCCATAACTTGTCAATATCATGTAGGAAATATTCATCTCATTTTGAAAGGATTTGACTCTATAAGATGTAGCTCAATCCTCTTAATTGTGTCTTTGGTGTGGACATAGGAAATATTTTTGGATTCATAGTTTCTCATTGTGGAATCAAAGTCAAAATGAACAAAATTGACAGTATTGTTAACATGCCTCCACCTAGAAACATCTCTGAATTATAGAGTTTGAAAGGGAATATTTAGGAGATTCATAGATTCATATCTCAGTTGGTTGATCAAACACTTCCCTTCACTCATTTATTGAAAAATTTTGTTCACTTTATTTGGGATGAGGAGTGCTAGAAAGCTTTTGATTCAATAAAAACTTATCTAGCTAATCCTCCCATATTAACATCGGCTATGCATTATAGACCCTTTTTTCTTTACCTTGTGGGATCACCATATGCTTTGACAACCTTTCTTGCTCAATATGATGATTTCAGAAGAGAAAGAGTGATCTATTGCATTATCCATGTCCTTGTTGATTATGAAACTTGTTATTCTACCATAGAGAAACAATGCCTTTCAGCATGTCATTATGAAAAGTGATCTTCTAAAGAATTTGTTTTCTAGTGTTGAACTTTCTAGAACATTAGTGAAATGAGTAATGTTGCTTTATGAGTTTGACATAAAGTTTGTAACTCAAAATTCCATAAAATTTCAAGAGGCTATTGATTAATTGGAAACCACTCCTTCATCTCCCTCCTTCCTTCGTTAGGACCTATTTCCCAATGAAGATATTTTTGTGATTAGTCATGATCTTGTATGGGAGATGTATTTTGATGGATCGATATGTCAAATTGGCTTCAAAATAGGTGTAGTTTTGATCTTTCTTGAAGGTAATTTGATTAAAAAAATGAATTTCATGAAGTTTGGACCAAGTTAGGGTGATCAAACATATGATTTTTTATATTTTTTAAAAGTTGTAATAAAAAATTCATAATTAATTATTTACTTGGAAAAAAATTATAAAAAAATATGCATCACATTAAAACATGAGTCCTCTACTTATATCTAAAATCTTATAAAAAAATATTATCATTTTATTGTGGTTAGGGTGGTTAGATAGACACCTACTTCTTATTTTTTCCTTGAAGTTTAAGTACTACTGCATTGAAATTTCAAATTTCAATCAAATAGATTTGTTTTTTTAAATAAACCTAGTAGTTTAAAAACTACATTCAATTTGATATAGATTATATTCTTACATATTTTGGAAATAATAGAGATAACTTATTTAAATTTTTATGTCAAGTTACCTAACTCTAATTTTCCTTAATTTTTTTCCACTGAAGGGCATGTTTTTTCCATGATGATCCTGCACATACCTGTCCCTAGGAGAGAAAAATGACTCATAGATGCCATAGAGAACACTATCTCCTTAGTGCCTTTGGATAAGGATACGAAAGTATACCACTTTTTGGTTCATATTATTTGTTCTACTATTTTTGATGAACCTAAGTATGATGATCTTGTGTGTTCTCACATAGACTTGAGAGAATGGTACTCTAATATCTACAACTATCTGAAGACTAGAAATTTTCTTGATGATGTGATAAAGAATGATCACACTCGGATACAAAAACTTTCAGTCTATTATGTTTTCTTATCAGATGTTCTTTATCAAAAAATTTATAATGATTTAATTGTTCAATGAGTACTAAAGTGAAAATACCCCTTGTCATTAACGAAGCCTATTCAGGTTTTGGGGGTGGACATTTTGGTGGTAAATTGTTTGTGTGAAAATTGATTCACATGGTATACTTTTGGAAAATGATGAAAGAAGATTCTTTTGATTTTGTCAAGAAGTTTTTGTAATGTCAACATCATAGTCATCTTATTCATGCTCTTGAACAAGAGCTACAAAATTAGACCTCTCCTTGGTTGTTCATAACATGGGGGTTGGATATTATTGGGAAGATATCACCCCTTCTTCTAAAGGACATGTATTTATCATTATTGCTACCAATTACTTCATGAAATGGGTTGAAGCTATCCTACTTCATCTATGACTGTCGAAGTTATTTTTAGCTTTCTTCTAAATAACATCAATGCTTGCTTTAAAATTCCTTTCACTTTCATTTGTAATAATGACACACCATTTAAGAATAAGGAAGTGAAGCAATTCCTGAAGAAGTTTCGTATCCAACATAGATTCTCTACACCATATTATCCTCAATCCAATTTCCAAGCAAAAGCATATAATAAAAACCTTGAGCTCATTATTTGAAAAACATTGAATGAATATTGTAATACCCCTCATACTGTTTAGACTTATTAATTTCTATGTGTTAACTTGATACGATGATACTATGATGATACTATTGTGGTTTGATTTGGTTGGTTTGTAGTTTGATGATGTTGTTATTCCTTTAGTGGTCATGATCATTTGATATGACATTATTAGGATGTTGTATGATACTCTGTGTTGTTGGATGTGACATTTATGTGGTTTTGATTGATGCTTTGTGTTGTGATGATGATTGACTCATCGATCTGGTGTGTGCGGATGTGTAGTTTAGTTGTTTGCTTCTTGTGACATTATTAGTATGATTTATGATACTTTGTGTGTTGATTTAATTATTGTTTATTCAAATAGATTTTCATTAATGCTTTATATGTCGATGTGATGATTCTTTGGTGATCATGTTATTTGGATTCAGTATTATTTTATAATGCAATGGTTTAATAATTCTAGTTTTGATGCAGTAGTTAAATATCATGTTATCTTATGATCAATTTGGTTAGAAATGTTAGCTCGTCATTGATATTATAATTGTTAGAATAGAGTAGGTGAGAGGACAGTGTAGCATCACTCATTCACGAGTGCCCTGCTACACTACAATTCCTTCTCATGATAGGATGTTGATTATATATATACATGTGCTACTTGATGTTTATTTGGATGCAGGATTGCAGGAATAAGTCTTGATTCCACCTGCTTCGGCAGGACAGGGCGAGCAATAAATTAACCCAATGGGTAAAAGTTGAAAAAGGGAGTAGGTTTGGAAGTGTCCCCGTCCCAAGTCTGTCGTCTATTGTGAGTCATTGTGTTATGATTGAAGTTTTGTCTTGTCTTGTATGTAGTTTCATTGTTGAGTAATTATTTAATTCTTGGTTAGTGTTTAATTAATTAATCGTATTTCATAAAATAATTAAATAATGTTGCATTGTTATTTGATTTAATTGAGAGTTAGAAAAATATTAAATTTAAATATATTGTAAATTAAAAGTGATTTAATTAATTAAAAATGCAAATAATTATAATTAAATTTATATTGTTGAGAATAATTGGATATTATCTTTTTTATTAATATTAAATTAGAAAATCATGTGAGGATAATATCTGAATTAAATAAATTATTTTAATTACAATTTTAGATATGTGTGAGCTTTTAAAAGTCGGAAAAGGACCAATAAGAAAAGAGGCCTTTTGGAAAAGAAAGCAGAAGGGCTTTATTGCTCTTTATCTTTGATTTATTATTTTTATGAGGGGATGATTCACACACACAAGTTTGCTCTGTTGTCCTGGATCTGCAAAAAGAAAATTAAGAAAGATAGTTTTTTTTTAGTTTGGAGTTTTTTGGGTAAAGATTATTGTGGTTGAAAGAAAAGAGAGATTCAGAAGAATGTTGAGGGAAGAAGATCGAGAAAAGAGCTACAGGCGGGGATTCGGGAAGAGAGCTGCAGAAGGAAATCGAGCGGGGGCTTTAGAAGGGATTCTTCTTCAGACAAAGGACTCCAGGTTTTTTTCTCCTTTTAAATATATTTTTTAATACTTTGTAGATCTGTAAACAAATCTGGTTGCTATGTTTTTGAAAATTGTTTGAATGAAGTTTTATGATTTGAAAACTTTGTTGTATTAAAACCCTTGGATCTTCTATAGAAAATTTTAGTTAAACCCCTTTCAAAATTCTTCTATAAAATTTAGCAGTGAAATTTATTATTTGAAATAAAAATAATTTAAGTTTGAAGTTTTGATTTACTAGTCAGATCTATATTGAGTTTACAAAAAAAAAAATCTGTTATTAGGTTGTTGCTCTAAATTTTCTGATTAATATATATATATATATACTCACTAAGCAAATGAATAAATGTATTATTTATTCTGTCTGTTATTTTATATATAAAAATCTCTTCATATTTCACAAGTCTGTGTACTAGATATTCATATTTATAAATAAAAATCAAAATAAAATAAATTATATATATAAATGTATTACTCAGATTTTGAAATGTTTTTTTTTATAGAATAAATTCGTGCTTCAAAATTCATATTTTTTTTAATTATTGAAAACGAAGTTTAAAGAAAATTAAATTAAATTAAATTAAAATTTAAATATATTAAAAAAAATAGTATTATTTATAAAATTTTGGGGGTGCGGTGACGACAGAATGCATACGACCCCGATGTTAATTTTGCATTATTCATTACCATTATTTCCTTACAACGGTTTGCAGGCGCTGACGATCGAGGGAAATTTGCGTTGCCCCACCAGCATTGCAGTCTTGAACCATGGTTGAGTTAGGTGGATTCGTTTTTTGGTTGTTCCTGCTCAGTGTGTGATTTTGGATTTTGTTGCACGGTTGGTTTGTTTTATGATTTTGTGTATGTATATATTATAGGTATAGATTATAATCTGATTTGACCATTTATGTTTTATGTGTGTTGGTGTGGTGGGCATGTTTTTATGTCTTTTGATTGTTGTATTCTATAATGTGTTTGGTGGCATAGTGGATATGTGTTATTTTAAACGGTTCATTGTAATAATAAGTTTTATATGTAGAGAATATGAAAGCCTGTCTATACTTATACAATTTAATAGGTTTGTAATGTTGAAAAATTGTCAATTTGTATTATTTATTATTTAGTAGAGGAAAGGTAAGTAGAGTGTGTGAAACGAACGTTACCAGTAATTCCAGTTTGTTTATTGCTGAAGTTATTGCCATGTGCAGGCAGAGATGGGGTTGGGGTCTATGTAAGTCTTCGGTTCTCTGGAGTGGGATGTTTCCCGGTGAAGTTCATTTGTGAATGTGTGATGTACTATTATGTTGTACCCGGTTTCCACGAACGGGGATTTGTGCCTCCTGAGAAATAGGAGAGGGTAATGTGATTTGTACCTCCTGTGGAAGGAGTGTGTTTTCTGATTTGGTTTCCTCCAATGTTCGGAGTGAGTTTCCTTGTTTGTTCCTCCTTTGGTTGGAGAGGTTATGTTGTCTAGTTATCTATTGTGGTATTGTACCTTGTGTGTTGTCGATAGGAGAGTGGCTCTTTGTGGGGGTCCGGCACACAAAGGGGCGCCAGGGTAACTCACCTAGAGTTTAATTAAGTGATAATCTAAATGAATTAATGGGGGGGCTTTCACACTAATAAAGATAAAGTATGTCTCTCTCGTGAAGCAAGTGAATGATAAGGCTAGAAGGTGGATGGGATATAGTTTTCCAAGTGAGGGTCCAGCGGTAGGAAAGCCGGAAACAACCAGGGATGGGGGATGGTAGCCTAGGAAGGTTGAGCCAGGGTAACTCATGGCAATTTATGCATGACACTCTTCCTATGTCAACAGTTATTCAGTTACTGTGTGATGTTCATGATCTTGTTCTCTGGAAGCATTGTAACCTCGTGTTAAGTGATATTGTGTTGTAGTTGTTAATTGACTTTGTGAGTGTAGATGTTAAGTGATATTTTGTCTGTTGTGATTACGTGATTTATTGATTTGTATTTGGTTATTGTTGGAAGTAGTCTTTGATATTATGTCTTGAGTTCGTTGATACTTGTGATTATGACTTGTTGTGTTCTGAAGTGGTGTTGTTGTGCCTTTGGATTTGTCGTTGTTGAGTTTCTAAGTGGTCCTTGCTGTTAAGTTGTCTATTTAGGTTAATTGCTTGTTTTTTGTTAGCCATGCCCGGTAAAGTTGCCTTGTCTCCGGCTTGCCGGGGGGGTGGTTAGGTGGAAGCGTGCTTGCTTTTCCATTAGATTCCCTCTTGCATTTGCGAGATGTATCTTCACGCGAGGTTTTGTGGATGTTGATGATCGGTGTCCTTATGTACCAGATAGATGTATATACTCCTGATGTAATATATTCATTGATGTATTGTCTCCCATGTGTGCTGGGATGACCTTGATGTGATTTGTATATGTAGTTATTGAGATGTATTTCAGTCAATTGTATTCTTACTATCATTGGGATGTAATGTTTATTCAGCCATGTATTTATTCAGGATCATTTGTTATAGTTGGTTATGTTGAGTTGTATCTATCGAAATATGTAACACTTTATATCTTTATAATTCCATGAATTGTCATATGTGCATATGTTATTAATATGGATATAGTTGATAGATATTTCAAATGATGAAATGGGAATGAATAGATTTACGTAATAGATTAATTATTGTTATCTTATTATCGTTGTTATGGGTTAGTGTAGTCATGTCACTTCGTGTACCCCATTGGAACTAGTTGTGCCTCATAATACATTGTTATGTTATAATACTTAAGTATGTTTATTATATTCTTTAAAAAAAAGAAAAATGTTTACGTTGTTATTAGTTCCTTTGGGGTTACTGCGTGGGCATGACAAATATGGTAGGATTGACACGTTCAATTAACATATGCTTTGTGGGCCTATCAAATGAGTGTTTGTATGATGATGAGAATTATTCCTTACAACCTCATGTATGGTGTCGAAGCTATCATGCCTTTGGAGTTGGAGATCAAGAGTAGCAACCATCCTCATCTACCAATATATCAAAAAGATCAACATGAACTTGATAGTCTATAAGAAAGGTTTTGATTGTTCAAAGAGCTCAAGGTTCATTGGACTCAGTAGCCATAGGGTCTCTTGCAAAAAATGAACCCCCCACTAATAATATAATAACCTAAGGATCAAGCAAGCTGGGACCTCTGGAGAAGGATGATGATGAGGTAATTTATATCCTACAAACACCCACAGCTCCCACGATGTAGGTAGATTTTTCACTTGCCATTCTTCCTCCTTCTACTTTGATTTCTCTAATCTTTCCATCCAAATGCCAAGTTGTTTTACTTGCCACTACCAACCTGCCCATATTTTCTACACCTCCTACCATGTCTATTGTTGATTCTCCTTTAGAAGTCTTGTGCACAGAGCATGCATCTTCTACCACATCCATGGCTTTCATTTTAATCGCCATGTTAGAAGCCAGGGTTTTGATACCAAATCAACCCATGTTGCAAGTCTCATCACCTTTACCCACTTATAGACATATACCCCTTTTCTCAACCACTTCTCCCCTCACCTCGACAAGCACTCCACACTCCTTGTAATATTGGCAAGGCATCCCACATTTTTTTCCAATATCTTTAAGCTTCTTGAAAACTTCTCGCTAAGGTTAATTGACTAAGAATACCCTTCCCTCCATTCCTTATGGCATCCATATCAATGTCCTTATTACTTCACAAAGTATTGAGTCCCCTCAATATCTTTAGACTTAGATATATTTATACAAGTTTACTCACAAGGAAAGGAAGCAAAATAAGTTAGCAAAGGTTGCAGCACCTCTAGCCACCCCAAAGTTAGAAGCATGCTTTGAAAAAAAGTGAGTCTTTAATGATTTCATCCATGAAGCATCTGCCCTCCAAACTAGAGGGGGAAATACAATATGAGGATTATGGAATCCAAATTGTAGGCCTTAATCTAAGTGAAGAACTCCCTCATGGCAAGATAGGTATCATGAAGGCTACATAGAAGGTAGTGTCCACTAACTACCTAAGGTTTGAGAGAAAACTAAAAAAGTGAGAGGTAGAGTTAGTGAATGTGAAGACCACAATTGAAAGACACCAAGTAAATATTAGAGAAAAAGACACATAGATTGCTCATTTGAGGAAGACAAAAGAACAACAAAATGAAGTAGTTGTGTTGCTTTAGAATTTTCAAATGGATAAAGATCGGCTTTTAGCTAAAATAGAAAGCATTTCACTCAAGATTTAGACTAAGAAAAAGAAGAGAGAGAGTTTAAAAACAAAATTTCAAGAAGCAACAGAGGATTTTCAATGAAGACAAAAGAAGCTCTTTGACATATCAGAATGACGAGCTTGTGAGTGTGAAAATTTACAAAAGGAGCTACAATAAATGCAAGGAAATTGGTCGAAAGCTTCAAACAAAGAAAATAAGTTGTGTAAAAATTTCATGAAAGAAAAGAATGAGATGCAAAAAGAATTACCCAGTGCCCAATCCCTTAGTTGTAACTAGAAAGAGTTCTAGGGAATCGATTGAGAAGCAACTCGAAAAAAGGATGGAAGAGATGTAAAAGGTGTAGTAGGAGTTATCTATTGTTTCAAGTCTCCAAGAGCAAGTTCAACATGATCATTAACATCGATAAAGTTGATTCTAGGAAGAGCTCCGAAGATCCCATGTGGAAATTGATATGGAGAAATGGGAGAAGAAAAACTTCGAGTCTAGTCTAGAAGCCTGCAATGAAGAAGTAGAATAGTTGCACCTCAAAATTTTAGGTACTTTGGAAATAATTAATCCATTGAGGGAGGATATAAAGACAAAAGAGTCTCAGGCTCAACAAGAGCAAGCTATGGAACAAAGGGATAAATTTCTCCTTGTATTGCAAAGATTATATTTCTCCTATTGGGAAAAGATCAAGGTTGTAATGACATCCCTAAATCCTACTCTAAGGTTCATGGTAGATGCATAGGAGCTTAGTGCAAAAGTTGGTCTAGTAGACAAAAAAATCTTACATTCAGTCACTCCTCATTTAGTGGAATCAGAGCACTTGATTATTTAACTTTATAAAGTTATTGAAGAGGCTCTAGCAAGCACTAGGATTCTACATAAAAGAGTAGTTGCAAAGAAAGAAAATGAATTTTTAGTTTGTAACTAGGACACCCAAAGGGGAAGAAATTGTCAGACCACTTTAATAGACAAGGTCAACAAGATGAGGGAAGATTTTTAAGGTTTGATCTAGATGGGACTTGCTTCTCTATTCTTACTTGACAGGGTAGCGTTATCCACAAAGTAGATTAAAGAGGCATTAGAAGGAAAGAAATAGGATAACTTGGCCCTCCAAGCTCTATGCCTATCACCAAGTGTAGAAGAGATCAAAGAAATACTCCTTCCATTGGATCAAATTTACTTTCACATTAGAGTTGCACAAGAAATATTAAGTAAGCTCTCTTTTAAAGAGATACTCAACTTAGACCAATCTTCTAAGATATTGCACGTGCTAGTTCTACCTTTTGACATAGATTGAGAGTATCTACATTTTGTGTTCCTCAAGCTTTAAGGATCACATCACTCTTTTTCTTCTTTTTTGTTTATTCTTTTAGCAGGCTTATGCCTCCATAGGCATAGGCCCTTGATGAATCAAAAAAGACCACATATATTTCCGTTGCTCTAAGTATTTTTATATGTTTTCTTCAAAATTTTCATCCCGACAAAGTTTTTCCATTATTTTCATCTTTAGGTTTTCATTGTCATCCCCTACCATGTGTCGTACTGGAGCACTTTTCTAGAGGTCCAAAGTTTATTTTTACCAAAAGCACACAAATGTTCCACATAGTGGTTGTATGTATTTTAATATAATATCACTTTCAAGCATGAAGTGAGACATGTGGCTGCTTTGTAGGGTTTTTACCAAATAGGTCAAGGAAGTTTTGAAGAAAATCCTACCATTATGCCATGTAGCCTAAATTTCATCGAGTGAGATCCTACAATGTTGAGAATGACATGTTCAAAGTGCGCTACTAGGTGTAAATTTTTTTGGCCTTCTTTCAAGCATTATAGATACCATTATCCACTTTGTATCACCTACCAATGCTTGTAGATGATCAAATCATTTTTTAGTTAGAGTTTTCGATGTTTCCTTTTTCTTTGATAGGGAAGAATTTTTGAAGCTCCTAGGTTTCTAACTCAATAGGTTGTTGTTATCATGAATGAAGCAGTGTAAGTTTTATTGCCACCTGTCAAGGTTTTTGTTTAAGGTGGTGGATAGTGCCTTATTCTTGTTTGCTTCCTTTTTCCTAGGGTATCAACACAAAGTTGTGTAACACTTTCAGCCAACTTATCAGTACAAGTGAATTTAAGTATTGTTAACTAAAAATTAATTTCAGTCAAACATATGATCTTGTAAGATTCATTCTAGCTAAGTCATATATTTCCAAAACTTTGCCAACTAAAATTGTTGGGTAAATGCATATTTAGCAACAATTTAAGTCAAATTTACCAAAAAAAAAAATTATTTAAAAATTTGATGTTTCAACAACTTCTACTCATGTAGAAAACATTATTTTAAATATAAAAAATACCCTTTTGGAGATCCGTAAGTTTAGTTTTTAAAAATGTAGATATTTTAATAGTTTAATTATTATTTATATTTTGTTTTTTGTTTTTACTAAATGTAGATTATCAGCATAAAACATTAGATTGATTACCTTCTCAATGAAAAATAGTAAAACTTATTAGAAAAATTTGAAAAAAATATAATGCCCTAGAAACAAGAATCTATATCAAGATGGCATATTTTTTTTTATATTTTAGATAAATCATTAATATGAAAGTTTTTGTCAACTAGAAACAACTAAGTTTTAATACACACAAATTTTAATATTTATTTAAAAATATATATTCATCAAAATTGGAAATAAATATATCCATTCCCTAAAGTTTCAAGTTATAAATACACAAAAAAAAGAATTGAAGGAAAAAATGTAAAATTTACTATATAAAGATTGACGTCTCATGTAACTTCATTTTTCAACATTTTATCAGCAACTAAATTATGGTGTTAATTTATAAAAATATATATTTGAATAATTTTTTTAATTTTTTCAAAAAAATACAAACATGAAATATAATAAAAAATAAATATTTTATTAGTTTACATCATTTCAAAATTCAAAAGATATATATCACTTTTTAGTTATTCAAGTTTAAAAGTTGGATTAGTGTTGGTCAGTTCCTTTATTAAAGTGTGACACAAATTTTTCCTTTTACCCCCTATAAAAGGAAATTTTTAAGCCTCTCCTTAGTGTGGAGGATTTCTTACAAAAGCTTTGTTGTCTTGTATTAGTTGTAATCAATTTTTGAGATAAATGTTTGAACTAGTCATTCGACCTTAGCATATTTTTGTAACTTTTCTCAAATAAAAGTAATAAAAGGAAGGAATGTATTAGACTATGCCCAAGTGACCTCTATCTTAAATTTTACTCCATGTTTGCATATACTCATGCTTTGTATCATTTCTCATCTTTTTGGATATAGTTTTGATAATTGATTCTTGTTAATTTTGGATTTTGTGTTTTTTAACTTAGATATGCATTGGATTAGACCATGTTCTTATAGTCTTTCAATTACCTATTAAAATTTGTGTTAGATCTTGCATTATATTGTTGGGAAAAAATAGTTTTGTAAGGGTTTGATGCATTATATCCAATTTTAGGTATACCATTTTTTGTTGAATCTTGATGGGTGCTTCCCACAAAAGGATCTGAATGATTTCTCTATGCTTATATAAGCCTTAATTTTTCATTCTCCTTTCAACAATGAAGGTTTTGTGGCATTGTTTATTCATTCTATCATAATTGAGAATCCATTAGTATTTTGAAATTTTGTAAAACCTTTCGGTGCATCGCCATAGTTAGTTTTGTTTTCTACATTTCCTTCTCCCTTTTCCCAAATGGAAAGGAAGAGTCAAATTCTTTAAAAATCCCATAGTTCATTCAATAGAGAATAATTGGTCCCCCCATCCGTTGAATTTCTCATAAGGTTGTTTGGAAAGGCATAAGATTTTATGATAAAAAATATTCATAGAGGATAGTCCTTGTGAAGGAATATAAGGAGGGACTATATTTCTAAATGATAAGTGTACAATACCTTATATATAAAGTAGATACCATTGAATATAATTGATAGAAGATGATAGTATACAATCAAGAAAGCAAGAAACCAGTCCTCTATGATGTCAAGAACTTCAAAGGTATAAATAAAAATCTACAGCCATAACATGAATGCAATAACATAGTCATCATGATAAGTATAGTCAACATAGAACAAGGGTAGTAATAAGATCAATATCCTTTAAATAAAATTCATGAGTCCAATAGTGAGCAAAGAGATGGTATGCTACAAGCTACTGATGATAGTTAGGAGGATAAGAGAAATGGTATGCTACAAGCTAGTTATGCCACGAACGTATATTTTTGGAGTTCAAAAACATGAAAAAATGAAATTCATAGATTATGAAGTGCATAATAAATTCAAATAAAATTAATTAAAAAGTCCAAAGCATACTTACAAAATATCTAAAACCTTCAAGTAATTAAACATTATTCAATTACAAAATATATTTTTTATTTTAAAATTATAAATAATCTATATTACCTGAGTGAAACTTCAATGAACACCTCCATTGGTAGGTGTTACTACCGAAGCTCCAAGATTAACCTATTCAACATCCAAAATGAGATATAAGAATACCATTCATATAATGTTTAGCTATTCACATGTAATATTTATAATTATTTACTAGTTACATAACTTCGCAGTACATGTGGTCGTGTAATAGGGAGGTGGAGGACCACTGAAAACAAGGTGAGCACTATGACCTTGAAATTTCATTATAATCATTCAACAATCTTAGTTAATATTGCATTTCTAAATAAAATTTAATAAATAAAATTCAATGAACTTGCTAACATTTACCTAACTATCAAGGTTGAATGTCTCATTAAGGAGGGCATCTATCATCACCATCTGATTAGCTGGAGATGTACCTTGGGAACTTACATCCTAACTATCTATTGATCATAAACACAAAGTGATGCACAAGCCTAAAAATAATGAGGTGGAACTCTACTCCCTAAAGACTTGCCCAACTCACCCTATGCTAGAGGACTGGTATGCTATAGGAGGCTCTGGGTGAGGGAAATAATCGACTGCAATGTATTTACCTCAACACTTTCCTTCACAATGGAAGGGATAGTCACATGCTCATACATTGGTATAGTGTGTTCTCGTCTTGTTCACCATTGTGCATCAATATGTGCCCCCACTTTGTCCTGTGCAAAGTCATCACCTCTACCCTGGAAGTCCCACATGTTAAAATATTTTAGGATTTTATTGAGGAAAAAATCACACTAGAGTTTCCTCAAAAAATATTGTGGCCCACCTCATTGTTGTTGCATGGAGGATGGTAAAAAATCATCCTCCACCTCCTCCAAAAATTATTCTTATGCCTTGGTGGTTCCACCAATGGATAGGGAACCTCTTGCATGGAGGATGTAAAGGTTGATTCATTCTAGGGTTTGTGAATAGTGCACACAAATCAAATTTTGTAATTTTTTCATCTTTAACATTTTATATGATAATTTATCTACATAAAATTTGTAGTGTCAAAAAATATCGTTGTGTACATTTTCACACTTGATATGGGAATAATTAATGATAACTTGGACTTGATATTGCCTTGATCTAGTGTTGTGAGGTGTTTTACACATCCACATTGAGTCTTGGGCCCTTTTTAAACTAAATAAACTTAACTTTTGCCTAATTTAATGTTGGAAAGTGTGTTTATTTACACCTTCACATTAAATTTAAGAAGATTGTAAACTAAGGTGGACCTAATCTAGTGTTGTAATATGTTTTACACATTCACATGGGATTTAGGGCCCATCTAAGCTAAAGAAACCCAATTTTTCCTTAATTTAATGTTGTAAAGTGTATTTATTTACACTTTCACATTGGATTTTGGGCCTTACTTCATTTATGACCTTAGCATTATCATTAATAGGTCCCAAGGCATATTTAAATAAAAACCCTGACAATATCAACATATAATCTTAATTTACACACTCCCCAACATTTTAGCAAGCAATATAGGCCCTGTGGGACCCATTCAACACTTTAGGTGAATGAGTCCTATCCAAGTGGTACCCATTCGCCACACATGGCGAATGAGTCCCATTTGGCCTATTTTTGAGGTTTTAAGCAGGAAAATTTGGTTTTAAGTTCAAATTTCTTCTATGTCAGCCTTTGGGATCAAATAAATGTTCATTTGAACATATTTTATATACAAAAAAGCTTTCAAATCATTATTTCATTAATCATTCATGTTATCAAGTCAAGCACTCAAGAGTTAAGAATTCCAAGACTTTACAAGATCATCAAGATGGCATTCAAGTTCATTTTTAAGGCATTCAAGGGAAAAATTCTTCATCAATTGTTGCATCAATTTAGGATCCATCATCATGTCAAGAATATCAATCATTAAGCATGTTATTGAGCTAGTGTTGTGATCTAGCATTAAAGATCCAAGATCAAGCATTGTTCTACACCTATTGTCCAGATCAAGATCTGCATCCTTCATGTCCATTCAATTCATGTACTTGCTTCATTGTTTCATTATTTGGTTTAATTACCTAAAAGGGATTTTGACCAAGGAAAACCCCTATTCCCTAACAATCAAAATTTTCTCTCTCTTTGTGTGGTTGTAGATCTAGGTGTTTTGAAGAATTGAAGTTAATTGAATATTAGGTTACAAGATTGGAGAAAATTGTTGGAGTTGTCTCCCCATTTGCAAGGTCATAATACTCACCAAAAAGTCACCTATATCCCTAAAATTAGGGTTTCAGATCCGAAAACCTAGAGAAGCAAATTGAGCAGACTAAGAAGAATAGATTTAGAAGTTGAAGTTCTATAAAATCAAAACTAGACTCATTCACCACAAGTGGCGAATGAGTCCCACTATCGATGTTTTAAAAAAAAAATAGTAGATTCAAATACCCTTTTATGTGAAGCCTGCTCCTATGCAAAAATCAAGAACTAGGACTGATTCGCTCAGAATGGAGAATTAGTCCCACTAGGTCAAAAATTCAAAATTTCTAGCATTTTAGAACTCCTTCCAGTCATCTTCAAGTTTCTAGGTGCACACATTTTATCATATAGATTGTTATTTTGTTTTATATGCATTTGTAGGTCATTAAATTCAAGTTTGCATCATATTAGGGTTTTACATTTCATCTTGTATTTCATTGTCTTTTCCAAGTCTAAAATTGGTGGTGAACCCCTCTTGTAATTTGAATTTATACCCTAGGATACCCTTCTAGTAGATCCCTTTCCTTTATTCCACTCTTGGGGTGAGATAACTAGGGAATCCTTGAATGTTAGTTGGAGAAAAATCATACAAAATATGCATCTCATTTCATTGAAATTCATACAAAATATGCATTTACACTTAGGATTCAGATCATACAAAATAAAAATCATAAATTTTTTTTGAAAATATTTGAAATTTTTGAGAAAAACTCCCTACTGAGACTCATTTTCCACCTTGGGCAAATCAATTTGAATGCACATCTTAAACTTCCTTTTACAACATTTAAAACCTTGTTTTTGCACTTATATTTTCTTCCATTGGTTACCTATTTTAGTAGGTTGACTTTTTGTTACATGTATTTCACTAAATCTAGCTTAAATTGGTCAATTTCATGCACTGCTGAAATCCAAAATTTGCATTTATAGCATTTCATCATTTAAGTTGTTGCATAGTGTAATAAAAAAATTACCTTGTTTCAAATCTAAAAATCATATTTAATCATTTCACTTTAGGTCATAGAATTGCACTTTATTTATGTTTCCATAATATCATGTTTTCTTTCAAAAGGTGTGGCTTTGATATGGTCAAAAATGGATTGCATAAGTACAACATCCCCTCTTATGAGTTCAATATAGAGTACAAAAATGAGGTCATTAAGAAACATGTTATTCATCCTTCTACTATCTTTCATAGTTATGAGAACATCTTAGAGAAAGTGGGTCAAACCATTGATACAATCCTTAATATTACATTTCCTATTGGTGAGCATGGTATGATACAAGAGGATGCAAGCGTAGACAATCATAACAATCATACTTGTTCTTCTCCCAATACCTCTCCTATTAGTGAAAAAGGTATCTTGGTGAAAGAAGATACAAGCATTAAGAGTATTTATTGTCCCTCTCCTCATCCTCCTTTGCAAGATATTAGAAAACAAGAAGATGAGATCATAGAAACATTTCTAAAAATCACCTTACCTAGTCTACGTTCATCCCTTGCTTGTGAGAATTTTTTAGAAAAATAGGATGATATCATGGATAGCCATTATTGTCCTTCTCCTAATATTCCTCCTCAATGCAAAGAGGATAGGTTGGTATTAGAAGATGGACCTATTGAGAATCATGAGAATCTTGTTCCTCCCTCCCCTAATGCTCCTACCATTTGGAAAGATCTATTTGGTAAGCATGAAAATCATAGTTTTCCTTCTCTTGATGCCTCCCCTACTTGTGATGAAGCTACTTTACAAAATTTAACCATGGAATGTGATGAATATCTTACAAGCTCTCCTACTTGGGTAAATAGTATGGCACAAGAGAATGAGATCTTAGAGAAAAAGGGCAATCAAATAGAGCCTTCTCCTAATATCCCCACTATTGATAAACAAGATAGTACAACCATTGAAAACTCCCTTACTTGCGATGAAGTCATTTTAGAAGAACTAATATTTCAATGTCATGAATATCTAGCTTCTAGTCCTCCTAAAAACTCTCCTCCTAAGGAGGATATGATGGTGCAAGAAAAGGATAAAATTGACAATAATGATATAGTGTCCTTAGATGAAGATGATGAAGTAACATTAGACTCTCCTTCACTAAGGTATGTTAATATTACTCAACCTCAACTCATCCTTTACCTACCTTCACATAAACCTCAAATTCAAAACAAACCTGAACTTAAGCTTTACCCATCTAAGAATAATGTTTTACAACAACCAATTCATAATATTGTTTCTCATACATATAACACTAGAAACAATCCACAACCAAGAAAAACACCTTCAACATCCCTCCTATTTCCTAACATATCTTACCAATTCCCCCTTGTTTACCTCCACAAAGTGGAAAGGAGTATCATCTTGTTCAACAACTAAAGAATACTCCTGTTAAGATATCACTATGGGACCTTATTCAAGCCTCCCCTCATTATCACAACATGATTCAAAGTTCTTTACAACAAGTTCCTACTACTCCTAATGCACAATCAAATGATGTGGCAACCCAAATTCAAGCCATAACTTCGAACACCATAGACATCACTTTTCATCAACATGAGCTACCCCCTTTGGAAATGAGAAAGAAAAATGATGCCTTCATGATAATAGCTAGATTCAGTAAAATGGGAATAAAGTGAACCCTTGTTGATAATGTCTTAGATTTTAATGTGTGTAGTGTGAAACTTCTGGATAGACTTGGTGTGGATAATTCAAAAATGGAACCTAACTCCTTATCGATTCAAGGATTTGACAATATAGGAAAGCAACTACTTGGTGTGATTACTTTACCTCTCACAGTCATAAAGGATACCTTACAAACTCCTATTCATGTTATGCCTCATGATATTTCATACAATCTTCTTTTAGGAAGACCTTGGATCCATGAGATGCATGCGGTGCCTTCAACTCTTCATTGTGTCATGAAATATGTCTATAACAATAAATTATATCAAGTTGAAATAGACCCTAAGCTTGAAAGTTTCTTACAAGTTGAAAAAGGAAGGACAAATCCTTTAAACACACTTATTCCAACTTTGAACATAGAACCTATAAATGAAGAGAAACAAGAAAAAGTATCAAAACTATTAGAATACTATTGGGGTTCCTTAGACTTCACACCAACATTCATGGGAGAATACAAGATCATAAAAATAGATTCAGAAAAGGGAAAAAAAAAAGTAGTAATTTCAACACAAAATTTAGAAGACCCTTCGAAAGAATTCACCTCAACCACTTTAGGAAAAAAGACAACAAATTACACAACAAACTTTGATGAACTTGACTATGAACAGTTATGTCGAATCCAAAAGAAATGAAAAATATTTATGGAAGAGTTTATGAACTTATGAAACAACTTGGTTATAGTGGAACAGGATGTGATGCTTGAGAACAAGGTATCTGTGTCACTATAGATCATAACACGCAAGAAAAAAATTGTGGTTTTGGTTATTTTCCTTTGATAGAAATCAAACCATTAAGCAGGGCTCTGCTCAATATCAACACTCTTACAAAATATTCCTCCATCCTAAATTGATAGACACTAGTGGTCTTGATTATCATCCTTTAAATAAAATGAAATAAATAAAGAAATCCTTGCTTAATGTCAATGTCATCACACAAAACACTAATGATTTCAATTCGTTAGAGTTGAAACCCTCCTGTAAAGGAGAGAACAAAATCTTGCAATATAAAGAGTGTTGTGTAAGTAGGACATCTTGTACTAAGCAAGAGATATCTTTATCACAAAATATTGAAACATCACCTACTTTTGATAAAGAGAGTATCTTAACAAGACTCCTCCAAGATCGTTTGATATCTCTCGCTCCAAGAACATGAAAGAAATTTTACTACAATAGTTCATTTTACGCATATCATAGAGTTCATGGTCATTCTACTAATGAATGTAAGGCTTTAAGTAACAAAATTCAAGATCTCGAGGATTGTGGTGCTCTCCCTTGTGTTGAAGAACCTAATTCATCTAACTGACACTTATTTTCATTCTATTCGACTCATCCTTGTCCTACACTAAGTGGTGGAAAGGGGTTAGTTAGCCTTGTCCTAGTATATCACTTGTCATTGTCTCTTTTGGCTAGTTGACTTCCTTTCGTGTACATATAAGATCAATCTTGGGAATGGGACATGTCTTAAGTTGACTTGCATGTGACATACTTATCCATGATGTACTTTGATTCAAAAACACATGACTTGGCATAGGGCTTTCCAAATAACATCTCATGTCTTCTTCTACTTTAAATCAGTTACTCATAGTAATGATGTTAGCAACTAATTTAAAGTGGAGGCATACATCGACACTTATATTTCATTGTGCATTTTTCTTTCTTCCTATGATGTGTCCTTTTCTTGGTGGTGTCATTAGGCTTGATTCCCTCCAAGAGAACATGATATTTCTTTGACTTGTCCTCTCTTGGAGACATTAGGAATGATGTCCCCTAAGAAGAGACCTTACATGAACTAAGCGAAATACCTTTGAACATTCCTTACACCATTTTGCATTTACAATACCTATTATATGGCCATCTTGAATAATACATCTTGCATGCCTATGGAACAATCTTATTTGTTAATGAGTTTCAAGCATACAATTTTTTTCTTATCTCATGAAGCTCGAAGTTCATTTTTACATGGTTCCTTATCAAAGTTATTAGGAGGTATAACTTTGGTATGGTTTGACGGGAATCTGATTCAAGGCATGAATTTCCCTTAGCCACTTGTGTGTGTGTGGTGAGTATGTACCAGTTGTGTGTGTATGTGTCTGACCCTCTTTGGATTACTCACCCCATGTATGGCCTAAAGTTTTGTGGCTCCAGAGTGAGCACACGCCATCTTATTCTTTTCTTATTTATATCTTTGGCATTGCATGCTTGTGTATCTTGATGTTGCATATTATACACCTTGTGCATGTCCCTTTTGTGCTTATGTTGGTTTCACTTAGGAACTTGGATGTTGGGGGCTTGGTTACCTCTTTGATCTTTGTTATCCTAGATCATTATCATTGGTACAATTGGATCCCTCTTGAATGCCTACTTTAATGTGAGTTTGAAGCAAGTTCATCCTCTCACTAAAGTGTGGGCTAAATATAATGTCAAAAAATGTTGTACATGTACATTTTCACAATTGATATGGGAATGATTAATGACAAATTGGACTTGATATCACCTTGATCTAGTATTGTGAGCTGTTTTACACATCCACATTAGGACTTGGGCCCTTTTTAAGCTAGAAAAACTTAGTGTTTTCCTAATTCAATGTTTTAAAGTGTATTTATTTACAACTTCACATTAAATTTAAGAGGCTTGTAAACTAAGGTGGAGCTAATCTAGTGTTGTAATGTGTTTTAAATATTCACATGTGATTTAGGGCCCTTCTAAGCTAAATAGACCCAAATTTTCCTTAATTTAGTGTTGTAAAGTGTATTTATTTACTCTTTCACATTGGATTTTGGGCCTTCTTGTATTTATAACATTGACATCATCATTAATAGGCCCTTATGACCCCATATTATGCATCCCAAGGCATATTTGAATCAAAAACTTGACAATATCAACATATAAGTTTAATTTACACACTCCTTGACATTTTAGAAAGCAATTTAATAGGCCCTATGGGACCCATTTGCCACTTTAGGAGAGTTAGTCCCATCCGGGTGGGACCCATTTTCCAGAGATGGCGAATGAGTCCCATTTGGCCTATTTTTGAGGTTTTAAGTGAGAAAATTTAGTTGTAAGTTCAAATTTCTTCTATGTCAGCCTTTGGGATCAAATAAATGGTCATTTGAGTGCATTTCCTATATAAACAAGCTTTCAAATCATTATTTCATCAAACATTCATGTTATCAAGCCAAACACTCAAGAGTTAAGCATTCCAAGACTTTACAAGATCATTAATATAGCATTCAAGGTCATTTTTAAGACATTCAAGGGTATAATTCTTCATCAATTGTTGCATCAATTCAAGATCCATCATTATGTCAAGAATATTAAGAATCGAGAATTTTATTGAGCTAGTCTTGTGATGTAGAATTGAAGATCCAAGATCAAGCATTGTTCTACACCTATTGTAAAGATCAAGATCTACATTCTTCATGGCCATTCCATGTTGAGTTGTAGATAAATATAATACATAATTTACAAGACATCATGCAAGGTATCATTGTTCATGATTCATATGAGATGTTTCATGTTTCATGACCTTGCTTCATTGTTCCATCATTTGGTTTAATTACCTAAAAGGGGTTTGACCAAGGAAAATCCCTATTCCCTAACAATCAACACTTTTTCTCCCTCTTTGTGTGGTTGTAGATCTAGGTGTTTTGAAGACTTGAATTTTTTTGAAGATTAGGTTACAAGCTTGGAGGAAGTTTTCAGAGTTGTATTCCCATTTGCAAGGTCATAATCCTCACCAAAAAGTCACCTGAAATCAGGGTTTCAAACTTGAAAGCCTAGATAAGCAAATTGAGTAGACTAAGGAGAACAGATTCAAACCTTGAAGTTCTAGAAAATCCAAATTGGACTCATTGACCACAAGTGGTGAATGAGTCCCACTATAGGTGCTTTTCAAAAAAAAAAGTAGATTTAGATACCCTTTTTTTGAAACCTACACATGTGCAAAAATCTAGAACTGGGACTGATTCACCCAAAATGGAAAATGAGTCCCAATCGGTTGAAAAGTTAGAATTTCCAACATTTCAAGAATCCTTCTAGTCATCTTCAAGTTTCCAAGTGCACACATTTCATCTTGCAATTTGTAATTCTATTTTATATACATTTCTAGGTCATTTAATTCAAGTTCACATCATATTAGGGTTTTGCATTTCATCTTGCATTTCATTGTCTTTTCAAAGTCTAAACTTGGTGGTGAACCCCTCTTGTAATTTGAATTCATACCCTAGGATACCCTTTTAGTAGATCTCTTGCCTCTATTCCACTCTTGGGGTGAGATCTCTAGGGAATCATTGAATGTTAGTGGGAGAAAAGTGATGTTCCATGTCTTGAAGCATTGATTTCTCAACTAAACAAAATTATCTAAACTCTCATATCTTATTCAACCAACTACTTATTTGCTTGCTAATTGAATATACATATAATATTATCGATTCAAGTGATTGAGCAAGCATGATTCTATGTGAGGTTGTGCCTACAAGATCTCTCAACCTTGCAATTAACTACTCAATTTTTTTTTGTTATTTTCAATTTGCCCCATCAAATTTTCTTGAGTTCCTCGAGGATGTTGAGGAATTGTTAAAAGCCTTTATTGGGGTTGTTCTTTAGGAAGGATTTCATCATGAGGTGGATTAGGATTTTGAGGAGAAGGAGGTGCATTATCATTTCCTAAAAAAACAAATAAATTTACTTAAAAAAAACATATTAAATCTACCTATTTAATACAAAATTCACACAAAAAACAACTTACTCCTTTGACCTCCCTGACATCGTGGCAGTATTTTCACGAAGATTTGGTGAAGAAATAGATAAATTTTTACATTCCTAGAATGTGGGTGCATTTTTGAGGGTTTGTAGGCCGTGAACCAAATTGGAAGCAACAAAAAATAGAATGAAATGAACCTTTTTTTGTTTATATAAGGAAGAATGCACTTGCGTTATAATGTACTCACATTTTGGCTTTTTCAAATAAATTAAATGGGTTCACCACTTTTTCCCCCTCATCTTTCTACACCCACCCACAAAGAATCTACTACATAGGCATACATTGACAATCATATGAGTGTCAATCTTAAGGAAAAATGTAATGATTAAATATATGCCTTATGTTATTATGTGTAAGCTTTTATATTTCAAAAAGTGACTTTAGGGATTCATATATATATATATATATATTTATTTTTTAAAATATTATTTTTATTTCTTATAACTATGCAACAATTATTAAGCAATGGTTATACATATGAGAGTATAATTGTAAAGGATATTAATCAAATCATTTTTTAAATTTTTACAAGAGAAAAAAAATACTTTTGCCTTTCTTAATTTTTGGAAATAATAAAATTTAGACCCAAACCTTTAATCTTCATCTATCATCATTTTTGTATCTTTTTATATTAGGTTTTGTTTTTCTTATTTCTCAAAAATCTTATTTTCAACCTACAAATTTAAATATAAGTTTATTTATTTATTATAAAATCATCATTTGTATGTTGGTTTTTCAAACTTCCATTTCTAATTGAAAAATCTTTATACTCATTACACTTATTTAAGTATAGTTTCAATAAATGTTAATGAAAATATACAACAAATGAAATTATGTTGTAAAGTGTATAATTTCTATATATTTAAACAATCTTAGTTTTAAATAAAACCATATTCACAATCCTAAAGGGAAATTTTTACCTCAAAACAAACTATTAAATTTTTTTCATTGCAAATTCATTCACTAACATCATTAATATTTCCACACCCTAAATCTAGAATGCCTCCATCACTTAGAAGTATCAAACACACATCAATTTGGTCATGGGGGTATCACTCATATAATGTAGTTCCTCTCTTTACATAATCCATTTTTGAGATCTAACTAAAGCATATTTGTTAATGACATTATCATTCTAGGGTGATCCCACAATAGTGGTTTACAATTTTTGGCCAAACTGGACATTGAAATTATTATTTTTAACTAAATCTTCACATTTAGACGCCTATAGCGGCTAAACCGTGAGGAATTTGAAGATGATGCAAACCAGAGTCTCATCACATTTTGTTTGTAGATTCTAAAAATATTTTTTTCAAAATTTTTGGAATCAGATTGTACTTCTTTTTCCATCTCCCACTCAAACTATTTTTTTTTCATAAAACAACATTTTTAAAAAGTGACGCATACCGTATAACGCGTGACTTTTTTTCCATGAAGGATAAAATTATAATTCTTTTGAATTTAGATTTTTAACTTCAATGTCTAGTGCTTCCACTTGGTTAGATAGTTTTTTATTGAATATTTTTTCTTTAATCAAGTTTCAAAGTCAAACCAATTACAATTCAAACACAACACGACTGTATAATGTGTAACTATTTTTGTATATATCGAAATTCAATTTTTTTTATTGGATCAAGGAATTCAATATCTAGTGCACTCATATTTTCAAATTTTTTTTTTGATAATTTGCTATTTTTCCACATGTGTAGAACATAGACCTTCATTTTCGATGAAAAACCTATGTTTAATAAAACTAAAAAAACAAATTATACATAATAAAACCAAAAAATATTAAAATTATATTCATTGGATAGCTCATTCCAAGGAATACTTGATTCCAGTTGGTTTTATGAAGATTCCTCAATTTTCATCCTCAACCCAAGCTCTGAAGTGCCAAAATTTAGGTTTTTTTTTGTGTTTGAGGGGTGGAATGAGGGATAAGGGGGGTTCGTACAAACACCTAGGAGTTTGAGTGAACCCTTAGGGGTTCACTCAAACTAGGGTTTGATCAAACCCTGGTTTGAGCAAACCTCTTCAAAGGGGTTCACTCGAACCCTAGTTTGAGTGAACCTTTTATGGGTTCGGTCGAACCAGTAGGTTCGTACGAACCCCCAAAATCACATTTTTTTCCTTGGGATTATTTTTTGTGAGTTTTCCTTCGTCACTTGAATTGTAAACCACTATTGTTGCTTCACCCTCCACTTCCCTTGTTGTATTAGAATTGTATACTTTTTAAAATTTTGACTTATATAAATCTACTTATGTGATGGGTCTTTGTTGGGTCCCAAATCTACAATCCTAGAACATAATCTTACCTTTATTCTAGGGTTGTCATTGAGAAGGTAAAAAGGATTCCATCAACAAATTTATGAGGGTTAAAATCCAATTAGTGATAATTTGTATTCTCTCTTACACTTTAGCTCATTATAGACTCAAGAGGGTATTCCTAGAGGCAACCTTACAAAGGTTTTAAACTAGTTAATATGTAACTTGATTGCAAAAATAATAGGTATACCCAATGTGTTCTTTGTAGGAGTGAATAGTGAACTCGCAACACCCTAGGAACAACTGTAAGACCAAAATAACTTCCACAAGAGAAAAAATAGAAAGAATATCTTGATATGATAATGGAAGATCAAGATTATAGGATTGAATATAAAAATGTACATGAGAGGACTTGCTTATAAAGGCAAGGTGAGAGATAGGATTATAAAATATTGTGGAATGTGTCTTAATCCTATGTTATGAGACAACTAACTTGAAAAAATGGTCAATAAGATAAGATAGGATAAGATATTATCTAGAGAAGATCATCTATGACCTAAGTAAACTTAACATGTGAATAATTCCCCTACTAGGAATTAGTTAGGTACAAGACATCTATTCACACCAACATATCCCCTTAAGTGCAACTTAGGGAGTAGATTATTAAGCAAAGATGTAAAAAATGAAAAAAATATTATTATAGGTCCTAGCTACTAGGCCATGTTAGGTACCCATTTACAATGTAATATGTCACAAATGAAGTAAAGGAGAAAACTCAGTGGGACAAACCTTCTCTCTAAAAGAGAGAAAAGATGCAATCAAGGGTGATGGATGCTGGAATCAATGCTACCCCCAAGGACTACATCCATCATGTATATACAATCAATGACCCCCCATAGGAGGAAAAATGAGAGACAATATATCCCCCCATAATGTGTAATCTCTTACAAAAATGGTGAATGATTGAAGATAGAACATTATCCAATGCCTAGAAACAATGTTTCTCCCTTGGGAAGAAGATAATCCAAGTACAAATGCATAAATGCTTCCCATTCTAGATAGGAATTGGTAGGAAGAAAAATCCATATGTATGAAGATTATGTCTCTAAAATTTTCTCAAGTGTTGCTAAGTTTTTGGTAGATGATGATGATGCCACAATGTAATTAGGTACATGATCAATCACAATAGAAGGTGACAAACTAAGAACAAATGGAAACTAATGTTGAACTAAATCCAAAGTCAAAGTTGATGTGACAATAATTTTTCCATGGTTATCTTCAAATAGGAGAGATAAACCCTCAAATTGGTCCTCCAAATCTAAAATGTGAGACTCCACAAATAAAGATGCAATGTCTAATAAATAAGAATCCCAATCAGTAAAAAAATAAATACCTATTGTAATGAATCACTAGGATTTTTAATGAATCAAACAAATGATGAATGTGCAATCTCAATTGTAGGAGTTGTAAGAGACATCTATGGATTAGACTCAGATTTTACATCATATTCAAAATCCTCTAAGGTTTCATCATCAAAGGGTAAATTTTCAACATCATCAAGCAAAATGAGGCAAATGAATGTAGGATCATATGTGAATGGAGGATTATTTGGATCTCCAAAAATCTCCCAAACCTTAGTCCAAACTATGCATGGACATGAGATTCTAAAAATTTTTATTGTACGTCTCTCTAAATATTCTTGTACTGAAACTAGAACCAATCAATCCTAAGATATGATAATTATTATTACCCCAAACTAATTTCTTGAATGTTTCTTTTAGATCAAGTATGAGTCCATAAAGACGAGGCAAAAGATTGAGCCACTTGCAATGTGTTAGGGGGCCTTTTTCCAAGACTCATAATTATCCGTAATTATAATGATTATATAAGGATGAGTCTCACATAACCCATGATTAAAAAAATGATACAATTTTAGATAAAATTAAAGATTAATACATGAATTGAGGGTGAAATGAAGTATAAAGATCTAAATAACACCCCCAACTACTAAAATATCTAAGTAATCTCTAGGATACCCACTAGGAAATAACTAAATCAACAATATACTTAGGATATAAATAGCAAAAAGTGCATGGATGGTTGGATATAGCTTCTCAATACCTTTCCAACATCACAAGAATCATGAAAATTGGAGATTATGGCAAAAAGCTATGAGTTTGGGATCCAAAAAATAAGATCTAACTTTAGTCAACAATTAATATCACCAAAAAGAAAATTTATAAAACAAATAGGTACACCACTAGAAAATTCATAGAGCCAACTTTACAATGATATCTCATTTCTGAAAAATGGCCTCTTGGATTGCAAGATGATAATTTTAAAAACACCATTTTTTTGGCTATAGGGGAAAAAATTAGACACCTAGGGTCTTAAATACAATCACTCATGTGAATTAGGTGCTCATGTTTAAGAAAAACCCACCGCTAGGGGTGGTGATGCCACCTAGGTGGTGGGGTGTGGTGAGTGGTGGCCGTGGTCACATCACTTTAGTGGTTATGCCTCATCCATTGGTGTTGGCTACAAGCTATACTTTACGTAACTAGGGGTTAAAAAACTTGGCGCTAACAAAAAATATAGCCACAACCAATTTTAAATTAAATTTTATTAAATGTATTTTTTTAATATCAAAATTGTGAATATTAAATTAAAATCATACTTGTGGGATAGTGACTAAAATGACTGCAAAGTATGACAAACAAATTGTGAAACAATTAGACCAACAATAAACAAAGGAATATGCCATTTTTATGTTAATTCTAGTGGAATATTGTGCTAACTAACAAATTTACAATCTGATGATGTCATACAATTTGTACAATACAAATGTTGTACAATTGTACAAAAACTAGACAAAAATATGAAAAAAATGTATGATGCCCCTGGGACAAAAGTGTCCAAATTTGATGATTCAACAATCAATCTTTATCTTTTTGAGCCTTCTAGAAATAATGGAAGGGTAATTTTTTTCCCAAAGTTCCCACAAACTTCATCTATCTCTTGGATTTGGAAACTTTTCACCCTACTTGAAACTCTTGTAGATTAGACAAAACATAACAAAATTTGACAAAATGAAAGGAAAACCTGACTTTATTTGATTCCATAGATTCAATCATGAGGTCCTTGTAACTAGAAAATTAACCCAAAAAATTATTCAAACCAAGATGAATCCTTGAAATTTGGGAAGGAATATGCAAAATAGCTTCCACAAGAGAGTAAATGGAAAGAATAGTTTTCTATTATAATGGATGCAAGATTGAACATAAAAATGTACATGTGAGTCCTTGCTTATAAAGGAAAGGTAATATTTAGGATTAGATAATATTGTGACATGTGTGAGTAAACCCACAAAAGTGGTTTACAATTCCAGTGAGGAAGGAAATGTTGCAAAGGATGACCCCATGCAAAAAAAAATTGGTTTTTGGGGGTTTGAACAAAATTTTGGTTCAAGGAAACCCAAAGGGGGTTCAATAGAACCCCCTTTTTCCCCCCTTCTCCCCCTCAGGCAACAAAAAGTTCAAAATTTTGCACTTCAAAGCACATGTTGAGGATGAAAATGGAGGAGACTTCATAGACACAACTGGACAATGGTAGTCCTCAAAATGAGCTATCTAACGAATACAATTTTAATATGTTTTGGTCTTATTATATATTTATTTTTTTTGTTTTATTAAACATCTGTTTTTCATCAAAAATCAAGCTCTTTGTTCTGCACATGTGGAAAAATAGTAGATTATAAAAAAAAGTTGAAAAATATGAGTTCACCAAATTTTGAAGTCCTTGATCCAACAAAAAAAAATGAATTTCAATACATACAAAAAAAAGTTATGCGTTATACGGTTTGCCTATGTCTAAATCGTAATTGGTTTGACTTCAAAACTTGATTAAGGAAAAAATATTCAATAAAACACTATGAAGCCAATTGGAAGCACTAGATATCACAGTTACAAAATCTAAATTTGTAAAAATAGAATTTTATCCTTCATGGAAAAAAAATTATGGATTATATAATGAGCATCACTCCTTAAAAATGTTGTTTACTGAAAAAAACTAGTTTTCAAATGAGATGGAAAAAAAGTGCAATATGATTCTAAAAAATTCAAAAAATAATATTTAGAATCTACAAACAAAATTTCACAAATCACTAGTTTGCATCATCTTCAAATTCCTCATGGTTTAGCTGCTATAGGTGTCCAAAAGTGAAGATTTAGTTAGAAAAAATTATTTTAGTGTCCAATTTGGCCAAAAATTGTAAACCGGTATTGTGGGATCACTCATGTCTTAATCCTATGTTACGAGACAACTAAATTGATAAAAAAGTCAACAAATTAACATAGGATAAGATATTTTCTAGGCAACTAATACTTTTAGAAGATCACCTAGGACCTTTAAGTAAGCTTGACATGTGAATAAGTCCCCTACTAGGAATTAGCAAGGTACAAGAAATTTAGTCACACCAACATTCTTGAGGTCACCCTATAATTATGACTAGGTCAAAGACTAACTCAAGCTACATAAAAACTTCTTATATAAATGATAATAAACCTTGCACATGCACCTATAGTTGAAAATACTGTTTTAATCTATTTAGATGATTTCACTTGGCATTAAACATACATAGTGATAATGTACAAACATGTATGCCATGATTCTTTGACGAGTTATATATTTGGGTTTTCTTAAGATGAATTTTTGGTTTGCAGTATTAAATCATGGACATCATGTAGATTATAATCTAAATCTAATATACTCCTACTTCTTTCATGTACAAAGGATCTTGTAAATAAAAAAAACTGTTTAATCCTTCACTAGTATGGATTGGTGCCTTCTCCATTGAGAAATAGAGTGATGAATGATAAAGAGAAAAGAGATGCCATTAAAGGTAAAGTATCAACAAAGCTATATTTAAAAAATCATATTTAATTTATATTTGACATGTAGGAGTTAACAGTGAACTCCCAATAGCTCAAGAATAATTGCTAAACCAAAATATCTTCCAAATGAGAGAGAATGACAATAATAGCTTTCTTGATTATGGATGCAATATTTCAATATTGAATGTGAAAATGTACATATGAAGCCTTGCTTATAAAGACATGGTGAGAGATAAGATTAGACAAGATTGTGATATGTCTCTTAATCCTATGTTATGAGACAACTAACTTGACAAAAAATTCAAAAAGATAAGATATGATAAGATCTTAACTAGAAAACTAAGACCTCTAGAAGGATACCTAGGACCTAAGTAAACTTAACATGTAAATAATTCCACCTACTAGGAATTAGCTAGGTACAAGACCTCATTCACACCAAAAATGGATATACTTAATAATCTATCTCAAAACTATAATAACACATATACAACAAATGAAAGATCATTATAAAGTATTAATAATGTTGATGCTATAACCCTTCACCTAACCCAGGTATTACAATCACACTAGCAAATATAGTGTGAGAAAGTACGTATTTATGACTATACATTTCCTTAAACATTCACAAATGCCTCGAAGACATACCATTACATGGATTTGTGTTTTTGGAAACTCTTTCTACTCTTCACAAGATGCACTTCTTCATTTGCATATCAAATTGGTAGCCTTTGATGCCCTAAAATCAATTGTGAACATTTTTAGACTAGAAAATTGGCTTAATTAATAGCTAAATGAATGAATTATAAACTTTTATTTATAGTATCTCTAGAAAATTCACCTAGAAATAGCTATAGGAAAGAGGAAATTGTGGTGGTTGGAGAATAAATGTAGCAATTGTTTGATCTTAAAATCGATGATCATGAATGAACATTTTTAAGAAATGAAAGGGCCCATACTGTGCAAGGATAATCTAGTATATCAAATTACATATTGCATTCATAGTTTCTAGAGGCTGGGTGAGGTATACTAGAAGGCATTAGAACCCTTTTTACACTTTCATTAACATTTCCCCTTTCTTTAGTTGTCAAATATTTTAGCCTTTTGTGAGCCATGATATATTTTTACAAGTACATAAACTCATAAATTTGGTGATATTTATAGCTTGGCCACTTTTATCTTTTCCTTTCACTTTTTTCTCCTTCTATTTGGTGTTTTGAACTATCAATGAAATGAAGGACTCATGAATTGATGTCACACTTTTCGCAAGTTCACAAACTTATAGAATTATTGATAATGTGATCATTTTCTTTTTCTTTATCAACTTTTTATACTTTTAGAGAACTTTGGAGCTTGCAGACTTAGAACTCATCTTACTTTCACATGTTGCACTTTTAGGGAGTTCACAAACTCATGAACTTCCAAACATATTAAACCTTGTTGGCCTTTCAGGAAGTTCGTGAACCTAACATATTCTCTTATTCCATCTTCCAAGGTTTTAAGGATTAGGGGTTAGGAATAATTCATGTCACATACGTTTGTCAAAGATTAGGAATCATGTGCAATTCATACAGTGGTGAAAATACAAAGTTGTGTTACACTTTTAGCCAACTTATCAGCACAAGTGAACTTTAGTATTTATAGCTAAAAACCAATTTTGGTCAAACATATGATCTAGTAAGATTCATTCTAGATGAGTTAAAAATTTCTACAACTTTTCTAACTAAAATTGTTGGCTAAATGCACATGTAGCACCAATTGAGGCCAATTTACTAAAAAAAAAGTTATCTGAAAAACTTGAATGTTTTAACAACTCCTACTCCTATAAATAATTTTTTTTTTTAAATGTAAAAATACCCTTTTGGAGATCAATAAGTGTAGTTTTCAAATATATATTTATTTTAATAATTCAATTCTTATTTATATTTAATTTTTATTTTTTACTAAAAGTATGTTAACACAAAAATATTAGGTTGATTACCATGTTAAGAAAAATACTAAAACTTATTTAAAAAATATAAAAAAATATGATTGCCTAGATAAAAGAATCTAGATTAAGATAGCATAATTTTTTTTCTATTTTAGATAAATATTTAATATGAAAGTTGGTGTTGAGTGGAATCAACCATGTTTTAATACACACACATTTAAACATTTATTTAAAAATATATGTATATTAAAATTGCAAAAAAATATATCCATGCTTTAAAGTTTCAAGTTCTAAAAATACACAAAAAATTTGAAGGAAGAAAAAGAAAATTTACTATATAAAACTTGATGTCTCATGTAATGTCATTTTACAACTAAATTTTAGTGTTAATTTATAAAAAATAATATTCAAATAATTTTTTAATTTTTTCAAAAAGATACAAACATAAAAAATACTAAAAAACTCACATTTTATTAGTTTACATCATTTAAAAATTCAAAACATGTATGCCACTTTCTAGTGATTCAAGTTTAAAATTTAGATCAGTGTTGGCCATTTCCTTTATATAGGATCAAGTTGTCATGGTTTGAAGGAAAAGCATGGTAGTAAGATAAAGTTTAAAAGTTTGACAAAGACAAAGGAAAAGATAGAGAATAAATGAAAGGTTTCAGATGGAAAAAATTGAAATCCTAATAGTAATAAAGGAAATGATGAAGTTGGATGGAAAATACATACTAGGAGAAGAAACTTTGAGAAAATTGCAATCCTTAGAAATTTGAACACTAACACCCCCATTGTTAATTTTTTTTAGAATATTACAATTTCTAATTTATGATTGGCACATGAGGGATGACAAAAGACACCACTTAGGAAAAAATGACAAATGAAGGCCCATACAAAGATTATCAGATTAATTATACATGATGAAAAAATGAGGCCTAAGTGAATAAAGGAGCTAAGGGCATGAAAGAATTTTTCAAATTTCAAGACATGAAAATCTAATAGACCTAATGGTGACATATTATCTATTCAAATCAAACAAAATAATAAGACTATAAAATATTAATTATTTTTAGTATGATAATTTCTAAATGTAAAAACCATCAGTTAAATATAAATATTGATATTTTATTTTATTAAATCTTATAGAATAAATCATAATCTTATTTAATGTATGTGATGATAATATGAACTATATAATACTAATTCAAAATTCATGAAGAAGATAATTTGATCAAACTTGTGACAATATATGTATGAAAAGGACTCTTAATAAACCTTGTATTAAAAAATAAAATTAGAAATGTTTATTCAATATTATCATGAGGAAAACTCAAAAGAATCCTAGAAGTTAGATTTTTGAGGGGGGGAAGTGAAATGAAAATATACAAACAAAGAACATAATCTTGAGAAAGTGAGGGGATTTAGTTTTGAACTGCAAGGCTATAGGAACTTAAGGATAGGGATTATAATTCCATTTTCTATGCATTTTACTAATTTTATTTCAACAAACAAACATTATGATATTGAAGTTTTATTTTTAGTCGTTGTAAATTTTATAAAAAAAATAAATTCAGATTTATATATGTATATTCATTCCATCTATAATATTTGAACATCAATATAAGAAAGATTTATAAAAGAATAAATATTTTAATTTTATAATTTTATGATTAATTTTTTTGATTAATATCGACTTTGTGATTCTCAACTTGGTTTTCACTGTAAATGGTTTTTTATCTTATCATTATTGTAATTATAGAAAAAAATTGATGTTCTTTGAGCTCTTTGCTATCTTTCTATCTTTCTGACGATGATCATTATTTGAAATGTTGAAGCAAAAATATCTTACACAATCGAATCCACAAACCATTCTAGCAATAATCAATTTATAAATTGGAAAAACTTGATATTATTAACTGACCATGCCTCAGTTATAAAATTTTCATTTATTGAAATATATATATTTATGTTAAGGGTTTACTTGCATATTTTCTTCTGTGTTTCGTTTCCTTGGGAAATTTTCTTTTCAAATTCCACTCCCAACATAGAGAGTTTAAAATATTTTTTTTAAAAAATGACATTAAGAATTCCGCAACATCTAAAGAAGCAAAAACATGAAGTTACATGTCAATATTGTGTAGGTAGTAATAAGAAGGTATAGGGGAGAGGGGGTTCAATAGTCATACAATCAATTGTAACTATAATACTCGGTCTTACCACACATTTATAGTATATATTGTAAACAAATAGATCAAATGTAAATAAAAAAAAAAACCAAATGTTGATCAAAAGTGGACCCATACTCAAACACATGAGAACCTCTCAATGTTATATTAAGAAAACATAAATACATTCATGAAGAAGTGAAATAAGTTTTTTTTTTGTCTCAAATAAAATATTATAACTATTTTCTATAAGTGTGATATTTAAAAAATAAAATGCTCTTTTAATAAAATAAGACACTCATATAAACAAGTATTGTTATCATAGTGAAAAAATATTGTTCTTATGTGTACAACTATCACGGTAGCAATGTACAAGCATTGGAGTATTTTATATTAATAGTTTGTGCTATCACAAATATAAAAGGCGAGCACAATAAATATTATGTATTTTCTTATTAAATGTGAAGGATTTTCAAAAAGTTTTAGTGTTCAACTATTGGTCCATTTTTGTTTGATATAAATTAAATAATTATGTGTTGTTTTTATAACAACAAATAGTTTTTTTGAGTTCAACTATTGGTCCATATGTGTTGAATATAGAAAAAATGAAGGTTCTACATATTTCTGTCAATCACTACATGTTGACAAAGTTAGCCTGCATGACTAGTGGCACCTCTCCCTAGTTTAAACATGTATTCAGGGGCAATAATTCTTTTTTATCTCTAAATTTTATATCCAACACAAATGGATCAATAAATAACACAAAAAAATGTTTGTTGTGAAACATTATTGTTTGAAATGTAAATTCTATTCAACTTTAAATGATAATAAATTTTTTTGACAATCATTCACATTTAATGAGAAAGTACAAGATATGTATTGTGGTCATCTTTTATAATTGTAATAGGATAAAATTTTTGTTGGATGTTGTGATTGTGTTGCTGATATGTGGTTGTCATTGATGTCAACACTATTAGCATTTAGTAAATTGAAGGTTGTATATGTTAAGGATATTGAAAAAATTGTTAAAAGAAGAGTTCTTGGTTCCTACTGGTTCAGTGAAAGTCATGAAGGTGTTTCACTCTGTACGTTGAAGATCAGATGGTGTAGATTAAAGGGTTTTTTGCTGAGTGTATCTAGTTCATCTACTAGAAGTTTCAAAGGTCTGCGTGAAGATCTGATAGTGCTTTGAACAGTTGTGTTTTGACAGTATTTTGTGAGTTCTGTCAGTGTTCCTGAGTGAAGTTTGTGTGATTCTGGTAATCTTTGTTGTTGTGGATGTTTCTCTATTATTTCTTGTTATTTTTGGATGCTTCTAGATCATTCTCTATCTTTGTGGTACGTCCACATTGATTGGTGTGTTTGTGGTTGAAGATTTTTCTCTATATGTTTAGTTTTTCATATTCTTGGCTAACCTGATGGTTGTAGCATGTTGTGGATCTTTGAGGTGAAATTAGTTGAAGTATTTTTGTCTTGGAGTTGTTAATTTGGGTCTCCACTATGTTGTGGCTGACGTTGGTGGATTCACATTGCAAATTTATTTGTAAATTTGGGCCGACATTGAAAATATGGTTTATATTTTTGGCCAACTAAGTTGTTAATGTAATCTCATGTTGCAGATATATAAGAGTGATTGTTTAATTGGTGTAAAGTGTGCTCAATGTGCTCCTATGTGTGTATGTGTGAATATCATTCAATTGCAAAGCAGAGTGTGAAGAGGATTGAGCGAAATGCGAACAAGTTTGAGAGAAGAGCGAAGAAGGTTTTTTGTGCTTAACTAGAACTGTAATCAGGTTTGTGTAGAAGCTATTTTCTCAGTTCATAATTTGGATGGTTTTAATCCAAACGTTTCTTTGGACAATGACTCCTCTTTTGTATTTGAGCAGTGAGTTCTAGGCAGTGTGTCTGAATGAATGTGCATTCCCCTTATTCTTATATTTTTAACAAGGTATAATATTATGGACTAATCTCCACCATGTTTTTCCCGTAATAGGTTTTCTACGTAAAAATATTGGTGTTCTCTGTGTTTCTAATGTGTTGATTGTTCATGGTTTATTATTCATTCATCAGATTTGAGATTAAGTTAAGATTGAAAAGTTTAAATATTTTGTGACAACTGATTCACCCCCCTCTCAATTTCATGTCCTTGTTTTTCCAACAATTGGTATCAAAGCAGGTTCCTCTGAAGAAGTTTAAAAGCTTGAGGTGATCTGAGATAGCATCATACAAAAAGGGTAGTCCTAGATTTGATGGAACAAAATACTCATTGTGGAAAGCTAGGATGAAGTGTCATTTGAAGTGTATTGGTGAACCTTTTTGGAAAATTACAAAAAATTGATATGTTATTCTTTAGAATGGTCCTTCCACTATTGATGAAGTTAAAGAGGTTGAGAATAATGTTAGGGATATGGAAGCTTTCCTAATGCTCTAACAAATTCAGAGATGAAAAATGTGTTAGGTCTGAAAACAACTCATGAGATGTGGATGAAGCTAGAAACTTTGTATGAAGGAGATGCACATGTGAAGATGGCTAAGCTACAAAGTTTGAAAGGAAAGTATGAAAATCTGAAGATGGGTGAAGATGAAAATATTTCTTCTTTCATGTA
The DNA here is from genome assembly GCA_007258455.2 of Sequoia sempervirens. Classification (NCBI taxonomy): domain Eukaryota; kingdom Viridiplantae; phylum Streptophyta; class Pinopsida; order Cupressales; family Cupressaceae; genus Sequoia; species Sequoia sempervirens. The sequence continues at coordinate 663,538,055 of VDFB02193867.1, forward strand.
GAGAGTAAATGAACTAGTGATGGGTATTAGATGTGCTAATGGTATCCTGGAAGATGAAGAAATTGTGGCTAAGGTGCTCAGATCATTGCCTCCCTCCTACAAAGAAAAGGCTCATGCTATTGAATAAACCATATCATTGATGAATGTGACAAGGGATACACTGATTGGTAAACTTGTTGCCTTTGAGTTGAGAAAATTTGGTGATTCTGTTCCCAAGACTGAAATTGCATTTAAGGCTACTGTATCCAGAAGAAATAAGCAAAGATATGATCTGAGACAGAGTTCTAGAAAGCCATCCAAATATGATGAAGAACTGAAACATCTTGAAGATGATGAAAGAGAAGTTGAAGAATTGGAAGCACTGATTATAAAGAAAGAAGGCTGAGGTAAAGGTAAGTATTAAGGAGTGTTTCCTATCAAATGTTTTTCTTGCAATAAAATAGGTCATTTTGCATCAAGGTGTCCTGAAAGAGTTCCTATATCTAAGCCTTACAAACCTAGATTCTAAAAGAAATGTTAATTTGATGAAGCAGTGACTGATGATGAGTCTAATAATGATGATGAAAATGAAGACAGTTGGGTTTTCATTGCTATCAAGGGGAATAGTCTAGAGGCTACTAACTCTGCTAAAGTTAAGAAAGCTCTTGTAGCCTGAATTGAAGAAAAGGATGAGTGGGTCATTGACAACGGATGCTTACATCATATGATTGGTGAAAAAAGCAAATTTGTAAGTCTAGAGAAGTATGACAATGGGGTTGTGAGATTTGGAGATAATAATGCTTGTGTGATTCATGGCAAAGGATCTATTTGTCTTGGTGATAAGCATAACACTAATGATGTTCTTTATGTTGAAGGCTTGAAACACAACCTGTTGAGTGTTGGTCAGCTGGTGGACAAGGGTTATGATCTTCAGTTCAAACATGGAAGATGCAGGATATTTGGAAGTTCTGGAAATGTAATTGCTTCATCAAAAGAGATGATGGTATAGGAAAAACTTGTTGGTACTCCCATGGTAACCAAATGTAAATTAACACAAATTATGATTCTCCCAAAGTAAATCAAACAAGGTACAGATCAATGATTGGTGGATTACTCTACTTAACTCAAACTAGACTAGGCATTATGAATGTTGTATGTATGGTTGCTAGATTTCAAGCTGATCCAAAAGAGTCTCATGTGATTGTTGTAAAGGGAATTTTTAGATATCTGAAATGAAAAATTGAATTTGGACTTTGGTATTCTAAGGATGATTATCTTAGTTTGAATGCATATACTGATGCAGATTGGGCAGGAGATGTAGATGACAGGAAGAGTACTAGTCGTGGTGCCTTCTTCCTAGCGAAGAAGTTGGTGTCTTGGTTGAGCAAAAAGAAGAATTCCATTTCTCTATCTACTAATGAGGTAGAGTATATTATTGTTGCAAACAACTGTACTCAAGTGATGTGGATGAGACATATGCTGAAAGATATCAGAGTATAATATAATGAACCTATTGCCATATACTGTGACAACCCAAGTGCAATAAACATATCAAATAATCTAGTGCTACACTCTAAGACCAAGCATATATCGATCAGGTTCCACTTTCTAAGGGAGAAAGTGAGTGAGAAAGAAGTTAGACTAGAGTATGTGTCTACCAAAGAGAAGATTGTAGATATTTTTACCAAGCCATTACCAAAGGATACTTTTGAGTATCTCAGCAGGATGCTAGGGGTGATTACCCGGCCTGATATGAACTAGAGATGCATTGATTTGTATCAATCTATGTGCTTCATGATCATATTTTGATTCAGATTGATGTTTTTTGTGGTTGCTACTCAGGGTGAGTAGTCAAATGTGCAGATATGTGGTTCAAAGCTTGTATGTGGAAAGATAATGCTTATCTTTTCCATTGATGTCAAAGGGGGAGAAGTGCAATGTGAAAAATTGTTGCTTATCTTGAGAGGAGATCCATGTGGGAGAAGAGCAATTAAGGAAGAGTAGTCAAAATCTAAGGAGGAGTAAGTGTTGATTGTGAGTTGGGTTGATGGTGTTTTTCACATCATTTGTTGCCATCAATGCCAAATGGGGAGATTGTTGGATGTTGTGATTGTGTTGTTGATATGTGGTTTTCATTTATGTCAACACTACTAGCATTTGGTGTATTGAAAGTTGTATATGTCAAGGATATTGAGAAAATTGTTAAAATAAGAGTTCATGGTTCCCAGTGGTTCAGTGAAAGTCATAAAGGTGTTTCACTATGTACGTTGAAGATCAGTTGGTGTGGATTAAAGGGTTTTCTGTTGAGTGTATCTATTTCATCTACCAGAAGTTTTAGAGGTCTGCGTGAAGATCTGATAGTGCTTTGAACAGTTGTGTTTTGACAGTATTTATGTGGGTTCTATCAGTGTTCCTGAGTGAAGTTTGTGTGATTTTGGTAATCTCTGTTTTTGTGGATGTTTCCCTATTAGTTCTTGTTATTTGTGGATGCTTCTAGATGATTCTCTATCTTTGTGGTCTGTCCAAATTGATTGGTGTGTTTGTGGTCAAATATTTTTCTCAGTATGTTCAGTTTTTCATGTTCTTTGCCGATATGATGGTTGTAGCGTGTTGTGGATCTTTGATGTGAAATGAATTGAAGTCTTTTTGTGTTGGATTTGTTAATTTGGGTCTCCACTATGTTGTGGCCAAACTTGGTGGATTCTCATTGCAAATATATTTGTAAATTTGGGTCGACATTGAAAATATGTTTTATATTTCTAGCCAAGTAAGTTGTTAATGTAATCTCATGTTGCGGATATATAAGAGCAATTTTCTTATTGGTGTAAAGTTTGCTCGGTGTGCACCTATGTGTGTATGTGTGAATATCATTCAATTATAGAGCAAAGTGTGATGAGGATTAAGCGAAGTGTGAAGAAGTTTGATCGAAGAGCGAAGAAGGTTTTTTGTGCTTAAGTGGAACTATAATTAGGCTTGTGTAGAAGCTATTTTCTCAGTTCACAATTTGGATGGTTTTCATCCAAACCTTTCTTTGGACAGTGAGTCCTCTTTTGTATTTGAGCAGTGAGCTCTAAGAAGTGTACCTGAATGCATGTGCATTCCCCTTATTCTTATACTTTTAATAGGGTATAATATTGTGGACTAATCTCCACCATGGTTTTTCCCCTAACAGGGTTTCCACATAAAAATCTTGGTGTTCTCTATGTTTCTGATGTGTTGATTGTTCATGGTTTTCCAACACTTTTAATATGAAATACTCAAATGCATATACATTGTCACCCCAATAGTTGTAGACATAAAAACATAATTTACGTGGAAGGCATATCTTTATTAGAAGAAGACTAAGCTAAAATGGGAGATGGACGATTGGTATCATCTATCGTACCTTGCAAGATGATTGAAGTTGTTTCATCCAGTGATTATTGAGCAAAAAAATGAGGTAATATTTTTTTTCCTATTTGAACAGAGGTAGGCTGACTTCCATAATTCATAGTGCAGACTATTCAACAGTGGATGCAAGACAATGAAAACCATCTACACTATTGAATTTTTACAATATTTCCTTTTCCGCCAGTCACAGGTATTGGCATATAAGATACCAGGTTTCAAATTGAATTTCCATAAGCTTAGTTTGTTTCAAATTGATGTTGGTGTGATTGCATTGGGCCAAGAGTATGTAGAATAAAACAATCTGTTGATGCAACAAACAAAATTTACCCTTCTAATCAGGTCCTCAACCAAAAACGAGTTGTTAATGTGGTCAAATTTCAAACTATTAATTATTGATTTAAATTGGTAAATAATAATTATTGTTATAGTTATTTTTAGTATGTGTTGTTGTTCACTAATAACCCTACACCAGATATTCTCTTGATGGAAAATAGTACCATATCTAGGTGTTTGAATATGGCCCAGACTTGAGTTCAAATGCAAATAAATCCAAATACAGTATCTTGGCGTATGGAATATAGATATGGGGATAGGTGTCTAGGTGGGAGAAGGGAGGTATACGGTAGCTATGCTAATAGGTAGTGTCTCTTAATTCATAGACAAGGATGACATAGTTTCATCCCTAGGTATACTGCTAAGACAGGGTCGAATACTCAAAGACAAACTAAATATACTCCATTATTTTTGGGGGCTCCCCTGTTTCGACCCCAATTATTGATTTTGGAGAGGATATATTGGAAATTTAAAAGAACATGTGAAACTAATTTTAGTTTGAAAGTTTTATAATCTTATTGAATATGAATGAGTCCATTATGGAGATGTAGATGCCTCTATGGAAAGAGGAATTTTAATCCATTAGTGTGTAGAAGTTTTTTTTTAATTATTTTTTATTCTTTTGTTGACAAAGATACACTTCTTCAAGAAACCATGGTACTCAAATTTTAATATATTTAACGTTTGTCTCACATGTTTGGGCGCAACCACTTAAACTTCTTTAATTTTGAGGTGAAGATAGTTTATATTGTATTGGGAATTTGATTGATAATGCTCTTGGGGTCTCAAATCTCTCAGAGCTTAACTCTTAATTTCATTTATGCTCAAATTCTAGTGGAGTTAGATCTCTTGAAGACACATTTATTTGAAGAAGTTTGGCCCAGGGTGGATAACCATTTTGTGAAAATAATAATCAAACTACAAAGGAATTGCTTTTTGGTGTAGATTATGTTTTTCTATTGGAAATATGCTTAAACTTGTCCCTTGATAGTAAAAGGATCGAAGCTTCAAAACAAGTTACATGGTGGAAGATCTAAGCTATAATTTTATTAATCTTTATCATCTTCGTACACCCATTCTACCTCTTCTACTACAAAGGATTCTTCTATTTCAATGGAAAAGATGACCTCTTTTTGTTTTAAAGACGAAGGATACAAGCAACTCCAAGCAGTTATGTGAGATGGTGCCTTGTACACCTAAGGAGGGCCCCCGTCCTTCATGAAAAAGAAAATGGCTTCTACCATCAAGGTTATTGTTTCAAGCTCTATGACCCTTCACTCTCATGGCATGATAGGCTAGCAAGGGTGCGGGTCTAGCTAGGGTTGTATAAGGTTTTTGGTAGGTTGATTATAGTTATGACTAAGTATTATTCTATATAAAGGATAATTGCTTATCTCTTCTATAAGTTGTCAAAGAGTTACATGCCTTAAATGGCTCATTTAAGTAGGCAATCCTATCATAGTATTTCTAACTGATTGAGGAGCCTTGATAATGTTGTGCAGGTAGGAGAAATTGAAGTTCATGCTCAATTACTCCTAGAAGACAAGCTAAGATATATTAGAGAGCTACATTAGAAGGGCATGACTGTTAAGGTGGGTGATGGAATTAATAATGCATCAACATTAGCAGAAGCACATGTGGGGATACAACTTGGGTGTGGAAGGCTCTATAGTAGCCATGGAATATGCAAACTTAGAGCTGTCATGTCTAATGAGATAAGGCAGATTGTTGATGTAGTGAAAATAAGGTAGAGATTAATGAGGAAAATATACATAAATGTTGCATTCTCCCTGTTGAATAAGGTGTCCTTGGTGGTGATTAATTTCATGGGTTATATCTACTTGTGGATGGTTGTACTAGTAGACACTTGATTGTAACATTCCACAACATGCTTCTCTTGCAAGGAGAGAAAGGTGGCCATGCTCCTACTCCTCAACATCAATGGGTATTGCAATGACTTAGATACGAATGGGCATGCAAATCATCTACACAATTATGATCCTAACCATGGTATTTGCAAAGAGGACAATGGCCATGAGCACAATCACAATAATAACCATAACCACAACCATGATCATGATCATAAACATCCCCATGACCACAACCATAATCACAATAATGGCCATGAATGTGAGCAAGAGGATGAACATGAGCATTATTTTGATGTGGTGAAATGTAGTGTATGCAACCATCATGCAATAATTTATGGACTTTCGTTGCACTAATGAAGTCTTGATTGTTATCCACCCAAACACTATTAATCAAAATTAAGAAGACTCATAATATACCAAGCAACTATTGCGAAAAGGTAATTTACCATTCCAATCATGTCCTCAACCAAAAACAGGTTGTTAATGTGGTCAAATTTCAAATTGTTAATTATTGATTTCAACTATTAAATAATAATTTACCATAGTTCTCACAAAATACCTCACCAACAAGTAGGATTGTAGAAATGGAATTTTGAAAAGAATTAGGGAGTTAAAATGTTTGATGGGATGCCTTAAACAAATATTGTCTCATGACTTGCCATAATTGCACAATATGAATTTGTTAAAAAAAATCAACAAACTTCCAAGAAAATGCAATTTGCATGTTTAAAGCCAAATATTATAAATTATGTCAACATTCTACCTAATGTGCAAAATATGAGAGCTTTGGAACATGGTATGGAAATTGATGGAAAAAAGGTAAGTATATTTTTTACAGCTGAACATCACCCTCTCCCCATTACCTATTATTGCTAGGGTACACATCAACTCAAATAGTCTCATTTTAGGAAGTCATTGCATGATAGATTTTTGTCATCTGTTGGTGTGGTGTGTGTTTTGAAAATTTTCCACCTCTTTATTTGAACTCCTATTGGATGGTATTGTTGGTGACATAACATTTGACCGTTAAATTAATCAAAGTTCCAAACATTTAAACTACATATCACTTCTCCAAAATAGCAATTCCAAACAAAATAGACCCATGCATGTAGATATTTATAGTAAAGGAGCTTAATCATTTTCATGATTCAAAGGTTTTGTTTCAATTGTGTTTGTATCCTTGTAAATAGATGTATAACACTTCTCCAATGATACCATTTTTGCACAAATGTACCCAAAAAATACTTGTTTTTACAACTTGACCTTCCACACCTCTTTGGCATACCCATTGCACACCAAGGTGTGATTGCTAATTTATTTTCACTATGACAACAATACTTGTTTAAATGAGAGCCTTATTTTATAAATGACACACTTATGATGGATAGTTATGGTATTTTATACAAAAAAATGTATGTATTACACTTGTTAATGAATGCATTTATGCATTTTTATATAACATTCATATGTTCTCAAATGTTCAAGTATGTGTTGTTTTCTACTTGGTCACTTGGTCTAATGGTAACGTCGTTGTTGTAGGCACCTAGATGATGTTGAGTTCAAAACTTTTCAATATAAAAAAGAAAAAAGTGAAAAAGTATGTGTCCATTTTGACCAACACGTGATTTTTTATTTACATGTTGACCAATTATTGACAATATATAGTTTAAATATGTTGCAAGATTATATGTAATAACCACCAATACTATACCAATAATTGTACCCCACCTATCTCCCCTAACATATTTAATGGTTATGAATTAAAATCCATTGTAGGTATTTGTTGATATGAACTGGGTTTGCAAGATGAGAATAAATTAATGTCAATAATATTATCAATAATTTATTTTAAAAATATTTTACTAATAATTATCTAGTTTTATAAAACATGCCATTTTTTTCTTGAAGATTATAGTGAGATTTTAAATTTATAAATTAATGGTATTTAAAACACAGTGTCAATTCACACAAGATGTTTAAGGATAACATTTTGGGCGGTCTTGATGAAGTGCTTGAGGTTGCTACAGTAGGTGTTGGGGTACCTCATCTCTGAGATTTGGATCTTCTAGACATTCCTGGGGAGGTGGTGAAGTATTATCCTTTTTTGCTAGATATCGGTGGAGTAGACCTATTGTTGCACTATGAGCAGGTGGCTATTGGGGCAAATTATTTGAAGAGGATTTTGCATCTGGTTCCTATAAAAGACTTTGAGTGGGTGTTTGAGTTTAATGGTTATGTTTGTGAGTATGACTATGGCTGAAAGTTGGAATGTAGTTTTTCTATGTCTGAAAGTCGTATGTAGTGTCTTTATGAATATAAATTAGTATTACATTTAGGGTTTAATGGGCGTTTTGGGTTGTTTTTCGACAAAGATATCTAGTTGATCTAGGCCTTGCATGGCCATTTTTGAGCTATAATCAGTAATGTAATACTCAATATGGTACTTGGATTTGGGGTTCCTTTTGTATTTGAAACATGAAGTCTATGCATGCCTATCATTGGTGTGCATATATAGTAGAATTGTAACCCTTTTTTTTGGAAATCAATATAATGATATTTTACATATCAAAAAATTAAATAATATTTTTATTTGTTAATATAAGTAGATAAAATATTTATAAATAATATATATTTATGATTAGTTAAATATTATGCTAATAATTATTAATATTTTCTTTTTACATTAATTTATAGTTATTGTATTAGTTAATGTTGAATTATAGTAAAATAAATGGTTACAAAGGTTGAGAAGATTTAAAATGATTAAATAGAAATGGGAACAAAAAAAATAACATATATCTTTTTCTCCCTCTCTATCTCTTTATTTATTTTTATTTTTAATGTGCACTGGTTGTGTAAATAAAAACAACTCAAATAAATATTTTTCAATATTTTAATCTATTAATTTTTTTTAAGAACACCTCAAATAATTAATAACAATATTTTTTTAATATTATAATCTATTAATTGTTTTGACTCAACAAATTAGAATATATACATAGAAAATTAAAATATTTCTACTATTTTTATTTAGCATAGAACTATTTAATAATTATTTTATAGTTTTATTTATTTTATTTTAGTTTTCATTCTCATTTACACCATCACCATATAATAATATTTTTTTGTTCTTTTATATGTTTAAATGTTTTTTCAAAGGTGAGATTATATTAATATTGAAAAGCTTTAGAGAGGTATATGATTGCCAACGACACTAGATTTGTGCCACCACCTAGTTACAGCGACCCCAACCCCAGACTACCATCATATTTGTCAAAATAACCATGTAGGGTCAATCCATACTCGATCGAACAAAATCCTACCCCTAAAACACTTAATAGAAACATAAGACAACCATTATCAGAGTAAACCTAAAAAAGTAGACCAGACACACAATTATGTTTTATATTTCTTAGCAAACCATTTTGAATTAAAATTTTAAATATTTAACAAATTTTGATTCTTTAAAACTAATAAATGTAAAAATAGTTATAACTATTAAGGCTTATATTTGTTTTAATAAAAGAGGGTAAAAAATTTATTGAATCAGAACAAAATTGCAAAGTTAGAAGAAAGAAGCCACAAGGGGCCCAACAAAACATGAATTAATTCACACTCAAGAAGCATCTCATATCCTCCGCAACCCACTCCTCAAGAACAGGGGCCATGTCATTAGGAAGATTTCCCCAACCATCCACATACCAATAATTAGTCCTCTCCGACGCCCATCTAGCCAATCCATCAGCCACCCTATTCCACTCTCACGAAATATGGCAGAAAACAATGGACTCCAGAGAAGAGCACATAGAAATAATCTGCTTGACAACCACAACAAGCTGCCAATTCATATCCTCCAACTATCACTTATGCAACATATCAATAACCACCTGAGAATTAGACTCACAAACAATCTGATGCCACCCAAGGCCAACTGCACACTCAATCACCATAAGGATAGCACTAGCCTCCATAAGATTATTGGTATGCAAACCATGATACATAGAAAAGAAAAACACCACCACTCCCAAGCTGTCTCTACCAATACCACCAACTCCAACATGCCCAGGATTACCCGTAGATGACCCATCTATATTGATTTTTAGCTCCCCTAGAGCAGGCGGACACCAGAAGCCATCACAAGCCACCCTCTCACGCCTACACCTACGATGTACACTACCCAAATTTCTCCTATCCCTAGCAACAAGACCCAGGGAATTAACAACACCCAAGTCCCCAAGATCAACTGGCACAGACAAATCACACTTTGTAGACAAAGTCTCTTGCAAAGCCCCAAGAATCTGCCTCCAAAGTTGCTCCAAGATCAATTTTTTATCCAAGAAAATTCGTCTGTTGCGCTCCAACCAAATATGCCAAACAATCAAAATAGGGCCAATTCTCCAAGCAATTTTAAGAAAAGAGGTTTTGGCAGGAGATGATCCCTGTCTCCTCCAAAAATCATCCAAGGCAGAGACATGGCAACATGGTAAGCTCCAGAGATTCCACCAGTGATGCCAGATATCCTTAGCAAAGGAACACTGAAAAAAGAGATGCGAGAGGCATTCTTCATGCTGACCACACAAAACACACATGGAAGGGCTCTGGAACCCCCGTTTCCAAAGATTGTCCCAAGTAAGACACTTACCTTGGACAACAAGCCAAGAGAAAAAATTACACTTAGGCCAAGAAAATTTATTCCAAACATGCTTCCACCAAGGAACCTCAGAGCTCCCAAAGACCTATTTATCCAAAACCTGATAACCAGAGGCAACCGAAAATTTACCCCAAAAATCTGGACCCCAAGCAAGCACATCTCTCCCAAGAAGAGATTTGCAAGTGCAATCCGAAAGAATCTTAGCAAGCACTTGACGATCCTCCAAAAACCCCCCAGGAGGCCAATCCTGAGGGTCCTTCCACCTGGACATAGTAATCTGACTCAAAGAATGTTGAGATTTGAAATCAGCCACATGACACCAACCCGCCTCCTCAAAAATCTGGCACAAGTCCTGAAGGTGGGGATGAGAAGAAAAAATAGAAGGATGTCCATCCCAAGAGTCATGCCAGAAGAGAGCTTCCTGACCCCCATTACAAATCCAAAAAAGGCCCTGTTTCACAAGCTTGGCACCCCCTTTGAGGGTACTCTAGATCATAGAACCTTTCCCCTCCAGACTGAATCTTACAACCTCCATGCTTTCCACCGCACCCAAATATTTGAGGGTAAGAATTTTATCCCACCACATATGCTATTGTGAACACCAATGCCAATATAGCTTAGCAGCCAAGGCTTGCCCATTCAAATTAGTTCGTCGTAGACCAAGACCCCCTTTCTGCTTCGGCCTACAGACAACATCCCATTTCACCAAGCTCCACTTTCTATGAAGAAGGTTGCCAGACCACAAGCACTGACAAGACAGTCTCTTGAAATCTTGAATAAAACTTGATGGAGTAGAAAGAACAAAGCACTTATAAAGAGGGAGAGCCTGGATCATAGACTTAAGAAGAGTTACTCTTCTAGCTGAAGAAATCCACCTACAAGTCCAATGGCTAACCAAACTTCGAAACTTGTCAAGAGTCTCTTGCCAAAACCTATTAGGGAGAGAACGAATGGAAAGAGGGATTCCAAGATAGAGAAAAGGAAGCGAATTGATCTGGAAACAAAGAATACCTGCTAATCTCCTTTGGATACCCTTAGGATTATGGAAGAAGTAAATGAGAGACTTCCCCTCATTAATGTGTTGCCTAGAGGCCGCCAAGTAGCTGTCCAAAACATTGCGCCAGTTCAAAGCCTCCTCAACCCTTGCCCTACCCATCAAGGCAGTATCATCAACAGACTGAAGATGACTCTGAGGGGGAAGATCATTTCCCCAATGCCAACCCTGAATCAAGCCACTTGCTACCTAAGCACGAATAAGCCTTCCCAATCCTTCTGCAAGTAGGATGAATAAGTAGGGATCTCCTTGTCTGAGGCCTCTAGAAGCACCAAACAACTCAGTGGGCTCACCATTGAGAAGCACTGAGAAGGAGGAAGAAGTAACACAACTCCTAACCCATTCAATCCAATCACTAGCAAAACCAAAAGCTCCAAGAATCTTGAATAGAAAGCTCCATTTAATGCGATCATATGCTTTTTCCATGCCCAACTTGATAAACATAGATTTTTCTTTTGAGGATTCCATAGAATGGATGGTCTTAGCTACAATCACAACACCATCCATGATATGTCTGCCAACAACAAAACCCCCTGCTCCTTAGAGATTAACTCACCAAGCCAAGGTTTCAGCCTTTCAGCAATCAACTTAGTAATAATCTTATAAACAACATTACATAATGCAATAGTTTGAAAAAATCCAAAGAATTAGCCCCCTCTTTCTTTGGAATGAGAGAAAAAAAAGTTGCATTCAGAGACTTCAACATTTGTTTATTCATGAAAGATTCCTTAACAACCTCTAAGAGGTCCAACTAAACCACCTCCCAAAACTCCTAAAAGAATTCAATAGGGAATCCATCAGGCCCCGATGCTTTACCTTTCTTCATCTAGAACACAACGTTCTCAAGCTCCAACAAGGTAATAGGAGAAAGCAATGATTCATTCATTTCATTAGACACTAGTTGCGAGATACAATTCAAAATTCTTGTTTCAACCTCCTCAGCTGGAGGCAAATCCTCAGAAAATAATGAAGAGAAATACCAAATGCATTCCACAGAGATAGAAGCAGAAGAGGACAAAATTTCCCCATCAAACAACACAAGAGAAGAAATAACATTACCTTGCCTCCGGTCTTTAACTAAGTTGTGAAAAAAAGAAGTATTCCTATCACCAGCCTGGAGCCATTCAATACGAGACTTATGTTTCCAAAAAATTTCTTCTCTTAACTCCCATTCCTCTACCTCTTTTGTTGCAGCAATCTCTAACAAACTCAACTCTTCTGTTAGGCCTTGATCACGAATCTTCCTGGTGATTAAGTCCAAGTTATCCCGAGCCTTCTGTTTTTCATGAAAAAAATTACCAAAATGTTGCCTATTCCATCTTTTCAACTTGTATTTGACGTACTGTAACCTCTTTGAAAATGAGTACATAGCAGTGCCATAAGCTAGCTTCCCAAGATCCCACCAGCCAGAAATCATATCATGAAGAGACTCATCTCGGAGCCACATGAGTTGGAACTTGAAAGTCTATCTAGCACATCATTGAGGCACATCAAACACAAGCTTAATTGGCCAATGGTTAGAGCCTCGACAATCCAATATTTCAGAGCTAATCATCCACCTATCCCCCATCCAAATTCTAGACACCAAAAATCTATCTAGTCTTTCATAAATAACATCATCTCCAGTTCTCCTATTATTCCATGTGAAGACTCTATTAGTTGGTTTGACATCAACTAACCTCAAAAGATCCATATTATCCTACAAGAGCCTAGAGGAAGGCTCCAAATGAGCACTACCTCCTCTCTTCTCTTCTAAAGAAATGACAACATTAAAATCACCAGCCAGGATCCAAGGCAGGTTAGGATCCAAAGACCTCACATGTCTAACATGATCCCATAGTTGTGCTTTACCTTGGAAATCAATTAGAGCATATATATTAGAGAAAATAACTTTCTCCCCTTACTCTAAATGAGAAGCAACACAAGAAATCAAACTCTTATAGGAGATCCACTAAATTGGACTAACCTTTCAGGGATCCCAAAAACAAGCCACTCCACCAGAATTACCAAAAGAACCTGCACATTGGCCACGACCCCAAATCTTAGGAGCCACACTTAACATACTATCCACTGATAACTTAGTTTCCTGCAAGAAAATCACATCTGGAGAATGAATGCGAATCAAATCTCGAATAGCCTTTTGTCGAGGAATGCTATTCATACGCCTCACATTCCAAGAAAGAACTATCATCGTTGGGGTTGGGAAAAGTGAGCATCAATAGTCTTCACCGAACCATCCTCAACCAATGTCTCTCCAGCAAGCTTCACCTTTTCTTGGTCCTTTTTGCGACCAACCTTAACTGATTTATCAGGAATCCCTTTCTTAAAATATTTTTGCTGCACACCCAGAATAGAGGAAGAAGGTTTAAACTTACCTAAATTAGGGCTATCTCGAGCCTCCAAGTAGACCTTACCAGCACTAGAGGGGCCACCAGAATCAACAACCCCCCCATCCCCTACACCAAGAGCTAGAGCAAGAGGACCTAGACTAGACACCATCTAAGGATCCTGGTCACCAAGCTTATCCACTCCAGGTATCACCAAAGGCTGTACCTCAACCAACTCCTTAGAACTAGAGTCATCCATTGTTTGCATGTCAGTTGTAAACCCTTCCTCTTGAACTAACTCATCCAAAGCCTCAAATCTATTGAAAGTATCCCCTTCCTGTCTATCCTAGAAAGGCCTCTTTTGGCCATGTCCACAATTACGAGGTTTAACTGGAACAAAACCATCTTTGTCCACTGCCATTCCCTGCATAGGATCCTTACTCTTTTCCACCCTCAGATTAGATTGGGAACCCGCATTATTTGCACCTCCTGCACCAAAAGCCTGAGGACACCTCTGTTACAGATTCCCATATTCATGGCATAACCGACAGTGAAAAGGAAACATTTCATAATCCAAAGGCCGAGTCTAAGAATTAGAGCCAATAGTCAAACCAATAGAATTGGGCAGAGGTTGAATCAGATCAATCTCAACACAAACCCTTGCATAAGAAAAGATCCTCTTATCTAAAGTATGTTGAGAAGGACCAATAGGCTTACCCAACAATAAAGCAATTGATTGTAATATATTAGTTCTCCAACATTCAAGTGGCAGCCAAGGAAGGTGAACTCAAACCGAAACCCTAGAAGGAAACTCTTCCACCGAATTAAAGCTAGCATGCCATGGTTTTATGAAAAGACCTACTTGATTATAAAAATAAGGCCCCCCTTCAAATGCCCTATTTCGATCAGCAATGCACGAAAAATCTACCAGAAAGAAATTGTTTGCAGCCAACAGAACATCAAAGTCACCCTATGGAGACCATGTCTTGCGGATCCAGGTGTCCAAGAAAGAAAGAGAAACCCTCATCCCCATAAACTTACAAATCAAAACATGCTTATTGTAGTAATCCAGATCTTCAGCTACTGCCTCTGATTGAATCACTAACATAGGACGAACTTGTGCCCTTTCCAGACATTCATTTATCTTATGCATTTTAAAGGTACTAGATTTTTTCAAACCCTCTCCAAAGGAAGCCCCACCACCAACCTCCACCATAGGAATATCTCCCTTCACCTCACCAATCGATGCATTCCTTGCCATTCAAACCCCAGCCAACAGAGAAATCAAAAGGATCAAACTTAAGAGAAAGGGTTCGGTGACAATAGACGACCCAACGCCCACACCAAACCCCTGAAAATTGCACCAAAACCCCCCCCTAAAACTGCACCCACGCACAGAAGAAAGAAGTAAAAAAGAGCCACCCTAAACCCCCCCTAAACCTTTCTTTGGACAGTCAGTCCTCTTTTGTATTTGAGCAGTGAGCTCTAAGAAGTGTACCTGAATGCATGTGCATTCCACTTATTCTTATAGTTTTAATAGGGTATAATAATGTGGACTAATCTCCACTGTAGTTTTTCCCCTAACAGGGTTTCCACGTAAAAATCTTGGTGTTCTCTATCTTTCTGATGTGTTGATTGTTCATGGTTTTCCAACACTTTTAATATGAAATACTCAAATGCATATACATAATTACCCCAATAGTTGTAGACATAAAAACATAATTTATGTCGAAGGCATATCTTTATTAGAAGAAGACTAAGCTAAAATGGTCGATGGACGATTGGTATCATCTATCGTACCTTGCAAGATGATTGAAGTTGTTTCATCCAATGATTATTGAGCGAAAAAATGAGGTAGTAGTTTTTTTCCTATTTGAATAGAGGTAGGTTGACTTCCATAATTCACAATGCAGACTATTCAACAATGGATGCAAGACAATGAAAACCATCTACACTATTGAATTTTTACAATATTTCATTTGCCGCTGGTCATAGGTATTGGCATATAAGATACCTGGTTTCAAATTGAATTTCCATGAGCTTAGTTTGTTTCAAATTGTTGTTGGTGTAATTGCATTGGGCCCAGAGTATGTAGAATAAAACAATCTGTTGATGCAACAAACAAAATTTACCCTTCCAATCAGGTCCTCAACCAAAAACGAGTTGTTAATGTGGTCAAATTTCAAACTATTAATTATTGATTTAAATTGGTAAATAATAATTATTTTTATAGTGATTTTTAGTACGTGTTGTTGTTCACTAATAACCCTACACCAGATACACTCTTGATGGCAAATAGTACCATATCTAGGTGTTTGAATATGGCCCAGACTTGAGTTCAAATGCAAATAAATCCAAATACAGTATCTTGGCGTATGGAATATAGATATGGGGATAGGTGCCTAGGTGGGAGAAGGGAGGTATACGGTAGCTATGCTGATAGGTAGTGTCTCTTAATTCATAGACAAGGATGACATAGTTTCATCCCTAGGTATACTACTAGGACAGGGTCGAATACTCAAAGACAAACTAAATATACTCCATTATTTTTGGGGGCTCCCCTGTTTCGACCCCAATTATTGATTTTGGAGAGTATATATTGGAAATTTAAAAGAACATGTGAAACTAATTTTTGTTTGCAAGTTTTATAATCTTATTGAATATGAATGAGTCGATTATGGAGACATGGATGCCTCTATGGAAAGAAGAATTTTAATCCATTAGTGTGTAGAAGTGTTTTTTTAATTATTTTTGATTCTTTTGTTGACAAAGATACACTTCTTCAAGAAACCATGGTACTCAAATTTTAATCTATTTAACGTTTGTCTCACATGTTTGGGTGCAACCACTTAAACTTCTTTAATTTTGAGGTGAAGATATTTTATATTGTATTGAGAATTTGATTGATAATGCTCTTGGGGTCTCAAATCTCTCAGAGCTTAACTCTTAATTTCATTTATGCTCAAATTCTAGTGGAGTTAGATCTCTTGAAGACACATTTATTTGAAGAATTTTGGCTCAGGGTGGATAACCATTTTGTGAAAATAACAATTCAACTACAAAGGAATTGCTTTTTGGTGCAGATTATGTTTTTCTATTGGAAATATGCTTAAACTTGTCCCTTGATACTAAAAGGATCGAAGCTTCAAAACAAGTTACATGGCGGAAGATCTAAGCTATAATTTTATTAATCTTTATCATCTTCGTACACCAATTCTACCTCTTCTATTGCAAAGGATTCTTCTATTTCAATGGAAAAAATGACTTCTTTTTGTTTTAAAGATGAAGGCTACAAGCAACTCCAAGCAGTTATGTGAGATGGTTCCTTCTACACCTAAGGAGGGCCCCCGTCCTTCACGAAAAAGAAAATGGATTCTACCATCAAGGTTATTGTTTCAAGCTCTATGACCCTTCACTCTCATGGCATGATAGGCTAGCAAGGATGTGGGTCTAGATAGGGTTGTATAAGGTTTTTGGTAGGTTGATTATGGTTATGACTAAGTATTATTCTATATAAAAGATAATTGCTCATCTCTTCTATAAGTTGACAAAGAGTTATATGACTTAAATGGCTCATTTAAGTAGGCAATCCTATCACAGTATTTCTAATTGATTGAGGAGCCTTGGTAATGGTGTGTAGGTAGGAGAAATTGAAGTTCATGCTCAATTACTCCTAGAAGACAAGCTGAGATATATTAGAGAGCTACATTAGAAGGGCATGACTATTAAGGTGGGTGATGGAATTAATAATGCATCAACATTAGCAGAAGCACATGTGGGGATAGCTATGGGTGTGGAAGGCTCTATAGTAGCCATGGAATATGCAAACTTAGAGCTCTCATGTCTAATGAGATAAGGAAGAATGGTTATGTTGTGAAAATAAGGTAGAGATTAATGAGGAAAATATACAAAAATGTTGCATTCTCCCTATTGAATAAGGTATCCTTGGTGGTGATTACTTTCATGGGTTATATCTACTTGTGAATGGTTGTGCTAGCATACACTTGATTGTAACATTCCACAACATGCTTCTCTTGAAAGGAGAAAAAGGTGGCCATGCTCCTCCTCCTCAACATCAATGGGTATTGCAATGACTTAGATATGAATGGGCATGCAAATCATCTTCACAATTATGATCCTAATCATGGTATTTGCAAAGAGGACCATGGCCATGAGCACAATCACAATAATAACCATAACCACAACCATGATCATGATCATAAACATCCCCATGACCACAACCATAATCACAATAATGGCCATGGACGTGAGCACGAGGATGAACATGAGCATTATTTTGATGTGGTGAAATGTAGTGTATGCAACCATCATGCAATAATTTATGGACTTTGGTTGCACTAAATAAGTCTTGATTGTTATCCACACAAACACTATTAGCAAAATTGAGCAGACTCATAATATACCAAGCAACTGTTGCGAAAAGGTAATTTACCATTCCAATCATGTCCTCAACCAAAAACAGGTTGTTAATGTGGTCAAATTTCAAATTGTTAATTATTGATTTCAACTATTAAATAATAATTTACCATAGTTCTCACAAAATACCTCACCAACAAGTAGGATTGTAGAAATGGAATTTTGAAAAGAATTAGGGAGTTAAAATGTTTGATGGGATGCCTCAAACAAATATTGTCTCATGACTTGCCATAATTGCACAATATGAATTTGTTAAAAAAAATCAACAAACTTCCAAGAAAATGCAATTTGCATGTGTAAAGCCAAATATCATAAATTATGTTAGCATTCTACCTAGTGTGCAAAATATGAGAGCTTTGGAACATGGTATGGAAATTGATGGAAAAAAGGTAAGTATATTTTTTACAGCTGGACATCACCCTCTCCCCATTTCTTATTTTTGGCCAGGGTACACATCAGCTCAAATAGTCTCATTTTAGGAAGTCATTGCATGAGATATTTTTGTCATATGTTGGTGTGGTGTGTGTTTTGAAAAATTTCCACCTCTTTATTTGAACTCCTATTGGATGGTATTGTTGGTGACATAACATTTGACCGTTAAATTAATCAAAGTTCCAAACATTTAAACTACATATCACTTCTCCAAAATAGCAATTCCAAAAAAAATGGACCCATTCATGTAGATATTTATAGTAAAGGAACTTAATCGTTTTCCTGATTCAAAGGTTTTGTTTCAATTTTTTTTGTATCCTTGTAAATAGATGCATAACACTTCTCCAATGATACCATTTTTGCACAAATGTACCCAAAAAATACTTGTTTTTTCAACTTGACCTTCCACACCTCTTTTGCATACCCATTGCACACCATGGTGTGATTGCTAATTTATTTTCACTATGACAACAATACTTGTTTAAATGAGAGCCTTATTTTATAAATGACACACTTATGATGGATAGTTATGATATTTTATACAAAAAAATGTATGTATTACACTTGTTAATGAATGCATTTATGCATTTTTATATAACATTCATATGTTCTCAAATGTTCAAGTATGTGTTGTTTTCTGCTTGGTCACTTGGTCCAATGGTAATGTCATTGTTGTAGGCACCTAGGTGATGTTGAGTTCAAATATTTTCAATATAAAAAAGAAAAAAGAAAAAAAGTATGTGTCCATTTTGACCAACACTTGATTTTTTATTTACATGTTGACCAATTATTGACAATATATAGTATAAATATGTTGCAAGATTATATGTAATAACCACCAATACTATACCAACAATTGGACCCCACCTATCTCCCCTAACATATTTAATGGTTATGAAATAAAATCCATTGTAGGTATTTGTTGATATGACCTAGGTTTGCAATATGAGAATAAATTAATGTCAATAATATTATCAATAATTATTTTAAAAATATTTTACTAATAATTATCTAGTTTTATTAAACATGCAATTTTTTTTCTTGAAGATTATAGTGAGATTTTAATTTTATAAATTAATGGTATTTAAAGCACGATGTCAATTCACACAAGATGTTTAAGGATAACATTTTGGGTGGTCTCGATGAAGTTCTTGAGGTTGCTATAGTAGGTGTTGGGGTAGCTCATCCCTGAGATTTGGATCTTCTAGACATCCCTGGGGAGGTGGTGAAGTATTATCCTTTCTTGCTAGATATCGGTGGAGTAGACCTATTGTTGCACTATGAGCAGGTGGCGATTGGGGAAAATTATTTGAAGAGGATTTTGCATCTGGTTCCTATAAAATACTTTGAATGGGTGTTCGAGTTTAATGGTTATGTTTGTAAGTATGACTATGGCTGAAAGTTGGAATGTAGTGTTTCTATGTCTGAAAGTCGTATGTAGTGTCTTTATGTATATAAATTAGTATTACATTTAGGGTTTAATGGGCGTTTTGGGTTGTTTTTCGACAAAGATATCTAGTTGATCTAGGCCTTGCATGGAATTTTTTGAGCTATATCAGTAATGTTATTCTCAATATGGTACTTGGGTTTGGGGTTCTTTTTGTATTTGAAACATGAAGTCTATGCATGCCTATCATTGGTGTGCATATACAGTAGAATTGTAACCCTTTTTTTTGGAAATCAATATAATGATATCTTTACATATAAAAAAAATAAATAATATTTTTATTTGTTAATATAAGAAGATAAAATATTTTTAAATAATATATATTTATGATTAGTTAAATATTATGCTAATAATTATTAATATTTTCTTTTTACATTAATTTATAGTTATTGTATTAGTTAATGTTGAATTATAGTAAAATAAATGGTTACAAAGGTTGAGAAAATTTAAAATGATTAAATAGAAATGGGAACATAAAAAATATCATATATCTTTTTCTCCCTCTCTATCTCTTTATTTATTTTTATTTTTAATTTGCACTAATTGTGTAAATAAAAACAACTCAAATAAATATTTTTCAATATTTTAATCTATTAATTTTTTTTAAGAACACCTCAAATAATTAATAAAAATATTTTTTTAATATTATAATCTATTAATTATTTTGACTCAACAAATTATAATATATACATAGAAAATTAAAATATATCTACTATTTTTATTTAGCACAGAACTATTTAAGAATTATTTTATAGTTTTATTTATTTTATTTTAGTTTTCATTCTCATTTACACCATCACCATATAATAATATTTTTTTGTTCTTTTATATGTTTACATATTTTTTTGAAGGTGAGATTATATTAATATTGAAAAGCTTTAGAGAGCTATATGATTGCCAAGACACTAGATTTGTGCCACCACCCAATTACAGCGACCCCAACCCCAGACTACCATCATATTTGTCAAAATAACCACGCAGGATCAAGCCATACTCAATCGAACAAAACCCTACCCCCAAAACACTTAATAGAAACATAAGATGACCATTATCAGAGTAAACCTAAAAAACTAGACCAGACACACAATTATGTTTTATATTTCTTAGCAAACCATTTTGAAGTAAAATTTTAAATATTTAACAAATTTTGATTCTTTAAAACTAATAAATGTAAAAATAGCTATAACTATTAAGGCTTATATTTAATATTAATGTCCAAAGGTATTTTTATAATGACAATAATGGATAAAATGTAATGATGTACAAAAGATCTTACTTTTTACTTTAAATTTGACATCCATTTACTTGACAATATATTAATATTTAATGATAAACATAATATATCAAAAATAAATAGTTTATAAAATGGAGATATACATATTAAATGAAAGGAAAAATCTATATTTTTTAACATTAAATGTAAAAATTAATCAATTTAAAAAAAAAATTATACATCAAGAAATAAAATATTTTAATTTATTGATTTGAGATATTATTTATTGGTTAATTATAGTTAAAAATTTCATCAATACTAGAAGTAATTTTAAGATTTTAATTGAAGTTCCATTTTGTTTAATTACATAAAAAAGAATTGCATTAGTTTATTTAGAAAATGTTAAAATAAAATATGACAATTTAAAAAAACTTCACATAAAAAATTAAAATTATAATAACCAACATTATTCCTTTCTTATTTTTTAGAACTGTCTCTGTGCAAGATTCCTCTAAGTGGCACACAACTGTTTTCTTTGAGTTGTGCGCATGTTGTTGTTTGGCATGTTACCAGGGCTTTGATCCCTCTCTTCCTTTGTTTGTTGATGCTACACTAGATGGGTGTTGTGCTAGCATCGTTCAACAGGCTCTTAACCTTCATTATGATGTTGGGTAGTTGTGCTTGGACGAGTCTCTGCAGGGGTCAACCTATGTGGATGGGATTCTGAATGGTGAGTTTACTGTACCAGATTTGGCCGAGGGCTCTGCTCCCTCTCCTTTGCAGGGGATGGATGGTCCTCCTTTTGTTGTGTCACCTACCTATGTGGATGAGATTATGAATGGAATGCTTGTTGTGTGATACTTGGTTGGGAGCTCTATTCCCTCTCCTTTGTAGGGGATGGATGGTCCTCCCCCTGCTATTGTGTCACCTCTTGCTCTGACTGTTCCTTCTTTGGCTCGGGTGAAGTACTTCTCTAAGGCTGCAAAAGGTTCTTGATCTCCTACTCTGGTTCGAGTTCGGCCTTTTCCCTATGCTCGTGATTCCCCTGTTGTGGTATGTGGACTGGAGTTTGTTGAGAACAAGTTTTACTATTTGAAGCAGGGTGTGGTGTGTAGGTTTAATGGCTTGTGGCCCTCCCTTCCCCATCTCCATGAATGGGTTTTCGTCTCTTGGAAGCCTTTAGTCTATGGATAGATTTAGCTCTATCTCGGCGTAAGGAGGTTATTTTTAGCAACCTTCACCTCATTCACGAAGCGTGACTGTGTTGGATAGGGGTGGATGTGGGGTATTCATTTGTTTTCCATTAGGCCTTGGTCTCATTCTTTTAATCCTCTTATGGAGCTGTTGAATACTACACCAGTTTGGGTCCGTCTGTTAAATCTCCCTCTCCATTTCTAGGAGGATTCATGTTATGAAGCTATTGGCAACACCATTGGATGCTTTTTGATGGTGGACTCTATGACTCAAGAGCTTGGGCATACTACGGTAGCTCGTATTTTAATTGATTTGGATATCTCTCCATGGTGATGTAGTCTTATTGGTTTCCCTCTTGCGGATCAACTCACGGTGGGTTCTCCTCCTTCAAAAGTTTCTTCTACGGAGGATGACCCTACTGATTCTTCCCGGGAGTCTGTGTCCTGCCTAGATCCTATTTCGGCTATCCCATCTGTGGAACCACTGTTGCTTCAAACTGTTGTCACTGTTTAGGCTAAACCTGCTCAATCCTCATTGGATGCCTCTGTTGGTACTTCAATCGCTCCTGTCTCCACTTTTGTGCTGCTGACTCCTTCGCTGCGTGGTGGCTCATTGCCCTTGGTGTCTAATGCAGGTCCACTTCTCGCACCTCACTCGAGGGACTTTGATTCTGAGTCTTCTTGGTTTGTTGTGCTAAAAAAATGGACTCCCAAAATTTGTCGCAACTTTGTGACCCAGGGTTAAGGGAGTCAGATTAGTCCCCTCAAATTCTGGGGTTGTCTAGCCCTCGTTTGTGGTTCGACAACTATCTATAAATTGTGTCTGTGTGGTTTGTCCTCTTTTTCTAGTTCATTTATGGTTTGAACTAGATTCTTTTTGGCCCTGAGGGCTCTCTATGTAAAGGGTACAACACCTTGTAAATGTTGCTTACTTTATCAAAAACATTATTCTTCTCTTTTATAAAAAATGAATTATAGAAAATTAAAATACTATCAACCAACTAGTAGTTATGGCAACGATGAAAATATTGGACATTCTAGGAGGACATTGAAATAGTAGTGATTGCTCTAGCAATGTGTCACAATAGTCGATAGATATTTTGGGAGGCATGTGAGAGTGTCTTGCAAAGTCACTATATAAAAATGAATTATAATAACCAACACTATTCTTCTCTTTTATAAAAGTGAATTATAGAAAAGTAAAATACCATCAATCAACTAGTAGTTATGACAACGATGAAATTATTGGATTAAAGTTTTAAATCAAGAAATAAAATAGATTATAAATCAAGAAATAAAATAGATTATAAATCAAGAAATAAAATATTTTAATTTGAGATATTTTGTATTGGTTAATTATAGTTAAAAATTTGGTGAATACTATAAGTAATTTTAAATTTTAATTGAAGTTCCATTTTATTTAATTACATCAATGAGAACTACATTACTTGATTTAGAAAAAATTAAAATAAAATTTGGCAATTTAAAAAAAGTTAACATAAAAAAATAAAATTATAATAATCAACTTTATTCTTTTTTATTATAAAAATGAGTTATTGAAAATTAGAATACTATCAATTAACTAGTAGTTATGACAACGATGGAATTATTGGACATTCTAGGAGGACGTCAAAGCAATAGTGATTGCTCTAGCAACATGTCATAATAGTCAATGAATAGTTTTTGCTCTAGCAACGTGTCATAATAGTCAATAGAGTATCTTACAAAGTCACCATATAAACTACAAAAGTGGCAAGACAAAATCTAATGAATAAAAGACAAAATCTAATAGATTGAAGAAGGTAATAGATAGTTCAAAATCAAAGTAGAAACTTCCATTAACATTAAATTTGTTTCAATTATAATGACAATTCAATGCATCTTCAACCACATTTTTTCTTGTCCACAAACTTGACTTCAATTCACGTGTATTGACTTGAGATTCCCACAATATCATCTCACATACTGCATTCAATATTTTTCTTGCCGACGTGTATAGACTTAAATTCTCCATCCAAATGCGACATTCTTCCCGCGTGTATTGACTTGAATACTCCATCGAAATGCGACATTCTTCAAGCAATGAATTTTTGTGGCACCCGCTGATGACAACTTCGACGCTACCAGACAAATACTTAAAAGCAAAAAACATGACATTAGAAAAATCTCTTTCTCGAGGTTTCATGCACATGGTACATAATCAAAGATAAGATGGGAATATTTCATTTGAGTAGTTTTCATGACGCATGTTGATTAATAAAGGATAAAAACAATTAATAGAAATATTGAATATTAATTTGTATTTTATGTAAAGAATTCAAAATATCAGTAATTAAAATTTTATGTCGGTATCAAGTTAAATGGTGTAATGTTTGATTTTATCAATCATGTATTAAGATTTTGTACATATAGTCAAATTCTTAAAGTTTAAGGGTATATATGTCAAATTCTTAAAACTTAGGGGTATATACTACATGACAAGAAAATAAAAGAAGATAAGAACATAAGTTTAGAAGTAAACTCTCACATTTCTTTTTTAAATAAAGCAATTTATAACAACTTTAACTTGTAACTTGTGATGTATAACATATTAGTGAATTTTACAAAGAAATACATTTAATCAATGTATTTATGAATTAAAAAAATATTAATAGAAATATAGATTTTTAAAAAATGATCAATATTCCTAACATGACATTTGTCAATAAACATAAACCCATAATAGAAGTTTATTAATTGTAAATAGTGAAAGATAAAGTAGTTACTACAAGATTTAGAGTTCAAATAAAACATATAATACTGTAATTATTAAACATCATCTCAATACTACATTCAATATTTTTCCTGTGCACATGTATTGACTGGATATTCCCACAACCAATCTACTTTCAAACTTGGAATGAATTTTGTGGGTGCAATATTTTCTTTAGTCATTTCGCTATAAATCCGCTAATAAGGGTGGAGCCTTACAAACCTGCCATCCTTTAAATCCATCAACTTCAACTTCGACGTTACCAGACAAATACTTACGCATAAAAAAATGACATTAGAAAAATCTCTTTGATGAGGGCTTATGTACATGGTACATAATCAAAGATAAGATGGGAAACGCCATTTCAGAAGTTTTCATGACTCATTTTGATTAATAAAGGATACAAACGATGAATAGAAAGATTGAATATTAATTGGTATTTCAGATAAAGAATTCAAAATATCAATAATTAAAATTTAATGTCGATATCAAGCTAAATTGTGTAATGTTTGATTTTACCAAACATGTTAAGACTTTGTACATATAGTGTTGGTTCTCAGTTGTGATCATATGGTTTGTCCTTGATGACAAAATCCATTTCAGTTGATTCTACTTGTTGACAGTTTCATATTGGTTTCTCATGCTTTATCTTGGTATAGTTTTGTCTATATGGTTTACTTGTCTTGGCATTCAGTGGACATCTTACATTCAAAATTTTAATATCTTATGGTATTGATCAGTTTGAGCATCGTGTAGTCTTAGGTTATCTTTTTGTACATTTTTTCGGTGACAGAAAAAGAACATATCAGCGTGAGAATTCCAAGGTCTCCTTGATCCATTTTTTCTGATAAACATCTGTGTTGCCTATCGGCAAGAAGTTTTTGATGTCATGACGATTTGATTTTACATACAGGCAGCTTTCGCTAGGACTTCTCCATGGTTTCGGCGACAGAGGGTGATCCCTATCGGCATGTTATTTTCATCGAGCGCTTTGCGTCTTGCCGACTGGCACAAGAAAGAACATATCGACAAGAGTTGCGGCATCGATATAATGTCTTAGCGAACTCATCATGTCTCCCCGACCGACAACAAAGGGTTCTCATCGGTGAGAGGTTTTTCTTCATTGTAATGTCTTGGCAAACTTACTTTAGTCTTGTCGACCGCTGGTGAAAAATTATATATCGACAGGAGGTCTCAGCTTCGGTGTAATGTCATAGCGAACCCATCAAGTCTTGCTGACTAAGTCTTATGAGGGGATTTCGGTGAGAGGTTGGTATTGTCTCAACGACTCAGAGTGGATAACGATTTTCGGTATGACATAGTGTCCTCTCCGAGAGGTCTCCCCGACATTTATATGTCTCGGCGATGCATAAAACAAAAGGAACATTTTGGTATGACTCATGTGCTCGAAGAAAGGTCTTGGTGAGTTTGAATTCTTATACCGACCGACAACATAAAGGTATACATCTCTATAAGAGTTAGGGTTTTTGGCGTGAGGTCTCGGCGAGTGACCTTCAGTCTTGTTGATGGAACACAAAAGCACTTTGTCGGCATAGGATCTGACTTGTCTCAGTGACATACAGGATGGTGGGTGACTTTCGATATAATAAAGTATTATTCGATATGATTTCTCCCCGACAGTTGAAGGTTACAGCGACACATAAGAGATAAAAAGTCTTTTGGTGAAACATAATGAAATCTACATAACGTCTCCCCAACAGTAGAATGTCATAGTGACAATCAGAGGGATGACTAATGGCAATAAAGTTGCCTTCGACATAACATTACATTGATGGAAAAATGGATACTTCTTGGTGAGACGTTGGACTTCAATAGGACTACAGTGTTGTCTTAGCGAATGTTTAACGAAGACTCAAACACTATGGCTGACATGGGAATTTCTAAATATAGTTGCAGGTTGACATCATTGGTTGGCATCGAATCTCAGAACGGTTACATGGCAGAATATTCTTTGTGTTTATGATTTTGTGTTTTGGGCAGTCGTGGTTTTGATGAGAATCTATCAGTTACATTTTGAAATCTCTTGATTCGGCATAGAAATTAAAGGTTCAGCCTTTTGGGTATTCAAAAATATTTTTTTGAGCTTATGGGTTTCTAAAAATAGTTTCAATAGCTTTTAAAGTTCTGGGTTTTGCAATTATAAGTGCAGATTTGAAGAAGCTTTGTGACTCATTCTTGTTAAAGCATTTATAAACCAGTCAAAGTTTATTTATAGCCTACTGTTCAAGGCGTTACCCTTGCAAACATTTACTTTTCTGACACATTCCTAAAATGGCAAGAGAGTTTTAGTTTCCTCTTATACACGAATCTTTGAAGATTTTTCTTTTGACAAATTTGAAGAAGCTTTGTGACTCATTCTTGTTAAAGCATTTATAAACCAGTCAAAGTTTATTTATAGCCTGTTGTTCAAGGCGTTACCCTTGCAAACATTTACTTTTCTGACACATTCCTAAAATGGCAAGAGAGTTTCAGTTTCCTCTGATAAACGAATCTTTGAAGATTTTTCTTTTGACAGACATATTGAAAGTGTTGTATAAAAAACAATGTTATAAACACTATGAGATCGATGGTTGTAATTATGAGACATAGTTATTTTGGTTGTATCAAGAGATGTATTGGAAAACTGTATAATACAAAATTTGGAAAACGTGATGCAAAACAAAGTTGTAATTCTTTTCTATTTAATATTTTAAGGATTCAAAGAGTTGGATTCTTAGGGTATGAGGTAGATAAGAGTGTTGAGTTTCTTGAGCTTACTAGAAAACAGAGAGATCCTCTGATATTATTATTGTTCTAAAAATAATTTGAGGGGTTGGTGCTCCTTGAAATTGATGTTTCAAAATGAGGGGTTGGTGCTCCTTGAGTTGGTGCTCGGAAATTAGCCTATAAGGCATTGTTAATAGTGGTTTTTGAAGTTTAAGCTAGTAAGGCAGTTTAGGAGTGGTTTTTCTACCCTAGGAGGGTTTTCCACTCGACAAATCCTTTGTCTTATGGTCTCTTTGTTTTGATGTCATAATGTTTCTTGATTGTGATAATTTTTATCAGTCTAAACATTTTTGAATGATAGTTCCTTCATATTTGCAAATATTTAGTTCAAATATCTTGCACAAGTCATTGCTAAAGGGTCTAATTCAAAAGGAAGCTTAAAAGTTCTCATTTGATTCATTGCTCAAGAATAGTTTTTTTTTTTTTGAAAGGTGTTTGTTGTCTCAATACCTTTCTTGTCTTTAAAGTTGCATTCAAATTAATTGTTTAAGAAGTGAGTCAATAATGTTGATCATCATTTGCACAGTCTTATGAGTTGCACCTGCACTGTCATCATGCTTTGATTGTTAATCAATGTCAGCCATAACTGTGTTGGAAAATGCAAGATATCTCACTCAAATCATATTTTCATAAGTTGTCTAATAGATTGAGTTAATGTTGTCATATCTTTGTGCTTTCAAAAGTGATTACTCTACTCTATTGTTGAAAGAAAAGGAAATCAGAATTAAAAATCTTGGTCAAAGTTGAAAAAGTTTAGACACTGATTCACCCCCTCTCAATGTCTTTCCATAACTCCAACAATTGGTATCAGAGCGTAGGGTCCTCTAATAGGTCTAAACCACCTAGGATTGTTCCTGGTTTCTTGGAGTACTTTGGTTAATATGGGAAAGAACAGAAGGAATAAGGGAAAAAGATGTTCTCAGCAAAATGTTATTCATCATGTTCAACCTGAATCTAGTATAAGGAATAATGAGGAAGAGTTCATAAACAGTAGCTCTGAAATGGTAGAGTATCCTAGATTTAGAAATCCATAGTTCGAAGGAACAAACTTTATTATATGGAAAAATACGATGGAAACATACTTACTTTCTTTAGGATCTAAAGTGTGGGCAGCTGTTGAAAAGGGTTGTACTACATCTACAACATCTCCTTCCACTCTTGAAGAGAAGAAAGCTCTTGAATTCAATACTAGAGCTATAAATGTTATTTTTAATAACTTGCCAAATAAACTCATTACAAAAGTCATTCATTATAGCAATGCTAAGGAATTTTGGGACAAGTTGACTGAAATGAATCAGAATAGTGAGTTACAAGAGGAGATATCTTTGGATACTGAAATAAGTTGTGAAACATCCAAGAGTGAAGAAGGTGTAAACCTTCATAGTTTTGAAAAGAAGTCCAAGGAGATCATTAATGAATATTTAGATGATCAAGAAACTTGTGTAAAAGTAGATCAATCTTTGGGTGAAGTCAACTTTGAACAGGAATATGATGAACCAGAAAGTGAGGTTGGCTTGGAAGGTGAACTCCTATGTGCCTTAGATACTATTAAGCAGCTTAGAAAAGAAAAGTAGTTTTTAACAAGACAACTTCAGCAAGAAGAGAGTTTGGAAGTCGGGTTAAAAGACAAGGATGAATTGTGTAATAAACTAGAAAATGAGATTGATTCTTTAAAGAAATGTTCAGATAATGATTCCTTGTTAAAAGAACTAACTCTTAAGAATGATATGATTATAAGTCAGAAAATTGAAATTAAAGAATATAAGAGGATTGTAGACATTGTGAGTTCTGATTTGGAGATTAAAAAGATTATTTGTCTAAAACTTGAAGAAGAGGTAGTTTCTTTAAGAAAAGAGTTTGAAAGTTTCAAGGCTCAATCTGGTAAAATTCAGAAATTTGATCATAGTACTAATATATTGAATGAGATGTTGGGCAAGAAAAAGCATTCTAAAGGTCCTACAGGAGTGGGATATGAGGTTGGACAAAGCTCTGCAGACAAATCTAAACATGAAACAGTGTTTACTACTTTAGATGGAAAGAATTTTATAGCCAAGCAAACACCAAGAATGAAGGTTGATCTTGGTTACAGTATTGCTGCATCAAAGGATAACATTGACACTAGAAGACAATCTAAAGGTATTCATAGAGAAAGGAAAAATGTCTTTAGATCTTCACATCCTTGGCATGATCATTCATTTAGGTATAATCATTCTTTCCAAGGATATTGTTATGTTTGTAATGAATATGGTCATAAGGCAATTGATTTCATAAGATGGTCAAATAAGAATCATTCTAATGTCCCTAGAAATGAGGATGTGGTGTGTTACTGTAAGACCTCTCTTTGCATGTGACTAATACAACCTTAAATTGTTATATATTTCTCCTAAGTAGATGGTTAGATATTTTGTGAGTGATATGAAGGTGATTGTCTAAAAATAATCTTATAGTTTAATTTTACTTTATGTTATATCATTGTTATTTACTTAATGAAGATGTATGTGCATGTGAATTATTGTACGATATTCAAACTTAAAAGATGAATTTGAAATAATATAATTGTTGTGTCGTATTACATTGGAAGAGTAATTACCTATGTAAATGATTCATGAATAAAGTTACAAAGATTAGATTTACAATTAATGTGGTTTATTATTATGTCTAACTGTGCTTAATTATGTTGTGCAGGAAATTAAGTGAGTTGATGTGGGATTAACATTAAAGTTCGAGAATCGAATATGCAAATAGGAGGATAGATAAATGTTGGAATCAAATCAAATACATCTTTGGGAAGTTCTAAGTGTAAGCCCTATTTGACTTAGAAGGGTTTGAGGTTTTATTATTGGTTGGGTGATTATGTTTGAGTAGAATCCAATTGTAGGACATGTGATGTGAGTCTGGTTGGGGTTGGAACCCTTGGTTAAGATCAAAATTCGTATGGATTTTTATGTGGGTTTTAAAAAGGGATAACTGAATCAATTTCCTTGGTTTTTGAACAAGAATAGACCCCTAGGACCTATACCTATGGGTTTGTAACCTTTTTGACACATGTGAACTTGTCCTTGGGATGTGAAAAGACCCCTCAAAAGTCCACATTCATGAATGTGACAAATTCAAAAAGTTTTGGGGCTTGGGAAGAGTGACTTGTCACTCTCAACCTTCTACTCCCCAAAATTTCTTGGAATTGGCACAAGACTCACACATGTGTGAGAACTTGTGGGATAGAGTGTAGGTTTGGAGGATCCCTATATATCTCAAGAAGATAGAAGATTTGGGAACTACCCACTTCTCCTTTTGGAGAACTCCAATAAGATAGTAGAGAGGATGAGAAGAGGAGAGGAGTCTACCTTGGGAGATAGTAATCAAGATGGCTTGGCTAGGAGAGGAAAGAAGGATAGAAGAGTTTAATCCCCTTATCAAACAAAAAGAAAAGATAAGTCTCCCTTCTTCATTTTTCTTTGTTGGTTGTTGTAAGATGGTAAAGTGTTCGTAAGCATCATTGTTGAATATGGTAAGTGGAGGACTTGTATGTATGTAGTCTAACGTAATGCTATTCTTATCCCTTTTGTTAAGTTTGAAAGGGCTCCATTCATCTTCTTGGGGCTAAAATATTTCCTTGCTCAGGGGTATGGCTAGAGCCCATGAGGCTTCATGATGCCATTAAGGTAGGGTGGTGAGAAAGCCTCATTTATTCGTGTGTTACCCATTTCTTTCATAAATTTTGTTGGAAATATTGGAGGTTAGTATATTGTGTGAATAAAAAGAGCAAGCCTCACTCAATTGAGTGCTATTCATTATATTATTAAAGAATATTGTAATATTGAAGGTTTGTGTTTGGTTGAAAATGAAAATGGTGTCTCTTCTTCTAATATGTGATCATGCTGAAAATGTATGCATGTGTAATTCTGTATGGAGCCTTGTTTATTTACTTTCTTCTATGTTTGGGAATGTTGAAAGCTTCCCTCGTATTCCTTTTAAAGCCAAAGTAGTCACAATGTAGATTTTAAGTGGTAGAATGAATAAATAAATCAATGATTTAAATATGTGAATCATTCAGCTCAAGATGAAGGGAAATATGATGGACAAAACCTAGTTTTCCCCTATTATTCTCCTTACTTGTAGCGTAGTTCCCATAAAAAAAAAATTGTAGCATAGAAAAGAAAAATAATATCATAGAGGGTTAGTGCGCAGTACTCTACTCTT
This sequence comes from Sequoia sempervirens, assembly GCA_007258455.2. Lineage (NCBI taxonomy): Eukaryota > Viridiplantae > Streptophyta > Pinopsida > Cupressales > Cupressaceae > Sequoia > Sequoia sempervirens. The sequence goes on from VDFB02193867.1 coordinate 663,570,121, forward strand.
TTTCCTATTGCTCTGTGTGGATAAAAATAGAATAAAAAGGAAGAACATGATCCCAGTTAAAATTAATCCACTATGGTGGAGCTACTCTTGACTTTCAGGATCATAGAGATATAGATATAAGAGAAGGAAACTGCGAATAAAATGCGACATTAAATAGAGATGTAGCTATATGCATATAATAGAAAGAAAATGATCACCCTATTAATTATTTTAGTATACTTGAACTCGTACCGTTTTATAGGAGAAAATGATTCTCGATCCTCCTTATTTCATGACTGCACTATGGGAATGAAAATAATATCGATGTTGTTACAGATGTTTCCAGAAAGGATATCAGCATCCCTCATTGCTTTACCTTGTCCTAATTTTCTTGAGACTAGCAAAGCTTTTATGTATTTAAATTTCACTTTTGCCATATCCATGGACTTGCCTCTAATAAAAAAAAATATATCTTTTCTTAAAGAAGTTATACCACTAGTATTGTCACACAAGCAAATCTCCATGATTCCTGGAGGTCTAAGTTTACTCCCAAAAAAAAAAATTGAAGCAAGACTATCCATATATTGTTTTGGCTCACAATGATCGTTCCATTTCCTTCCTATTGTATAACCAAGTTAACATCATTATTTTTGTGCGTTTAACTCACATCCACTGTTGTCTTCAATCGAAGGGATTTCTCACACGATTTATCTTCATATGGATTTGTTGTCCCCACATAAGTCTGTGGTCAGCCTTCTAGAACTCCAACTACCTGGGAATTAGACTGTATTAGGGACAGATTATGAGATCTCTGTGGAGATTTGTGTAAATGTCCAAAGGACTGCACTAAGGATCTAAACTTTATTGAAAAATAATGTGTATATATCTCCTTGGCCGGAATCATCACAATAAGAAGATTTATGGAGTCTCCTCCTCTATCATGTTTTTCCTTGCACTTCGCAGTGAGGAGTTAAAGTAATGAATAAAGTTTGTGTAGCAATTCCATATGCTAGGTAAAATTTTCATACCAGATTGGTAGAATTAAATCCTTGTCATATCGATCTCCTATTTGTTGGCTTTGGAAGTTGTTCAAACCTAGTTATTAGGTTAGGGGGACAACACAAGAAAATATAGTCTGAGCATCATAAATGCCCTGTCCAAGTTTAAAAGAAAAGAAGAGGAGATCTCATACAAGATATTTTAGGTCCATTGGGATGTGCGAATTGAGAGATCAACATAGTCATTAATTGTTTTTTTTTTTAACCTTCTGGAGCTCTGCTCTCCTGCCATCTCTTAATTGCTAAGTTAAGAACATTCCCATAGTAGTATGGCAGCATGCTCCAAGTTGACAATGCTTCAGAGATCTTCCTGCAGAAATTAAACGTACTTTACTGCCGCCTTATTAATTGCCTTAGCAGGAGATCTTATGCATATCATTTTTGGTGAATATATGCATAGCTACACGCCGTTTGTAGATTGGGGATTGTGTGAGCTTACCGTATTGCATATTTTTCACCAGATAATACTACCAATTTGCTGTTTGAAAATTTTCCATACCTAAATATTTATTTCATTGTTCAACTCATATTTATCCTCTGATTATTGTGGTCACCCAGTTCATGAGTATCAATTCCGATATAATTGAAGTATGTTATCATTATGATCAAACACACCAAATTCATTATCTATACATTGCTTTAATCCTTTACTATTTCTTTTACCATCAATGCAAATCCACCAATCAGCTGGAAACATCTACAAGGGATAACATTGATATCGGCGGTATTAGGTTGTCACAAGCATTGATAAAAAAATTTGGCACTCAGAGCTGTTTGCAAGCATGGTATATCCCTTTCGATAAATAATTTATAATACAACTTAATTAAATTCTAGGCTCATGGGAGGAAAGGAAAATAAAAATAAAAATTAATGTTGAATGGATGAATAGCTACATTGAAAACTGTTAGATTGTGCACCGGATTTACAACAGATCAACCAGTCCATTTTGGTGAAAATTAATTACCGTTTCAGGCACAGACTGACCTGGTAAGTCTTTAAATATTAGTCCTATAAAATAGGTGTTACGGTTAGAAATCATAAATGGTAATCGTTATGCCAGGAGGTATACTTCTTGCTAAAATAAAGTGACTAAGTGACATATATATAATGAGAAATCTCATTATTACTAAGAGATTGTTTGATAAATTAGATACAATGATATTATTTTTAGGTGAATTAAATTCTGATAGTACTATCACCGTGGAATACCAGTATCCTTGCTAACTATTATAGCCCTAGAATTAATAATAGTAATTGGGTAAATATCTATTTTGGTTTTGATAATGCCAGTGGTAAATTAATATTGTTGTTGGGGAAAATTTAGTTAGTAATCTACGGTTAATGTAAACAGTCTTTAATAAACCAACTTATAGTTGGATATACCTGGCGTTAGTTGTAAGTTGGCGGGCCTTTAAAATTTATTGTTTATCCCTTTGTCTATAAAATAGCCATTTTTAAATGTGTTTTGTTTGGAAAGTAGAAGTTGACAATGTAGTGAAAATTCATAGTAATTTTATTTCTACTTTTTAGTATCAAAGAAATTGACAATATTAGATTCTCAAAAGAAATGGGACAATAATGATGTTAATAACTAATAGTGATATTAAAAATAAAGTTACTATAAATATTATAAGCAATAATATTATTAAAATTAAAAGACATTAATAACAATGGATTAAAGAAAAATAAATAAAATCTATAACTACCTATATGAGAATATTGATATCACTATGCGGTACAATGTGCTAAATTTAACAGCACTTAAAAACAACAAATTTTAATATTGACATTGATTAAGAATTTTGAATTTAAAAAAGAAGAAGATAATAATAATAAACAAACTAAGTTAGTTTCAGAGGTCAAATAAATACCAGCGCTTCTAGGGATAAGAAACGGATAGTAATGAAGTTAAAAAGAAAAAGGGATGATGAGTGTCCCTAACATTATTTTTAGACCCTAATCTTAGCTTTTAGGAAACTCCACGAATTATTCATGTTTAAAGTTTCCTTAAATAAAGGAGAGGAGAATATTTATCTTTAACAATTTTTCAAGAAAGAAAATATTAATTATAATGAAAGTATTTGTTAAGGAAATAATATTAAGGAAAAGGAATTACTACATTTTTTAAATAGGGAAATTTTTTTTTAGGGTTTTATGTAAAATAAAATATATAGAAAATAATATATTAGGTTGTAAGAGATAATTATTATCATTCTAATTTTAAATTATCCTCTAAAATGAATAGAGTATATATATGCATATAGAAGATATGTGTTTTTCATTATATTCACCAAAGGATAAATCATAGAGAATAGAGAAGATCAAGATATTGTGTAAGGGAGAAATAAAGAATAGTAATGAGATTTTGAGGGTGTCTAGGTATTATTAAAATAATACCAATCCCATATTTATTTGAGATACAAAGGAGAGAGATGTAATTTGGATATATATATATATATATATGCATATATATATATATATATATATATATATATATATATATATATATATATATATATATATATATATATATGTTGGATGTGGTGTGGTTATAAATTAAGAAGCTAATAATCAATATGTTATTAATAAGGTTTAGATGTTGAACATGTTAGTCAAGATATATACAGTACATTATTGTTAATTGATTGTGTTTTATACATTTGCTTTTTTTTTAAAAAGAAATTGGTTGGGTTTTATAGCAAAAATTTTACGGCATGACACAGTTTTCCTATCAAAAATTTCAGGCATGACAGTTACAACTGTAACAATTTTGGTCACTTGAGAAGAGACTGTAGAATAAATACAAGTGATAATAATGTAGGAACAATGCTGGAAATGTCTGTAGGAAGTCTTCTATTTCTCAGAACAATCACAAAGTCATTTGTTTCAGATGTAATAACATTGGACATAAAGTACAACAATGCAAATTCAATAAAAAGACAAGTACTTTAAGCAAACAAGTGAAAAAGTCTTCATTGGAGTGGAGAAGAAAGAGCAATCAAGATGACAAGAAGAGCAATAAAGATGCTTCTAATAAAAATCCTTGTGCACTCCTTGCACAAGTGTTTCCTTCCAGGTCTTGAGAAGAAGCAAAGACTCAGGGGGAGTCTATTATGGTAATATATTTTACCCCTATGGAGTCTAGAATGAGGTATGACATCTTGCATTTGCTTTTGGTGGTATAAGATGTAAAGAAATGGCTTGTAAATGCCACTATTTCATTATGTTTATTCTTATTGAACTAATTACAGAGGTCTGCATATGTTTTTGAAATTAAAGTTTAAAGTACATTGATAGTTCTTTGGTGAGGTTGATGCTCAATTCTTAAGGTGCTGATGAATCTAGTGTCTAGCTAGTGAACTAGACAGTGTATTGAAGGAAGAGAAATGGCTTATTTTGGCTCACATAATGTCTTTTTCAGAACATGTATTGCTATGAACAATGAAGTAAAAGAAATAATGAATAATGTTCGCACAAAATTGGTGGACAGTGTGTTTGGTGATGAATTTATATGGACTGTGTTATTCGAGACAACCTTTTTTTGATTGTAACATAACAGCAGAATTGTCATGGATCAAAAGTAATATTTGTTTGAGGAGTTATATGATAGTGTGTCATGACTACTTGTTCGAGTTTGAGACTCTAATATTAACAATCATTGATAGGAGTTGAAGCTTTGTGGTTTAAATTCCTTAACCTTTTGTTATTATTGACAAAGGTAATCATTCGATTTGAAAGGTAATGAATAAATATCTACATTAAGGAATGTTTTTGCTTGGTCTAGTGGTTGATAGTTTTCAGAAGTTTTTGAAATGACAGTGCACTTTGTTCTTAAATGAACTTTTTGGATGCTTGGGTTTTGGAAATAATGGTATGTCCTTATGAAATCTTTGAGTGGCGTGGTGACATATAGATGAGTGTTCCTCAATATATTAAAAATAAGAAAGCTTTTTGATGTGATGTTGATGTATTTATCTTTGGAGAACAATGATTGAAAAACATGTTTGATGTTATGAGTTATTTCTGTGATGATATTATTCGGTGTTGTGTGAGGGCTGAGATTAATTATCTTTGGTATTTTTTCATCGTTCTTGGTGTGGTAATAGATGTTCTCAAATGGTCTGAGGATGGGTGTACAAGAACAAATTGACGATGAATTATGCTGTATACATGCTTTCAAGTTATATTTTGTGTATGAAAAGAGTAAAATGATGTGTATCATTTGAAGAAGAATAACCAATATCATTGGTCTTTGTTGTGTATTGTCATGAATAGTGACTGAGGTTACTTGTGCTCAGAAGAGGTTGGTTGTTTGTGCTTAAATTCTGGTATTACTAGATTGAAGTTAATCTGAATGTGGAGTAGGTGATCTTGAATGTGCCTTGATCAAACTTGACAAAGAAGGTGGTATGTTCAAGTAACAGGTCTTCAATATTTAGCTGGTTCTTATGGTATTTGGTTGGCTTCTCAGTTGTGTTTCCTGCAATTGCACATTCTTCTCTTCTATCCTTTGTCATTGAGGCAAAAAGGGGGAGATTCATTTGTGTTTTGCCATCAAGGACAAAGGGGGAGTTCGTTGGTTCTCAGTTGTGATCATATGGTTTTTCCTTGATGACAAAATCCCTTTTAGTTGATTCTACTTTTTGAAATTTTCAGATTGGTTTCTCATGCTTTATCTTGGTACAGTTTTGTCTATATGGTTTACTTGTCTTGGCATTCAGTGGACAACTTACATTCAGAATTTTAATATTTGATGGTACTGATCAGTTTGAGCTTCGTGCAGTCTTAGGTTATCTTTTGTACATTGTTTGGTGACAAAAAAATGCTCAGTGTAGAGAATGCGAGGGAGTCTCACGATCATTTTTCGATAAACATCTATGTTTCCTATTAGCAGAAGTTTACGATGTCATGACGATTTGATTTACATATAGGAAGCTTTTGGCGGGACTTCTCCATAGTTTTAATGACGAGGAGTGATCCCTACTCGGCATATTGTTTTCATTGGAGCACTTTGTGTCTTGCCGACCAACACAAGAAAGAACATATCGACAAGAGTTGTGGCATCGATATGATGTCTTAGCGAACTCATCATGTCTCCCCAACCGGCAACAAAGGGTGCTCATCGGCGAGAGGTTTTTCTTCGTTGTAACGTCTTAGCGAACTTACTTTAGTCTTGTCGACTACCGTTGGAAAAATTGTATATCGGCAGGAGATCTCAGCTTCGGTGTAATGTCGTATGAAGCAGCCGGTGCTAGCATTACAAAGTCTTATGAGGGCTTCGGTGAGAGTTGGTATTGTCGGTATTTCGAGTAGATAAAGATTTTGGTATGACATAGTTTACTCTTTGGGGAGTCTCTCGACATTGATATCTCGACCAATAATGCATAAAATGAGAGACATTTAATTATGACTCGTATTATCAAAGAAGGTCTTGGTGAGTTTGAATTCTTATACCGACCAACAACATAAAGGTATACATCTCTGTAAGAGTTAGGGTTTTCAGCGTGAGGTGTCAACGAGTGACCTCCAGTTTTTCTGATGGAACACAAAAGGACTTTGCCAGCATAGGATCTGACTTGTCTCAGTGACACACAAGATGGTGGGTGACTTTCGGTATAATGAAGTATTATTCGATATGACTTCTCCCCGATGGTTGAAGGTTATAGCGACACATAAGAGATAAAAAGTCTTTCGGTGAAACATAATGAAATCTACATAACACCTCCTTGATAACATAATGTCATAGTGACAATCAGAGGGATGACTGATAGTGATAAAGTTTCCTTTGGCATAACATTACATCGATGGACAAATGAATACTTATTGGTGAGACTTTGGACTTCGATAGCACTATAGTGTTGTCTCAGCGAATGTTTAACGAAGACTCAAACACTGTGGCTGATGTGGGAATTTCTAAATATAGTTGTAGGTCAACATCATTGGTTGGCATCAAATCTCAGAATGATTACATGGCAGAATATTCTTCATGTTTATGATTTTATGTTTTGGGTAGTCGTGGTTTTGATGAGATTCTATTAGTTACATTTTGAAATCTCTTGATTCAGTGCAAAAATTAAAGCTTTAGCCTTTTGGGTATTCAAAAATATTTTTTTGAGCTTATGGGTTTCTAAAAATAGTTTCAATAGCTTTTAAAGTTCTGGGTTTTTCAATTCTAAGTGCAGATTTGAAGAAGCTTTGTGACTCATTCTTGTTAAAGGATTTATAAACTAGTTAAAGTTTATTTATAGCCTATTGTTCAAGGCATTACACTTGTAGAAATTTACTTTTCTGACACATTCCTAAAATTGAAAGAGAGTTTTAGTTTCCTCTGATAAACAAATCTTTAAATATTTTTCTTTTGACAGACATACTGAAAGTATTGTATAAAAACCAGTGTTATAAACACTGTGAGATCATCAGTTGTAATTCTAAGACATAGTTATTTTGGTTGTATCAAGAGATGTATTGGAAAAATCTGTAATACAAAATTTGGAAAACATGATGCAAAACAGAGTTGTAATTCTTTTCCATTTAATATTTTAAGGATTCAAAGAGTTGGATTCTTAGGGTTTTAGGTAGATAAGAGTGTTGAGTTTCTTGAGCTTCCTAGAAGACAGAGAGATCCTTTGATATTATTATTGTTCTGAAAATAATTTGAGGGGTTGGTGCTCCTTGAAATTGGTGTTTCAAAATGAGTGGTTGGTGCTCCTTGAGTTGGTGCTCAAAACTTAGCCTATAAGGCATTGTTAACAATGGTTTTTGAAGTTTAAGCCAGTAAGGTAGTTTAGGAGTGGTTTTTCTACCCCAGGAGGGTTTTCCACTCAAAAAATCCTTTGTCTTATGGTCTCTTTGTTTTGATGTCATAATGTTTCTTAATTGTGATAATTTTTATCAGTCTGAACATTTTTGAATGATAGTTCCTTCATATCTGCAAATATTTAGTTCAAATATCTTGCACAAGTCATTGTTGAAGGGTCTAATTCAAAAGGAAGCTTAAAAGTTCTCATTTGATTCATTGCTCAAGAATAGTTTTTTTTTTTTGAAAGGTGTTTGTTGTCTCAATACCTTTCTTGTCTTTAAAGCTACATTCAAATCAATTGTTTAAGAAGTGAGTCAATAATGTTGATCATCATTTGCATAATCTTATGAGTTACACCTACACTGTCGTCATGCTTTGATTGTTAATCAATGTCAGCCATAACTGTTTTGGAAAATGCAAGATATCTCACTCAAATTATATTTTCATAAGTTGTCTAATAGACTGAGTTAATGTTGTCATATCTTTGTGCTTTCAAAAGTGATTACTCTACTCTATTGTTGAAAGAAAAGGAAATTAGAATTAAAAATATTGGTCAAAGTTGAAAATGTTTAGACACTGATTCACCCCCCCTCTCAGTGTCTGTCCATAACTCCAACATATAGTCACATATAGTCAAATTCTTAAAACTTAGGGGTATATACTACACCACAAGAAAAGAGGAGAGGATAAGTGTAGATAAAATTGTTGGGACTTAAAACTTTAGTCTAATTTTTTCATTGAGTTCTTAATTTGTTCACTTAGGTTCCTTCTACCTTGTTTATAACCAAACCAAGAAGCGTTCATATGGGCATTTATCTCTATATTTTTCATAAATATGAACTGCTATGTATGCTATTAATATTGAAACCCACTCAACTCTATTAAATTATAAATATCAGGTGATGAGACTAATTAATAGCTAGTTTTTTGTTTTTTTGGCTTAGTTCATACATTTTAGACATTTCAAGCTATTTATTTCATATACATTCATGGACTTCTATATCTTTTTATATCATTCATGCAACCTAAACTAGATTTTGATGTATGGAAATATGATTATAATATGTTAGAATTTGCATGGATAAATGTATGAATGTGTATGACATTTGATATAAAGTTGTGTTTGGTTCATAGTTATTAATGGTGTGTATATGTTTGATGGAACTAACTATTTGTAGCCAGTAACCCATAGCAACCAAAGCACTCATCCCACAAGCAAAGGATCATGAGTAGTAAGGGAGAATCCAAATTAATGAACATACGTAAATTCTAGAATGAATGAATGTGATTGCTGACAAAGTCAGATTGTGATTCACTAGGGCAATGTATAAACGCGACAGAGGAAGAAGGGGTCAGTACAATTATGCTCACATGACAATTTGACTGTCTCTGTCAAAATCATTTGAGTGAGAATCTTACTTCAACTTCCTCTTTGTTGTTCTTTTAATTACAGTTTAGTTGCGAAAGATTCTTTTATGTCCTATTCTTGAGGAGAGTGGACACTAGCATTTAGTTTTTTTGTTTTAATTTCAGTTTTGAGTCCTTATGAAAATAAATCTCCTCCCACACCTATATCTAGGAATGGATGGTCAAGGAGTAAATCTAGTTAGAATTATAGTTGGAGTATATTTACAATTTAATGCTTTATCAAGACAATTATTAGTTTACTGTTGTAATGAATATGGATTTCTAAATGGTAAATCTATTAGAGATTCCTATCAAATTATGACCATTCAGTTTTCAATGCAATCAAGATGTTTTTAGTCTAATATTATGATTAGTTGATCTAGTAGCTTGTATTTGGTTTATTATGTGGGTACAATATCTTGAGCAAGGGCCACTCAAGGTACTATCTACCAAATTCAATTTTCATTGTTAGATTAGATGTCTCATGTTGTGTTCATTTCAAATAGATTCATGGTCATATGTGTTTTGTAGCATTAATTTGAGTCAAGCTCTAGAGTATTTAATTAGTTGAGTTGTGAAGAGTCAATTGTTAGTGGTATAGTTTATTCTATGGGTTCAGGTGTTAATAGTTAACTAGTGACAACACTAAGCTTAAAGTACCTATAGCCTAGGTGATAGATTGAGTTATTTACTCTGTTCTACAAGTTTATGTCTTGCTTTCCATTTTAGCATTTCCTATTTTATGCACATGTATAAACCACCTACATCTAATAATATAGGTCATGTATAGTCCTTAGGTGCACATATAGTTCCAACATCATCACAAGCTTATGAATCCCTAGTTGATAATTAAATGAAGTCTTTGTGAAGGTTTAGTGAATAGTTAAGTTATGAATCTTCCCTCTGAATTGAGTGCTTATCCATGAAATACCAAGTTGACTGAATACTAGGAAGGCCTTACATTTTTTGCATCATTTTTGAGGATGGTACTACACTTAGTATTCTCTAGTGTTATTTCAAGATTTCATAGTTAGTCCTTTATTTTCAAGAAAATGGGTAATTAGGTTCTATTTCACCAACAATAACCTATCACTAACATTGTGTAGGATCTGTTTATCTAAAGAGTCATACCTATTGTATGCAAAGGTAGCAAGATGCTTTGGGAATATTTCTCCCCTCAACACACCAAGATTTGGAGGATATTGGAAATCAAATTGAACAGAGTGAGGGTATTCTTGAAGAAGAACCAACACTAACACCAACATCCACATCAAAAACAAAGGAGACTTCTCCCACACATAATATCACTATGGTTGATGCAACAATGGGAGACCCACCAGTATGTAACCTTTGAGTTTCCTATTACCAACCAGGAGAGACCAACTACTTTGAAGAATGTACTTCCTTCAACATTACTTTTCTTCTATGGGTTGGTCAAAGAGGACCTAGATACATTCTTGTTTGAGTTTAATGTGCTTTGTAGAAGTTATGATTACACAACAAATGCACATAGGCTGAAACTATTTCCAACAACATTGAAGAATGATGCACTAAGATGGTTCATGGGTTTAGGAAGAGATTTTGTTTAAAATTGGAATACTATGAAGACCAAGTTCCTAGAAAAGCATCAAGATTATTGTAGAGGAATTAATAGGAAAAGAGATGATATTTTTAGAATGACACAAAAAGAAGATGAACTATTGGAGGACTATGCATAAAGGTTCTAGTTTTTCTTAAAGAAGTCTCCACAAAATAGTCTCTCAAATTAATCACTAAAACTTGTGTTTTTAAGAAGAGTTAATGATGATTTCATGGATTCCCTTAACCTTATTAGGTCAGGAGACATATCACAACTACTAGGGTGCGAGTGTAGAGCCTTTTGGTAGAGGATGAGGAACTGACTTAGGAGCTTGTGGGTGAGCTCAAGGGAGTCTAACGGTGTCCTAACATGGAGATATTGGCAACATGGGAGGATTCCTCCCGTATTATGGACTATTATTTTCTTTTGTTTACTGGCTTCTAGGAGTAAGCTGAATTCATGGGGGGGAGGATGTAATACCCCTCATGTTGCTATTTGGACTTGTTATTTTTCTATGCTTTTTGCTTGATACTTGAGACTGTGATAGTACTATTTATTGGTTGGTTTGGTGGATTGGATAGTTTAGATTGATTGATGATTGTGCTACTTAATTCAATGACATGGATATTTGATATGACATTATGGTTGGTGATGTTAATTTGATTTCAGTAATACATTATGATGAAAATGTTTAGTAATTAGTTTATGATGTGATCAGTTAGTTAGAATTGTTACTTTATATCTAATGTTGTAATTGTTAGAATAGTTTTGGTGAGAGGACAATGTAGCACCACTCATTCATGAGTGCCCTGCTACGTTGCAATTCCTTCTCACAATGTGATGTTTTGATTATATATATATATACATGCACATGATCTTGTTTGTATGTAGGAATTGTAGGTACAAATTCTCGATTCCACCTGCTTCGGCAGGATAGGGCAAGCATCAATTTAACCCAACAGGTATGATGTTGAAACAAAGATGACAAGGAAGTCACCCTGTTCCATGTTTGTCAAACAGTCTTGTCTAGTGGTATTGTGCATCGTTAAATTTTGTCATTTTTGCAATTTCTTATAGTGGTTTATGTGAATGTACCTTTGTATTTATTTTACATTGTTGTTTTCTATGATGTAATTTAAATAATTTAATGATGTTAATTAATGGTTGGAATAGTTTGTATTAAAATATAATAGTCATGTGATTTATTTAAAAGTGTAAATTAAATTATTTAAAATTAGTATTTTGATAATTTAATTAAATAAGCTAGTTGAGGATAACTATGAAATTAATTAATTAAATAAATTAAATTGTGTGAATTACAAGTAAAGCTTGCAAAATCAGAATTAAAAGAAAAAGTATTGTTAAATAGAAAAAAATCAATAAAAGAAAGAAAAGATGAAAAGGACCAATGGGTGTTGAGTGTTGGCTGAAAAGTTGGGAATAAAATTAGAAAACTTCTTTTAATTTGGATTTTTGGAGCTTTTGAAAAAGAAGAGATATATTTTTATTTAATTGCAAATTTGAGAGATTTTTCTTTCACAAGAAATAGACAGAGGTTACAAAAAATATTGAGTTTTTGGAAATGGGATTTTCCTTCTTCTTCTATAATAAATTATTTTAGCTTTTCATTACTTTGTAAGATAGGTTCTTTTGAAGAAAATTTTAGATTAGAAAATTGGAGCAAGGAAATATGGGGGATAAGTTTTGAAGGAAGAAAGGAAAGCAATTTGAAAAAGCTGTTGGAATCAAGGAAAGCTTCATCAATTCTTCAGCAAACGTAGGACTCCAGGTTCCATTCTCTTCCTTTTATTTCTTTGAATTTGTAAAAGAAAAATATATGTACTCTGTAAAAGAAATAAATATGTGCTCTGAATAAATCTATGCTTTGTAAAAGAAAAATATGTCTGAGATTTAGTTAGCAATCTGTGAATATGTTTTGTATAAATTTTTTATAAGAAAAAAAATTATTTTTCCCCTCTAAGATGAATGGGTTTATGAATATATACTCATATATATATACATATATGTCCTAAGTATATATATATATATATATATATATATATATATATAATATGATCCCATTTAAATATATTATTACTGTTCTTTTGAATCATGTTATGTAGTATTTATATGTATATATATCTATATATATATACACAACCATATATATACACATATATAAACATATATATATATATATATATTCTTGAAAAGATATTAAATATATTTTCGAAGATTTTTGAAGGGCTTTATGTTGTTTTTTAAAAAAAAAAAATTTAAGGGCCTAAATGTTTTAAGGTTGGGGTGGTCGGCCATAGGCTATACCTTGCCCTAGCCATGGTACTCTCTATGCATGCAGCAGTCCAAGGACTGTCGCAACAATCCAAAGGACTGGTAGCAGTCCTTATGGTTGTGCGCCGATTTATGGTAGCGCCATATATGTTTTTTTAATACTGCATTTTTTTTATTTAAAACTTTATATAAATATATTTATATATATATATATATGTGTGTGTGGATATATATATATATATAACTATAACTAATACACTGTTGTTTTTTGGTTGCTTAGGAAACTAAGTCTGACAGAATATAATAAATTCAAAAGAGTAGGAAATTAAATATTATGATAAAATTATTATTGAACCTTATTTCAACTTGTGTTTGGGAAATGGAAATTATAAAATGCAAATTCACCCAACTATTTATTTCGAGTTGCGAGAACAATGTGTAAAATTATTATGTTGATTAAAGTTGAAATCTTGAGAATTTGTTGGTTATTCTTTTATTCTTACATTATTGTTCTATCTTTTCAATGGGGGAACCCTCTTGTCTTCTTTTATGATCTCGTTATTGAGGTTGTGAACCTTAGGCTTCTAGAGGCTTAGTTTTATTATTGGTCGATATCCCCATTTTATGTGCTCTTGTTATAGCATGTTATGTGTTGGCATCATTATGAAAGGGTTATATGAGGTTTTGTTGCAATACTTTTGTATGTTTTAGCGAGATGGGAAATGCCTCGCAAGTCATCTATTGAGACTTAATGCTTTATCCTTAATGGTTCAACCCTTGCTTGATTTTGACTATGTTTTGGGGTCTCAAGGAGAGTGGCTCTTCATGGGGGTTGGCACCTCAAAAGGAGGAAGGGCTCAAGATAACCCATGTAAGAGTAGATTATCAAGTGAAAACCTAATAATAGAACCTAGGGGAATGGGTAGTAAAAACATATAAGATAAACTTGGATACCTTGTCTATACATTAGGGCTATCATAGACTAATGGTAGGCTGAGAAGGTTGTGGTCAACAAAGTTGTAACCTCGTCCTCATGAGAGGTTAATGGCTTCGCATGAGTCACCCTATGGGATCGGTGCCTCAAGTAGGAGGAAGGGCCAGGATAACCCATGTAGGCTATGTGATGACACTCTCCATTAGATGCCCTTATGCTTTGTTTTCTTGGTTGCCTCTGGAATTATGTTTTGATTGTTGTTTCAAAATCATTTGGAAATGTTTTATGATTGTTTCTTTGGTTACCTGGTTAATGGTTATTTCCTTGGGTTGTTTGTGATGAAATTTATGGCTTTATGTTTATTATGTTTGACTCATGGATGTTGTCATTTATGTCCTTTGTAATCCTTGAAGTTGTATTTGGAATTATTGTACTATGTTGTCCTTTATCTTATGGCATTCATGGTCGTGGTTACTTCCTTGTCACCTCTGAGCATGAGGGGTGGGTTATTTATAACCCACGTGGTTGGGTAGAACATGCTCCGCACCCATTGGGTTCCCCATCAATGTTTGTTCTTCACAGTGTTCTTCAGATGGAGCTTGTACCTGATATTCATTATGTAATTCAGACATTATTTGTACTCTGTATTTATCCCACATGTATGGAAGGAGTTATTGTAATTCATTTATTGAGAATATGTAATGTATTTGTGATAGGTCGAATGTGAGTGTTAGAAAATGAGCAGCAAGTAAAATAGTGCAAATAAACACCAAAACAACCTACACCTCAAGATTAGCCTAAGTTGGAAATAACACAAGATAAAAGCAACAAAATGGAACCTTATACCTTGTCTCGAATCGATCCTTTGGTTGGCCCTTCAATCTTTGATGTGTATGCTCCTTGGATGGTAAGATATGCAAACTAGATGAGGATGTGAAGATGGATGGAAATGGATGAAAGCTTGAAAATAGCTAAGTATAGATTGAGAAACAAAACTGCAAGAATTTGGCTAGCAAAATGATCTCCCCTAAAATAAGAGAAAAGAGGGGGGATTTATAGGAATTTTGAGAATTCCTAGAAGAGATGGATGGTTGAAATTGATCCCAACATGGCAAAGATGTAGGGCTAAGGTGAGTTGAGAACTCAAAATCCCTCACATCTTGACATGTGGCAAGGGGAGAGGCTTAAGAAAGATGATGTGGACATGAGGTGTAAGAGAAGTACATGACATGGATGTACTTAAAAGTACCATAGGTATTTGGTCAAGATATCCTCATAAAGGATGTCCTTGTCCCCATGTGGGTGAGAGGACATGTGAGGAATTAAAAATTCCTCAAATAGTCTCATGGGGAGATGGGAAAGAATAAAGAATAAGTGAAGGACATGTGGGGAGAAGTAAAGGAATTAAAAATTCCTTTTGGGTGCCTTGGGGGATTAAAAGGTGAATTAAAAATTCACATAGGGAAGTGGAGATGCCTTGTCAAAAAAGAAAAGCATTTAATAGGGTTGACTCAGTTAAGTGATTAGGATTGTGCAAGCACTTGATTAGACTAATTAATGAAGATTAGAAGAGAGTTAGATTTCACATGTGACTTGATGTGACAAGTCAAAGATCACATGGGGAAGATTAATGAAGGATTAGAGGAGGGTTAGGTGGCTAAGAGAGATTAGAGGCCAACTTGCAAAAGCTAGAGGATGTGGCACATCCTAATAAAGGATTAGGCATGTGCACATCCTAATGATGGGATTAGAAGAAGGATTAAGATAAGATAAAAATGATGGAGGATGTGATATGAGGGGAATTAAATAAATGGAATATTTATTTAATTCAATTGATGGAAGGAAGATTAAAGAGATAAGGTATTATTGATTAAATACCTTAGGGATTTGGCAGAATTAAAGGTATTAATTAAATAATAGTAGTATTACTCAATTAACGAAAATAAGATGAAAGGGGATGAATTTGGATAAATTAAGTGTCCAAATTTAGACGTCTACATTTTTCCCCTCTTTGAGATGGTGTTACGAAGTAGCATCATTTCAAATAATATTAAAACATAGAACCTAGAAGAAGATGGTTAGATTGGAAAAGATGCCCCAATAATTCAAAGGAGTGACTAGGAAGGAAGATGATGGGGGGAAAGATGACAGTTAGGGATGAAGGATGCCCCCTCGAGAGGACATGCGGGTTCAAGAGAACATGGGTGGGCTCTCGAAATGGATGAGATGATGCAAGGGAAGTTGAAGAAGATGATGCAATGTGATGGAAGATTGGGAGGGGAGTGTGATGAAGGATGAATGGAGGGGGGATTTTGATAGACGAGAGGTTGAAGAGGAAATGAAATCCAAATGCAATTTGCCATCGTTGGAGCACTAATTTTTGCTATAGCATAAGACACAAGATGCCAAGGTATGAATAACCAAGGTGGATTAGTGTCTAATGCATAAAACAAACATAAAAAACAAGAAGGCTATCCCAACACCCCAAAGTCATGGTGACCTTGGTCGGGCCAGGTATTGGGATAACCACAAGCACACAAGGATGCCCCATCGTAACACAAGACCTTAGGGATCTTGGTGGGTACTACGTGGGACAACCGAGAAGATAGAAAAGATCAAGATACACCCCTATGTTGATGAGTCAAAGCACACCATGATATGATGGATCAAGGTGACGATGACAAGTGATGATAGGGAGCTCAAATGATAAACAAAAGCCAAAAGCATCAAAAGATAGCAATCAATTTCAAATGTCCTTTGCCATAGGATCAATCAAGGGGATGGATGGGATTGATGAGGTCTGTTAGGAAGGATGCATCCTATTGAGACCAATGATGGATACTAAACTAAAAGATCGATATGACACATGATATTCAAAACTGATTGGATTTGATGATACAAGTGGATCTCGTTTGTTAAGAACCAGCGAGATAAGGGCATAGCTTGATGACATGACACAAGAGACATGACACAATATAGGAGATTAACACATCTTAGTGACCTAGGGGCTCGGGGGCTGATCAAAGATTAGCCTTGCCTACGTGGAAGCGCAGAGCCCTCGTAGTTCGATAAAAGGCTGATGATTGACCATGATGGAGGTTTTGATGGATGACCAATATACAATGGAGAATAGGAGAAAAGGGGACAACATAGATCAATGATGGATGGAACCCCAGGGGCAGATCAAATGATCGAACTTGCCTACGTGAAAGTGCAGGGGCAACGTAGTTCGACTGAAGGACTAACAAGTGATGGATGAAAGATGATGAGATAACCCTAGATAAGGGGATAAAATGATTGGACCGACACGATGGGACAAGATAGACCTGTTGGATTGGATTGGAGGATGATGGTGATCATGAAGCTTAGGGATGGAATAGTTATCCAAGTCATCAAAAGAGGGATTGGGAGGATGATAGGATGGATAAATGAATGATGAGATAGGATAGGAGATGGAAAAGATGTGCAAAAGAAGTAGAAGTGATGGCAATAAGATAGATGACAATGGATTGTATGGGGAGAAGCCTATAGCGAGATACCAATGACAAGGGATTATGAGATGAGATGAGGGTAGAGGATGGGGGGAGGAAAAGGATTGTTTGGGTGGATTGGATAGATGGATAAGGATTTGGGTGAGAATGGATGCCATGATGGAAGGATAGGAAGATAGGGATGGGAAGATGGATATAAGGATTGTGTGGAGGGATAAAAGATAAGGATGGGGAAATGGATATATCGATAAGGAGATAAGGATAGGGAAATGGAAGGGAGCGATTTGATGGAATGAATGATGTCTCCAAGGACTGTATCACAAAGGAAGATAGATTCCCCCACTCTAGATATGTCATGTGCAAGGAGGCATGAAGGATGCAATAGAGAAGGATAGGAAAATAAAGGAGTGAGATGGATGAAGATAGGATGTATGGATAAGGAAGGGAGATTGAGGGCGAATGATAGTTGGGATAGTGTGCAGATGAGGGAGATGTATGCTAAGAGGTGTCCAAAGCATGCTTATATGTTTTCCCCATTGTTATCAAGATCACAAGGAGGATGAAAGGATTGGGATAAATGAGATATTCCAAACAAGATGTGGAAGATAGGGAGGATGGAGGGGATGAATGAAAAGGATGTATAGGATGGAGACGGGTGCATAGTTGGAAGCAAAGCCAATGGAGGGAACACAAATCAGGAAATTGCCCCCAAGTGCAGATGGGGATTTACACATGATGCCTGTTGGCTAGGTTTTCATCATGGTACTTATCCAAGGTGCTTGGTTGCCAAGTTTTCACCATTGGATAGATTATTTCTCTTTACAATTTCTTTTTTTATTTTTTGATTTTGATTTTTTGATTTTTTTGATTTTTTTGACTTTTTTTGATTTTTGGACTTTTTTGGATTTTTGGACTTTTTTGGATTTTTGGACTTTTTGGATAGTATGCGGAAGGAGATGGATAAGGATAGGGAGGTGAATAAGTAGATTTAGAAGACATGTGATAAGGATATGGATGAAGGACTCAAGCATCAAGTTCTATATCAGGTATTAAGAGCGCATGTTCGAACCAACTGTTGGATGTTGGTACAACCTTATGAGGATAAATGGATTATGCAAGAGGATGAATTAGAGGGATTTGATGGGGGAGATATGTGGGGTAATGAATGGGATGCTGGAAAGTGTATGGATGGAATGATGGGGTGGATATGTGATGGGGAGATGTGTTTAGGACCAACATTGGCACATTTGGTGGTGGATGTGAAAAGATAAGAGGACTAATGGATGGAGAATGTGGGGATAATGGAGGAGATGGAATAGTGAATTTTGGGACATACGGACCCAAAACATACTTAGGAGATGAAAGGTGGGTATGGTTAGCTTTTGGATTAGCAACTTTCGATGTTCTTACAAATTTTTCATTTGATGGCATTGCATCTTTTATCTTTGGGATCCACATGGTTTTGATCTTTGCTTTGCTGGCTCTTTGCGAGCTATAGATTTGATTTTGATTTTGGATTTTGTTTTTCTTTTCTTTACCTTGACTTTTAGAGGGGACATGGGAAGCTTTATATTCATGTGGGTGTTTAGATTGATGCATTTTTCCTCTGGCATCCAAAGTGCTTGTATTAGCAATGGGATGGGTGTGAGAAGATGGATGATGTGGAGAAATGGAGGTAGGAGTATGGGGATTATGTGTAGATGGAGGATGTGTAGGTATGTGCCTTTTTTGATCCTAATTATGGGACATGTGAGAGGGATTTTTATGATGGATGACATGGATAGCTATTGGATGAATGAGCGAATGAGATGGAGGAGGTGATCTTGGGATATACAGACCCAAGATGGATAGAGTGGGTGGAGGGACATAAGAACCCAAGATGGATGCAGTAGATGAAGGATGGGAGATTATGGATGGAGGGATGTAAGGACCCAAAATGGATGGAGTGGATGAAGGAGGAATATGGACGGTTGTTTTGAGGTGATACGATAGAGGAGGAGGGATGGCAACATATGATTTGGTGGAGTGATGGGAAGAGCCAACATTTCTTTTGGAAAAGGCTCGTTGAGGAGGTCTAGAGGTTGTACCAACATGTTTAGATTGTGAGTCTTGGGGAATAGATCCAAGACCTTGCATGCAGATTTGTTCTTTGACTTGGATGGGCTCTAAAATACCTTGCTCGTGAAGGCCTAGACCTTTTCCTTGATAGTTCATGTTCTTGAGCATTCGATCCATGATAGGATTTTTGTTATTCTGAAAACATGATGTGAGTCCATTATTAGGTGGGGGATGATGGGTGGTATATACATAGTGTTTTTCTTCTACAAGGAGGCCACCATTGAAGAATGTGAGAGTACCAAGGGGATATGCAAGTGGTGTGGGGATAGCATTTTTAGGCGATGATGGGGGATCCTGAGAAGGAGATGATGGGATAGCAACATTTGGATGGGTTGTATCTGGAGAGGGAGTAGGGGATATGATAGGATCTGATTTTGTGGTAGCAGGCTCATGCAATGGAGATGGAGATGGAGTGGTAGAATCTTGAATGTCAAGAGGATCATGGGATGGAATGGATGGGGGAATGTGATCTTGAGATGGACTAGATGGGATGGTAGGACCTTGATCTAGAGGAGGGGATATGTTGGCATGCTTTGGATCAGGCTCTTGGCATGACTCATCGTGTGTGGGAGGTATGATAATGGAGTCATGGGGGGACTCTTCAAGTTAGGGAGATGGAAGGATGGAGGATTCAAGATATTCTTGGGAATGAATACTAGGAGTGGAAGAAGTGGATTGGATTTGGGTGTTGTCGATAGGTTCAACAGCTCTCGGAGTAGGGGGTGGGTGTTCAATGGATTTGGTAGATGTGATGGTAGGAGATGGGGACTCACTGGATTCAGAGGATGTGATGGTAGGAGATGGGGGTTCAACAGATTCAGAGGATGTAATGGTAGGGGATAGGGGTTTAACGAATTCAAAGGATGTGATGTTATCATCAATGATAGGTGTTGGATGGAGAAGGGTCTCATCACTAATGACCATGGATGATGGGTTGGGATGACATGGTTCCACGACTGCAATGTGTGGAGTGGGAGATGTATTCTTTGTTATAAGTCCTTGGAGAACTTCTGAAATGAGAGATATGCATACTCTAGGATGAGATGGTGTGGTAGGAGTGGATGAAGGTTTATGGATTAGTGGGGGATTAGGACTAGGGATTGGTGGGCTAGGACTAGATAAGGGAATGGGATTGGATGAAGGACTGGGAATAGATGGGGGATTAGGTGAAGGGTTAAGATAGGGGTATTGGCATGGTGAATTAGGACACAAGGAGGCGGGTGGTGGATTGTAGTAATGGTATGGGGATGGTGGATGAGGATGGGAAGATTGAGGTGGCAGATTAATATAGGGAGATGCGGATGTTGGATTAGGGTAAGTTGGTGGGTGTGTTTGACTAGGATAGGAAGATGTGAATGTAGGATTAGGCTGAGCGGATTGGTATGGGAGATTAGGGTAGTGGGTACATGTGGATGGGGGATCAAGATAGGGGTATTGTGATGGAAAACTAAGATAAGGGGATGATGTAGATGAAGGATATGATGGAAATCCCTTGTCAAAGGTAGCATAAGGAGTGTGATTAGGCATAGATGAAGACATGATGGGATAACTCGATGGGGTGATTGGATTTTGGAATGAGGGTGGAGAAAGCTTACTAGCAATGATAGTGTCAAGGGGATCTATGTCGTATACCTCTTGATCAACAAGACTTTCATTATCATCGTTGACATAATTAGGGTTTCCCTTGACCACTATTGATGGAGGATAAGAATTCATGATGATGAAAGGATAAAGATTTTGGATGGAAATGGATAAAAGCCCAAATCAAGCTCAGATTGGGATTGGATTAAAGCTCAGATTAGGATGATTGGATGATTGGAGGGTATTATTGAAGGATTATTATGACACCGAATCTGCTTCGAGATGGAAGTAGATTGATTGGGTCAAAGTTGATTGGATAAGGATGTGATTGGATTGGATTGGATTGATTGATTGATTGATAAGATTGACCAATGGATCAGATAGGATGATGGAAGGGACTTTAAATGATGTTCAAAGATTACCCTAGGTGACTTAGGATGCTGATTGATCAGATTAAATGATAAAGAGATGATTGCTGCACCAAATCCACTTTGAGATTGAAAATGGATTGATTGGGCCGACGATGATGATTAACTTAGGATGGATGACAATACTAAGAGGATGTTAATGATGACGATCAAATCAGACACTTCAGTCAATTTGGATAATAACCCGAGACAAAGTTCAGGGGAATTGTGTGGGGAAAACGATGATTTGATTGGAGAAATGGATGATAGAAATGGATGAACAAATAGTCAAAATGAGCAAACGGTTGATCAGGACGGATGAATGATTACTCAAAATGAGTAAACGAATGATCAGAATGATAGAACAAGGAATTATAATGATGAAAGGAGGTGTGAAATGTATGAAAGTTTAATCAGAATGAGTAAACGAATAAGCGAAATGACAGAACAAGAGTTCAGAATGAGGAAAGGAGGGGTGAAATGGATGAATGTTTACTCAGAACGAGTAAACGAATGATTGGAACGACTGAAAGGGAGTTCAAAATGGGGAAAGGAAGGGTGAAATGGATGAATGTTTACTTGGAATGAGTAAACGAATGATCAGAATGACAGAAGGAGAATTTAGAATGATGAAAGGATGTGTGAAATGGATGAATGTTTACTCAAAATGAGTAAACAGATGATCGGAATGACAAAACCAAAGTTTAGAATGATGAAAGGATGTGTGACATGGATGAACATTTATTCGAAATGAGTAAACGAATGATCAGAATGATAGAATGAGAGTTCAGAATGATGAAAGGATGTGTGAAATGGATGAATGTTTACTCAGAACGAGTAAACGAATGATTGGAATGATAGAACGAGAGTTCAGAATGATGAAAGGATATGTTAAATGGATGAACGTTTACTCAGAACGAGTAAATGGATGATCAGAATGACAGAACCAGAGTTCAGAATGATGAAAGGATATGTTGAATGGATGAACATTTACTCAGAATGAGTAAACAGATGAGAGTTTGGAATGATGAAAGGATATGTTGAATGGATGAACATTTACTCAGAATGAGTAAATAGATGAGAGTTCAGAATGATGAAAGGACGTGTGAAATGGATGAATGTTTACTCGGAACAAGTAAACGGATGAGTGAAATGACAGAACGAGAGTTTAGAATGATGAAAGGATATGTTAAATGGATGAACGTTTACTCAAAATGAGTAAACGAATGATCGAAATGATAGAACGAGAGTTTGGAATGATGAAAGGATATGTGAAATGGATGAACATTTACTCACAACGAGTAAACAGATGATCGGAATGACAGAACAAGAGTTCAGAATGATGAAAGGATATATGAAATGGATGAGAATTTACTTGAAACGAGTAAACGGATGATCAAAATGATAGAACGAGAGTTCAGAATGATGAAAGGATATGTTAAATGGATGAGAATTTACTCAGAACGAGTAAACAGATGAGAATGGTAGGGTGTACCCCCCTCGAGGAGGAAGATGGTGAAGAAAAAGGTGCCCCGTCCAACTTCTCAAAAGTATGAAGTGGTATATATCATCGGAAAGAGCACAAAAAGATGAGAAGAATTGCCTTTGAACGGAGTCAATCAGACAAACAATGTGGAAATGGCGGCCCTAGGAAGAAAGAGCAGAAGGACAGGTCTACCATAGTAGAAGGACAGGTCCACCACTACACTAGGATAGGTCTGCCATAGCACAAGGACAAGTCCACCACTAGACTAGGATAGGTCTGCCACAGTGTTAGGATAGGTCTGCCACAGCACAGGGACAGGTCTGCCACTACACTAGGACAGGTTTGCCACTGCACTAGGACAAGTCCACCACAGCACAGGGACAGGTCCGCCATTGCACTAGGACAAGTCTGCCATACCATAGGGACAGGTTCGCCATTGCACTAGGACAGATCCGCCACTACACTAGGACAAGTCCGCTACAGCACAGGGACAGGTCCGCCACTGCACTAGGATAGGTCCGCCACAGCATAGGGATAGGTATGCCAAAGGATAAGTTTAAGCTTGATTTTTTGATGGATGGGTAAGGCAAAGGACCCAAAATATAGCAAACACTGATAAACAGATTTGGCTAGATTGAAAATGATTGGTTTTGCATGAGAAAGATAATTCAGACAACACAACCCTAAGATTTAGTAGAAATGGGTATGGCCAACAAATTTTTCTACTCTAGGATGAACATGGTTGCTAAGGAGTCCTCGATATACACCCGATACATGAGGCCTAAACCGTGAACACCAATCCATTACAAGCGTGAGTCGGGAACCTTAGTGAGATACTAAAGGCTTGGACCAACTCTTCACATCATCCCGACGCTTTGCCAATTACAACGTGGTTGGATTGAGGTACAACTTTCGCTCTCCCCCCTTTATATACCCCGCCAGTATGTGTGGTTGGAATCATCCCTTGGGGTGATGAAATCCCCAAGCAGGTCCCACTAAGAAAATGAAAAATGGGGTGACTCAAAAGGACTTGGAAAGCTACGATTTCTCATCACCCAAGATCGTCAAATGGTGCAAGGGGATTCGATACGTCAAATAGCCTTCCAAAAGCATGCCAAAAAGGTTTATTGACCCCTTTAATTAAACTATGTGCCTAATTTACCAAAAGACAATTAAAAAAAACTTGAAATTTTACCTTCGGGAGGATAGGTCCGCCACTCTGCATGGACAGGTCCACCACTACATTAGGACAAGTCCGCCACTACATCAAGATAGGTCCACCACTACATTAGGATAGGTCTGCCACTACATTAGGATAGGTCTGCCACTCCAGGACAGGTTCGCCACTGCATTAGGATAGGTCCGCCATTGCATTAGGACAGGTCGGCCATTGCAATAGAACAGGTCCGCCACTGCATTAGGATAGGTTTGCCACTGCATTAGGATAGGTCTGCCACTCCAGGACAGGTCTGCCACTGTAGGATAGGTCTGCCACCAGAGAAGAAAAGGTGCCCCAGCCAACTTCTCAAAAGTATCAAGTGTTATATATCATTGGAAAGAGCACGGAAAAAAAAGAACTGCCTTCGAACAGAGTTAATCGGACAAACGGTGTGGAAATGGCAGCCCCAGGAAGAAAGAGCAGAAGGACAAGTCTGCCACTCTGCAGGGACAGGTCTGCCACTCTGTAGGGACAGGTTCGCCACTCTACAAAAAATGCAAAAAATAGAAAATGTGAAAGAAAAAGACCCATTTGTGGGTCCCACCAGGCGTGCCAGAGATGTGGTAGGTTGAATGTGAGCATTAGAAAATGAGAAGCAAGTAAACGAGTGCAAATAAACACCAAAACAACCTACACCTCAAGATTGGCCTAAGTTGGAAACAACACAAGATAAAAACAACAAAATGGAACTTTATACCTTGCGTCAAATCGATCCTTTGGCTGGCCCTTCAATCTTTGATGTGTATGCTCCTTGGATGGCACAAGATGCAAGCTAAATGATATTGTGAGGATAGGTGTAAGTGGATGAAAACAAGAAAATCGCTAAGTGTAGTTTGAGAAACAAAATTGTAAGAGTTTGGCTAGCAAAATGATCTCTCCTAAAATGAGAGAAAAGAGGGGGGATTTATAGGAATTTTGAGAATTCCTAGAAGAGATGGATGGTTGAGATTGATCCCAACATGGCCAAGATGTAGGGCTAAGGTGAGTTGAGAACTCAAAAGCCCTCACATCTTGACATGTGGCAAGGGGAGAGGCTTAAGAAAGATGATGTGGACATGAGGTGTAAGAGAAGTACATGACATGGATGTACTTAAAAGGACCATAGGGATTTGGTCAAGATATCCTCATAAAGGATGTCCTTGTCCCCATGTGGGTGAGAGGACATGTGAGGAATTAAAAATTCCTCAAATAGTCTCATGGGGAGATGGGAAAGAATAAAGAATAAGTGAAGGACATGTGGGGAGAAGTAAAAGAATTAAAAATTCCTTTTGGGTGCCTTGGGGGATTAAAAGGTGAATTAAAAATTCACATAGGGAAGTGGAGATGCCTTGTCAAAAAAGAAAAATATTTAATAGGGTTGACTCAATTAAGTATTAGGATTGTGCAAGCACTTGATTAGACTGATTAATGAAGATTAGAAGAGAGTTAGATTTCACATGTGACTTGATGTGACAAGTCAAAGATCACATGGGGAAGAGTAATGAAGGATTAGAGGAGGGTTAGGTGGCTAAGAAATATTAGAGTCCAACTTGCAAAAGTTGGAGGATGTGACACATCCTAATCAAGGATTAGGCATGTACACATCCTAATGATGGGATTAGAAGAAGGATTAAGATAAGATAAAAATGATGGAGGATGTGATGAGGGGGAATTAAATAAATGGAATATTTATTTAATTCAATTGATGGAAGGAGGATTAAAGAGATAAGGTATTATTGATTAAATACCTTAGGGATTTGGCAAAATTAAAGGTATTAATTAAATAATAGCAGTATTACTCAATTAACAAAAATAAGATGAAAGGGGATGAATTTGGATAAATTAAGTGTCCAAATTTAGATGTCTACAGTATTAAATGATGATGCATTATTATGCACCTTTGTAACCATTCTTTTTATGGGATTTAATATGGTTGTACCACGTAATGTAATTATACTCATGCTTATGGATATATGTATGTTATCTTTTGAAAATGGATATTGTAATGGTGATGATGGATGTTAGATTAGTTAATTTATCATCCTTATGCATAATCTTTCATTATGAGTTGTTATGCAATTTGACCTCGCGTGCCCCAGAGGACTTGACATTATGTTGTTAATGTGCAATGTAAATATGTTTTAATGTTTTGTTACATGTTTACTTTGTATTATTAAAAAAAAGTGTGTGCTTTATTTTTTCCTTTGGGGTTTGCACAACGGGCATTACATCATGGAAGCCCTTAACCTTATTAGGTCAGGAGACATATCACAACTACCTTTTGAAGAGATATGTAAGGTTTGTAGGAACTATTCAATGTTCTTTAGTAATAGGACTAGAGTAGACAAGATATCTCTAGTTAGAAAGACATCTAATGATTCTCTAGAGTGGAACTAAGTAATATTTTGTCTAACATGAAAGAAGATATCATCGTCCATTTAGATACACAGTTGGATACTCTACATATAAAGAAAAAATAAGAAGAGGCAAAGGAAATCCTTATAGAATACTACCTGCATTATAGGTAGAGAACAACTAATTACAAATGCAAATGAGTGGTGAGTATTTTTGAGGAAAAGAAAGGGAAACCAAAATTTCATGCATTAAAAGATGAAGATGGACAAGTGTTCGATATTGCTTAGAGAAAACCATGGTAGCCAAGACAAGGTATGTCTCCATACCCTTTGACTTATAATATGCCATTTCTAGTTAACAATTCAAACTTCTCTGGATGAAATTCTTATCCTTGGGTAAATCCATAAAACCAATTACAAAATCCTCAACCAAATTGGAACCAAAAATAGTAGAATATGTGGTCACAAGGAAACTTCCAAGAACCTAACTACAATCCCTAATACATTCACCTCAACAAAATTGATGGCAACCTCAATGGCAAAGAGGTCTGTAGTGGAAAAAAAACTTGAATTACCAAAAGCCACAACAACCCTTGTAGCCACAACAAGAAGCCATTATTCCAAATCCAACACATGCATCACCACAACCAACTAAAGCACCTCAGTTGATAGCACAACCTACAACTAACCCAAATAACAAGCTTGTTCAACAGACCCATATTGATAAGGCTATTCAATACCTTTCTTATAGGGTAGAGGTGAGTGATGTCCACCTTAGATCATGGAAAATATTGGTTGGGCCTTCATCCCCTCAAATCATTGGGTTGGGTTATGAGGAAACCCCAACATAGACCTTGGACAACCATCCTAAGGAGATCGAGTCAAATTAAGGTAACCCAACTAATATAAGTCTAGAGCTTGCATTCCTTGAAATATTAGCTATTCAAATGCATCAAACACAAGATGAAACTAATTTGTTAGGTTAGCTTAAAGATGTTTGTATCAAAATCCCCGTCATTCAAGAAATGAGGGAGGTACCTATTTACACTAAGAAAGTGAGAGAACTGTGCCTAAAGAAGCTAGGAAGAAAATGAAAAGACCTTCAAATTGTACATATCTTAGGAAAACTTATAGGCATTATGTTGGGAAAAATAACTATCCCTAAGTATGCAAACCCTAGAAGTCATGTAGTAGATGTCAAGATAAATAGAACTCTCATAAAGAACACCTTTATTGACTTGGGAGAAACTATTAATTTGATGACTAAAGAAACAATATAACTATTACAGTTAATAGAGATGAAACCTATACCCGCTATCCTAAAAATGGTAGATAGGTCAACAGTTAAACTTGAGGGTATAATTGAAGACTTGATGATAACACTAGATTCATGTGAGTACCCTGTGGATTTCATGGTATTACAACCTAAAGCTAATCTTGCGGGTTCTCCCCTCATCCTAGGAAGACCATAGCTAGAAACAACATATGTGTTTATAGGTTGCATGTCTGGGAATATGATTATCTCTAATGAGAATGTGACTAAGAATTTGGTCCTTTATCCACCAGCCCAACCACATGTAGACCTAGAACAAACTATTTGGCCTAACCTAGATGAGGAAGATCAATATTACTTGAAAACCTTGATGACTGTTGAAAGCAATCCTTTTTTATAGGATTGGGATGAAGATGATTTGATAGTAAACATTATCTTGAACAACTATGGTAGGGACCTACAACATCATGACTATTTAACATATTTGTAGGATCCCCTATGAAATGTTATCCCTGCCAGTTCATCTAATCATTTCTCAACTTTTTCATATGTTGCTACCACAATGATGTGTTCCAAATATAATAGTGCTTGACCTTTCATTAGTTCAAACATCATCCAAGACCTTATAGATAATGTTAGGTAAGCCATTGAATATTAATAGTCAATTGAATAAGACACAACACACTTCACTAATAAATTTTAAAATTCTATAATATTATTATAATTTATAATGTTGATTGTTCATTTAAATGGTTAAGTGCAATCTCTAATATATAAGTGTGTATCATTTTTGTGATTCAAAATGTAGATAATATTATTTAAAATAATACATGAAAAGTTTTTTGTCAATTTAGTTTTCTTGCATCTCTCATCCAAATAATATAAATGCTTTTCATCATCTCTAGCATCATTTTTGTCTTGATGGATCAAGATTGATCATAATAGAGAGAAAGTTTACTCACATTTTTCATCTATATGCACTACAATTGTATCAATTGTTTCCCTTACAATCCACATAATTAGATTCACCAAGTTTTTATTCTAGAGAGAAAAATGGAACTATCAATTTCTTAGCTAACTATGTTGTTGACAAGAGTAAGAAAAACATATTTGATAATTATTTGAATTGCTGGAATGGGTTCGATATAAATTTGACATCATAAATGAATATATTCAAAATATGTACAAATTTAGAATATTTTGTGTTGTGGCGTATGCTAGGTCTTGCTTCAAGAGACAAAGCTTAAGCTAGATTTTATTAAAGGTAATTGTTTAGTATTTTTACACACAATTGTCCTTTTTCTTTTTCTTTATCTTTGTGATGATAAGGATATTGATACAATGGTACTTGGATATTTGAATTGTGGTATACTTTATATTTGGAGACTAGACCAATTATATGTCTTGCAAACAAAATAATAGGTTACTTTACTCTTTCTAAATTCTAGAGGGAGCATATTTATGAGATGTGAATGTAATTTAAAAAGGTTTCTTTTGATTCATTATCTTTTAAAAGAGATTGGCATGTTCCTTAATCTACGACTATTACTCTTCCATGTGATAATGAATGAGCTATATATGGAGTTTCTAATCTAGTGGCTAATGCTAGGACTAAACATATTATTATTCATTATAATATAATTAGTATGTGCATATATAAGGGGATGATTAACTTCTATTATTTCCAAACATAAGATCATGTTGTACACATCTTCACCAAGCCTCTTATTGGGGTTAAATATGTTCAATTGCAAAATATGATTGGATTTGAGGGAGTTATTAAGGGGAGTTGCATTATGATATTTTCTATAGTCTATGAGTGTTCTCCAAGTCAAGGAGATGTTAGAATAGTAAATCCAAGTTTTTTGGTTGAATTTAAGTGTTGATTCATAGTTAACTCAATTGGATAAACTTAGTACGATTTCACTGTGAAATTCATGCGATCATGTTTGGTCCTAAGATACATTTTTTTCCATTCTACGAAGCCTATTTATAAAGGAATCAATTCCTTATTACTCATTTATTCATTGAAGTGAGGTTCTTTAGTTTTAGTGTTCTTTTGTCGTCTTTGGACACCCAATATTTCTATTTGTTGAACTTTGTATAGTATTTTTTTTGGTGTAGATGTTAATATATCTAATAATGAATGTTTGGACATTCTAATGATACTCACCTCTAGATGACATAATAATTTTGGGTTTACAAATTTAATGAAGAGAAATTAAATGGTACACTAGTTATTCTTATCTCATGGTGAACACTTATAGACTTTTCTAATGTATGAATTATAGCAACATAGCATAAAATTGTCATGATTACATTCTCAACACTCAAATTCTCTAATTTCAACAATCTTTACCACGATTCGTAAGATCAAGTAGCATATTACATTTCTTATGAAAATTTACTCATAGTTATATTCATTCAATTTGTTATACATCATAAAAGCTTAACTTGATTAATTTTAGAAGCATCCTCAAATTGAGGATGAAGAGTACACACTATAAATGCTATATTTTTAAAAATTAGTAAATAGATTGATAGTGTCATACAAGTCACTTTAAATTTAAACAATTGGAGAATTCAACTTGAGGTTTTCATATGAAACATACAAATGCACACAACCAAATATGAATAAATTCAAAGTCACTCATGGGAACTTTCCTTGAAAAATTCAAACCCATTGATATACATTATAAATCTTTCTTTCTAAGCATAAAGAAAGGAAACTAGTTAAGAATTTTTTTAACACACTCATGAACATATTCATGGAAAGAATCATTTAATATCTCTAACCCACAACAATTAAATTAAAATTCAAGTAGTGGAGACAAACTTTAACAACACATTGAAGGATCTTGTAAAATCTATGCATGTGCCATGTGAAGTGCACGTGGTCTTCAAAGGCCTTCCAAAATCATAAACACACCTTTAACTAATACATGAAAATATGTAATATGAATGGCCAACTAGGGCTTTCTAGAAGCCTTACATTTTTTTGAACATATCCACTATTATTGAGAGGGAGAGAGAGGGGGAGATAAGACTCTCCGTAGTAGTACTATGATATTTTCTAACAACCCAACTTCCTTTCATATAATATTTGTTAGGGTGATTTTATAGCAATCAATAGAAAATGAGATACAAGACTATGCTCTAAGGTACATAAAAATCATGAATAATACCATGTCTTGACATCCTTCATTACTAAGATGAGGACCTTATCATTGAAACAAAAAAAATTAGCACACTCAATAAAATCAAATAAGGACAATCATATATGTTATTCATTGACAATATTTTGATTGAATGACAAGGTTATCTTAGCCATATTAGATGTACTTTGGGATTATATCCTCTATAGGCATGGTATGGAATTTTTAAGTAATGTTGAATTGTCATGAAAAGCCTCTTAGGTGATATGGGACTAGCCAATTGGTGATTACTATCCTATAAGAGAAAAATGGTAGAGTTTTACATGAAATGATCTTAATCTTGATAATAGCATTTATGACAAGTAGGTGGTCCTACCCTTGATGAGATAGTCCTCTTAGTTTTTGTGCTTGACTTTAATTGATTCCTAACAAGTTGGAAACCTTCATAATTTAGTACCTAAATAAATAAAGTATGCATCTAAAACCTATTAGAAATCGTTGTAAATCTATCTCTATCCATGGTTGAAGAGGTATGCATCTATAACCTATTTTTTATTTTAATTTCCTAAAATGTTAAGACACATTTACCAAGATTTTCATGTAGAAATAAAGGGTTTTCACAAGTATGACGCTTCCTTAGCATTAAGATTAAAAATTAGGCTGTAAATCATTACAATTAATTAACCGTGAGGCTTAAATCTAACAAAAGAAGATGCACCAGAAATATTTCCATATTCCAACACCAATTACATAGTAAAAATCTAGTTTTCTCTTTGCAACAATAATAGGTGGACTTTGCTATCATACATGACATGTGTCGAACCTTGTAATAGGTGTTAGACATCAAAAAAAATTCTCATATATATCTTTAATAAGGGTAATGGATCCTACTTGACGTCTATAGCTCTATCATGATAGCTAGGTGAGGGTTTCCAACACATACCAAACTATCAGTTTTAGCCTTGAAAGTGTTGAGAAAATATAAGGTAATTAATTTAAATTTAAATTCTTGACACTAGATGTTATTTTGAGATATAATAAAGGGTAAATGTTATTAATAGTTTGAAGATTATTTATGATTTTCATAGGTATTGGTGTGCGTATGGACCAAATGATTTCAAGAAAAAAGATGCAACACCTTTTGATCCTTCCTCAGTGCCTAAATTAGGGAAGGGTAGTAGACCTATCTATAAACATACACAATGTGGTTGCATTTGCCATTTTAGCACACGAGTCATTGTTCGTAAGCCAAACCATATGTTGATATGGTACCACCAAGTTGAACATGTGGACAAGGAAGGAATACCTTGTCATGGTCAAATGAATAATGAGTTTTTGGGAACAAGGTCCTTTTTTGTGCCATATATTACTAAACAATTGCATCAGTGGGTGGAATCATTGATATTGCTTGGCATGCCTGCAGATGCAATCTATAAAAAACATAAAAAAATGGTGCATGAGAAGATGACCATGTTTGAGGGTCAATCTTCTAGTGATGATTTTTTGACAATGGATGATATTGTGAATATTGAACATAAAATATAGCTACATGTTTGATAGTAATGATGCTCTTTCAGTGCAATAATGGGTTTTGGAAAACCTTGACAAGTGGTTTACATATCAAGGGTATAAAACCATTTTTGTAGATGGAGATGGTAAAATCCCATTTGTTTTGGGAATTCAATTGTTAGATCAACTTGATTGGATGATTCAACATGGCCACAACAACATATCGGCTATGGATTCTACATTTGGTACTGTATACCCTGATATTTATACTTCTCTAGGTGAGCAAAACAACTAAAAATATGAAAAACAAAATACCAAGGACACCTCAAGATTAGCCAAAAGAGTGACAAAACACTAAAGAAAGTAGATAACACAAGACAAATAGTTTTACCTTCCTTTGCTGTTGATACTCCTTTGATTGGCCCTTGCTTAAGATGGGATGTGTGCTCCTTGATGGCTCTATTGAAGATCTTTACTATGTGCTTGGATGCAAATGCAATTGGATGTAATTAAAAATTGGATGATTTCAAAATGGCAGCATGTAGTTGCAAATTGACTAAGTGTTGAAAATGCTTATTAAAAGGGGGTATTTATAGAGGAACTTGAATTCTCTAGAGAATTCAAGGGTCAAGATTGATCCAACAAGGTCAAGATGAAGGGCTATAGTGGGTTGAGAACCCACAAGGCCTCACATCTTGACATGTGGAGGGTGAAGTGGCCAAGGGAGGATGAGATGGAAATGAGTTGTCAAGAAGGTACATGAGGTGGAAAAAGGACATGCACCTTGGGGAGTGAGGATATTTCCACAAAAAGGGATTTCTTGTCCCCAAGTGGGAGTGAAAGGGACATTTGAGGAATTTTGGAATTCCTCAAAATCTACATGGGAAAAGGAAAGGTGGTTGGGGATATAAATGTGAATTAAAAATTCACATTCTTAGGATGATCTAGAGGGTAAAAGGTGGGCTCCAAAAAGGTGGGACTTGGTCACATGTGGAGATTGTGACAAGTCCAAGGTTCTAGAAGCCTTGGAAGAATGGAATGTGAATTAAAAATTCACATTTAAAGGAGAGGAATCTAGGGCACATAAATGTGAATTAAAAATTCACATGGGAAAGGGGGTCAATGTCCAAAAAGGAAAAATGGAAGAATTGACCAAAAAGTGGTGCTAAATTTAGCTAATGACTTTGGTTAAGGTTGTGCAAATATTGGATTAGGTTAATTAACAGAAGATTAGAGGCAAGTGGCAAATGTAGGAGGATGTGACATTAATCTTTGATTAAGAGGATGCACATCATAACCTTGAATTAATTAAATTAATTCAGATTAGGGTGAGATTATGGAGGATGTGACAAGGAGAGAGAAAGTGAGGAATTTTAAATTGATTTTTAAATCAAAAAGAGGAAGAATGACTAAATTAAATAAATTAGTGTATTTATTTAATTTAGAGAGGAATAAGGTGAAAGACAAAGCATTAATTATTAAATTAAATACTTTACCGGTATGAGACAAAAGGTGTAATATTAATTTAATAAATTAATATTAATACGATAGATGGAAAGACAGTAATTTTAATCATATGGAAGTGATTAAATTTGGATGCCTACATTTTGCCCCTCTTCGAAATATTGTTGAAATAACAATGTTTCAAAGAAAAGTAAATGTCAGGGATGAAGAAAGGAATGAGGATTGATGCCCCAGCCTAACAAAGAAGAAGAAGTATGCCCCAGCCCCTGGTTTGAAATGGACGGAAGGAAGTGGTAGGGTATGCCCCCTCAAGAGGGCAGTTGGGGAAGAAAGGAGGGGCCCCGGACGACATCTCAATAGAAAGAAATGGAGGAGACCTTTGGATAGAGGGTGAAAAATTAAGCAACTTTTCCTTTTGAATGGAGTGGATTGGACGTACGGTGTACGAATGGCGGCTCCGGGAAGTTAGGGATTAGTTGGAGGGATGAAAAGTTAAGTAGGAGGTAAAAAATACCTTTGAGGTAGAAAGGGTTAAAAAGGTAATTTACAAATTTACCTTGGTCATTCTCACTCAAGCAAGTGAGGAAAGGAGGAGAAAGAGAGAGGAGACGGAGCAAACATGCCACAGGATTACGACACCGAGATCGTGCACCGAGCTGATGAGGTGCGGAAACGATGGACTCACTTCGCGGTGCCCCGTAAGGGGAGTACGGAAACCTATGCTAGTGATTTTGAAAAAAATGACCATGCGTGAAAAGATAAACGAAAAAATAGCATATGGGTTTTATAGGTGGGGAAAAAAGAAAAAACTGTGTAGTCAGCAGAAATTTGATTAAATTAAAAAAAACAAGAAAAAAACCAGGGGGACAGGGGCGAATTACTCCGCCACAGTGGGGTCTCGCCCCCAAGGTAGAGGCTGCCTCCCGGCAGTGAAGCCGCCCAGGGAGGAGTCTGAGGCCTTCCGTCGAGTGAGGCACTCCCAGTGGCAGAGGCCTTGAGACACCTCAGCCCAGAGGCGGACACGCCCGTGAGTCTGGGAACCTGCGCCCGAGAAACCACGGCCGCCCTGGAGTGTGGCCTGAGGTCTCTGTCCGGGAGGACATGCCAGAAGCCGTGAAACAGAGCAGTGAGACATGAGGCGATGGGGTCTGAGATGCAGTGGAGCCGCCCGGTGATTCCCGTGGTATACCGTGGGGCGACCACATGGTGGTATCTGCCCCTAGGGGCGGTGTATAGAGGCGATATCCATGTGGTGAGGCGACCGGTGAACCAACAGAGGTAGTTCACGTAAGAGATTGGAGCACCGAGCGGCGGGCACAGACAAGAAGGGGAAAATGCGGAGCTGGCTAAGAGGGAGGAGGAGTGGCTAGAAAGAAAAGAAAAGAGGAAAAAACAGATAGGAGGAGAGAAAAAAGCAAAGACGGTCTGAGGTCATGAAGAATTATGTACTGATAAATGGTTGATGTGGATGCAGTGTTTGAGGCGAATATGGACACATGAGCGACGATCGAAGGCACTGACAGCAGTGCTAGGAGCGATGACGGGTGTGGATCATGCGGCTTTGGAGCATGTAGGACTTATGCATTTTCTAGAGGTGCCAGTGCTGAGGGCACATCGAGCGATGCTGACAGCCCTGATAGAGAGATGGAGTTCAGAGACATCGACATTTCGGCTGCCAACGGGAGAGGTTACGGTGACGTTGGAGGATGTATGGCGCATCCTCAAGCTGCTGATATCAGGGATTTTATTGAGTGATGTGGAGTCGAGGGGGGCCGAGTTGATGTAGACTATGAGAGTGCTATTTGGGGATTTCGCCCTGCCATTGCGTGGTCAGCAGTTGGATGTAGATGGATGTCTGACAGTGGGAGTACCATCGTTACCTTTATTTTTAGTGGGGTTTATTAGTGGGATATTGCTGTCAGATCATAGCAGGCGATACTACAATTTGTAGTTTATGGAGCCGATCTGACATATTATGGAGTGGCGAGAGGGACAGATTGCATGGGGTGCGTGTGTACTAGCCTAGTTGTACAGAGATATGCATATGATTTGTTATCGGGAGGCAGTGAGCTTGACACATATGACGCTACTACAGGTTTGGGCATGGGAGCACATTACGGTGACTAGACCGATTATTGTGCGGGAGGGAGAGGTGGATGATTCAGAGCCCCTGGCATGGAGATATGGAGAGGGACAGGGCTGGCTTATTCATCATAGGTGGGTGGGAGATGTGGACGTAATGAGGAGGATAGATGATTTGGTGGAGGGAGACATAGTTTGGTGACCATATCTGCGACGACACTTCAGAGGATGGAGGGAGGAGACTGCGAGACATAGTGGGTATTTTATGGCGCAGTGTGTTCTGATTGGGGTGCTTCCACGAATAGTGGAGATGCACCGGCCGGATAGGGTGCGGAGACAGTTTGGGCAGACACAAGATATTTTGGGGCCACCAGTGATGTTTCGATGACTCACCAGAGAGCGACCATGGGGGTGGGCGATTAGCCCCTCATCAGCCAGAGCAGCATGGGAAGCAACAGTGCAGGTACCCTACCCTGGGAGATATGAGGGAGAGGAGGATGCAGGAGTGACAGACCGATATGACTGGTGGTTTCACAACCACCTATGGGATAGGATTACACCTTTGGTGCCGATTGTAGGAGCGGTTGGGTTTGGATCAGAGGATGAGCGGCGTGGGGTGAGAGAGGGAGGACAGCCCGAGCCAGAGAGAATGGAGGCAGTGGGACGGGCAGGTAGGAGGAGGAGGAGGAGGGGATCTAGGGGGCAGCGGAGGAGGATGAGAGGTGAGACGACAGGAGAGGAGGAGGGATCCGGAGCCAGAGATTGGGGGACAGGAGGAGAGGGGGGATTCGGAGCCAGAGGCGAGAGGACAGGAGGTGTTAGAGGTAGAGATGATACATACAGTGGAGGGGAGAGGGGATCGGCAGATTGGTATAGGGAGCAGAGTACGTCAGAGGAGGGTGTTGGTACAGGTAGAGCAGGGAGAGGAGAGACAGCCGGATAGAGATCAGGGGGAGACGGAAGTCAGGGGTCAGCCAGAGTTGATGGCAGGTAGGAGGCGACTGATGAGGGTACAGATCATGACAGAGCATGAGGGTGCCCGAGGGGATACTGAGGCCAAGAGTCAGCCAGAGAGGGTGAGGAGTGGGGGTCAGCAGAGGGGACGGTAGGAGCCTCCCATTGTAGAGATAGGGGAGAGTGAGGATGAGGAGCAGTTGGAGATATGAGAGCTGAGGAGATTGATGAGAGTGGGGAGGCATGGTCAGCCACGGAGAATACAAGTCCGTCCTTCCATGGAGGACATGGGGGATCAGAAGGAGGAGGAGGTGAGGGGGAGTGATGATGCTATGGATATAGATGGTGATGTGTCAGATACAGATGTTTGGGATATAAAGCCATTAGCGATGGTTCCTGTCAGTTCCTCAGGAGACGTGATTGTTCAGCCAGGAGGTACGGTGGAGAGTCGTCAGGATATTGGTCTGAGGTTGAGAGTGGCAGAGGCAGAGGTGATCAGGCTCAAAGCCGAGTTATCGAGAGTGCCAGTAGCAGTTCGGAGGACAAAGAGAGCGTTGATGGAGTTGTTGTTGAGAGAGAGGGAGGTATTGTGGGCTAACATGCAGGGGTTACGAGATGAGGTAGCTGCGGTCAGTTGGGACCAGGACAGACTAGAGGCAGAGAATATTATATTGCAAGCTAGAGGGGTAGCAGTGGGGACGGTGGGATCGACAGATAGTGGGCAGCAGGTGGAGGATCTTCAGCGGGAGCGAGATGAGCTACAGGACAGAGTGTTTTGCTTAGAGCAGATGGTGGGGGAGATGGGGGCGATGCAGGAGAGGGAGAGATAGGCGAGGGAGTAGGCTCAGACTATGCAGATGGAGAGACACAACACAGGCACTAGTTCAGGTGTTGCAGGGTGAGCGGGATGCAGCATTGTCGAGAGTCCAGGAGTTGCAGGAGGAGAGGGATGGGGCAGTGATTCGGGTGGAGATGGCACAGAGAGAGATATTTCAGAGAGAGATGCAGATATTGCAGGGGGAGCGGGATATGATAGTGGCACAGTGGCAGTCTATGCAGGGTAGGGATGTGATAGGGGGATATGTATGGATTATAGAGGGAGAGGGATGTCGCAGTAGCCAGAGCGGTAGCTGCTGAGGAGATGAGAGATCGGGTGCAGGCGGAGATGGCACAGTTACGTCTAGCCCAGGAGGCCTGGGAGCATGAGAGGAGGATGATTACGAGGGATCGGGACAGGTATCGGCATGAGTGAAACTCTGCTCGTGTCCAGGTTGTAGAGAGAGAGGATAGCATGCGAGAGGCAGGCTTTTGGATGGCTGCGTATTATGATGCAGTTCCTGATCTGGCTCAGTGGAAATTTTTCTATACCAGGTAGCCACCTCAGATGCCAGCGCCATCACAGTCATTGGGGACAGGGACGCGTGGGTACAGTGATTCACCAGGTGTGTCACCAGGCAGAGGAGCAGGACCTGAGTCTCCACAGAGATCAGATGTGGGGAGTTCATTTGGGCGGTGATAGGCTACTGAGTTTTTGACAGATGCATGATGGACTGCATAGGATGTATTTGACAGAGATCAGAGATGTTCTATATCTCTGGATTTTGTACTTTGTCATGTGGTGGATATATGTATGATGGACTTGTGACACATGTTATATTATTTTTATATGAGACAGTTCTTATTGACACCATGTAGTATGTTTCTGTTTATGATGGATGATTATATGCACGTGGATATGGTATTATATGTTTATGTGGATGGATGTACTCATGTGTTGGTTTATTTATGTTTTATGTTTATGATATGAGATGTTCATGTGGATGAACAGATGTATATATTTATGGATAATTTTACTTATGCGTATGCATTGATCTATTGAAATGTTTATGTGGGTGATTGGAGTTATGTACTGATGTAATATGAATAATTTTATGGATGTGAATGGTGATGTGGTATGTGTAGCTATGAG
Source organism: Sequoia sempervirens (assembly GCA_007258455.2). Lineage (NCBI taxonomy): Eukaryota > Viridiplantae > Streptophyta > Pinopsida > Cupressales > Cupressaceae > Sequoia > Sequoia sempervirens. The sequence continues at coordinate 663,609,211 of VDFB02193867.1, forward strand.
ATCTATGATGATTTATATATATATGGATGCCTAATTGACTTATTTTGTCATGTATGTGTGTATGATGGATTTTTGTATGAATATTTTATGTATGCAAGATGTGGTATATTATGCGTCTAACACTTTGTGATACAGGTGGTGATGTATGTATGGATCTAATGTATGGTGATGCAGATGGCAATGGATATATGGTCCTAACACGTAATGCAGGTAACACACGGCCATAAGTGTCGATAAGAACTAACATGGTAATGAGAGGTGGGTATGTAGTAATGGGGAAGATGGATGTCATGTGGCATCTGTCAAAAAGTATCAGTACCCTGAGAAGAAGGGGAAAGAATGGGGGAGAGTATTTGCACAACCAAAACCCTAGGGTGAGTGTTAATGCAGTGATTATGAAAAATGCAATCCTAATTCAATTATCCATCTTTGGAGAACTGGTTTTTGTTATAGCATAGGACATGATACACCAAGGTACAGAGGACCAAGGTAAATTAGTGTCTAATGCATGAGACAAACATGCCAGACAAGAAGGCTATCTCAATATCACAAAGTCACGAAGACCTTGCTCGGGTCCGGTATTGAGATAACCGCAAGCACAAAAGGATGCCCCAACACAACACAAGACCTCAGGGATCTTGGTGGGTACTATGTGAGACAACCAAGTAAACACAAGAAAAGATCAAGATATGCCCCTATGTGGATTAATCAAAACACGCCATAATATGATGGATTATGACGGCCTTGATTAGTGATGATAGGGAGCTCAAATGATAAACAAAAACCAAAAGCATCAAAAAGATCATAATCAATTTCAAATGTCCATTGCCATAGGATCAAGGGGGTAGAGGGGATGGATAAGGTCTGTTAGGAAGGATGTATCCTGTTAAGACCTATGATGGATGCTAAGCAAAAAGATCAATATGATAAAGGATATTCAAAATTGATTAGATTCGTTGATACAAGTGGGTCTTGCTTGTTAAGGATCAGCTAGATAAAGGCATAGCTTGATGAGACAACCACAAAGGGGACAAGACACAACCTAAAGACCTAGGGGCTCGGGGGCCGATCAGAGATTAGCCTTGCCTACGTGAAAGCGCAGAGCCCTTGTAGTTCACAGAAAAAGACCATGGATAAAGCGGAAAGAGGACAATGGTGACCAATGATGGACACAAGACGTGACCGACAAATGCCCCGGGGGAGGATCGAATGACCAACCTTGCCTACGTGAAAGCGTAGGGGCAACGTAGTTCGATAAAAAGATGAAAGTGGGACAAGAGGATGAGATCTAGATGGAGACCGACACGATGGATGATCCTATATGACGACATGGACCGACGGACGAAAGACATAAGCTCAAAGTGGGATATAAGAAAGCTCAGGATGAGGGATAGGTAAGGTGAGTCATCCACTGCTCAATCAACAAATACCAAGCAGCCTAGGCTGATGTGGGTGGGGATGAAAGTGCGGATGACAACATAAAGTAACTAGGATTCCAGGTAGATAATGATTAAGCCCTCTATTGATGACGCCTGTTACCAGGTTTTCACCATCCATAATCATCCAAGGTGCCACCAAGAGGTGGTTTTCACCATAGGACAGATTTATTTCTCTTTACTATTTTTGGATTTATTTTTATTTTTATTTTTGTCACTTTTTTGATTTTTTTGATTTTTTATGGCTTTTTATGGTAGGGTAGGCCAAGCAGACCTAAGCGTAGAACCTTTTCAGATGGAGAATATTGATAGGGTCGTCAAGGGGAATTCCTTCTAGAGTAGTCATCCTGTAGGCTCCAGATCCATATTTGGCAACGATGATATACGACCCTAGCCAGTTTGCCTCAAATTTTCCTTTCTTGTCACGGTCTTGCTGAGTGTGGTGATTTTCTTTGAGCACAAGTTCACCAACCTGGAATTGCCTGGGGCGGACCTTTTTACTGTAATGACATTTGAGATGATTTTGGTATACTTGTAGGTGATCATAGGCCTGTATTCTGCGTTCATCCAATAACTCTAGCTGTGCAAGCCGAGCAACGCGAGCATCTTCTTTGCTGATGAGGTTCTTCAAAGAAATTCTCAATGAGGGGAGCTCAACTTCGATTGGCAAGACGGCTTCAGCTCCGTATACTAAAGAGTATGGGGTGGCACCTGTTGGGGTACGGATAGATGTGCGGTATGCCTAGAGGGCGGGATGTATGTGAAGGTGCCAATCTCGTCCAGTGTTATTGACCACCTTTTTGAGAATGCGGATGAGGGTTTTGTTGGTTGCTTCCGCTTGACCATTACCCTGAGGATAATAAGGCGTCGACCAACGATGCTGAATATGGAAAGTATCACATAGGTGCTTCATGGCTTGATTTTTAAATGGCTTTCCATTATCAGAAATGATGGTGGATGGGATACCATATCTGCAGAGAATATGGTAGGGGATGAATTTAGAAATCTGAGTACCGGTGATTTTGGAGAGTGGCATTGCTTCCACCCATTTGGTGAAGTACTCAGTTGCAGTGATGATGAATGTATGGCTGTTGGATGATGGTGGGTGAATCTTTCCAATCAAGTCGAAACCCCATTGAGAAAACGGCTAGGGGGCTAGGAGAGGTTGAAGATCTTGTGCTGGAGCGTGGATCAAATCCGCATGCTGTTGACACAGAAGACATTTCTTCACAAATTCGCAAGCATCATGTTCCAATGTAGGCCAGTAATATCCCGCTTGCAAGATTCTTTTGGCCAGAGCCATACCATTTGAGTGAGCCCCACAAATACCACCATGTACTTCCATTAGTACCGTTTGGGCTTCGGTCTCATTCAGACATCTCAGGAGGATTCCATCATACCCGCGACGATAAAGCGTATCACCAATGATGATGTATCGGGATGAACGATGGATAAAGGATTTACGTTGGTTGCGTGTAAGTTCTGGGGGTATGGTGTTGTCACGGAGGTAAGTATATATGCCTTGGTACCACGGGGAGGCAGGACCTACAACATCGCACACCATGTCAGTGTCAGGAACATTATATGCGGGGATTAACAGTTGTTCGACGAGAAACTCACACTCTGTTCGATCTTTGGGCATGTCAATCAAAGAGCCAATAGTGGCCATGGCATCTGCTGCTTTATTCTGCACCTGAGGGATTTGGTCAAACTATATGGAGGTGAAATATTTCTTGAAATCGTCCACCATGCATTTATAGGGTAGCAGTTTTTCATCCTTTGTGAGGAATTCATCACTAACTTGTCTGATAACCAACAAGGAATCCCCAAAGACTTTCAAATGTGTAATGTGCCACTGTTTTGCAATTCTAAGGCCGGTGAGGAGGGCTTCATATTCTGCCATAGTGTTGGTGCAGGGAAACGCTATCCTGAATGATTTTGGGATGTAGTCACCTTGAGGGGTGACTAATAGAATTCCTGCCCCAGATCCACTATGAGTGTATGAGCCATCAAAGTATAACGTCCAAGTTGGTGCTTCTATTACTATGTAGATTCCTTCATCTGGGAATTCAGTGTCTATTGGGTAGGCGTCTACTAGTGTTGCTTCAGCCAATTGATCAGCAATAACTTGTCCTTTAATAGCTTTGCGCTCTACATACTCGATGTCAAATTCGCTTAGTAGCATGACCCATTTGGCCATGTGACCAGTCAGAGTGGTTCTAGATAACAGATATTTCAAAGGATCAATTTTAGCAATTAATTTGACTGGGTGACTGAGCATGTAATGGCGGAGTTTCTGTGTACTGAAGACTAGTGCAAGGCACGCTTTTTCCATAGGAGAGTAATTTAACTCATAGCCGACTAGTGTTTTGCTGATGTAGTAGATTGCTCTTTCTCTGAATGATTCATCATGTTGCGCCAATAATGCCCCCAATGTGACCGAGGTAGCAGAGATATAAAGTAGGAGGGGTTTTCCTGGAATAGGCGGCATCAAAATTGGTGGATGAGCTAAGTATTCCTTGATTTTATCAAAACCCATTTAACACTGTGTTGTCTAGCGGAAAGTGGAATCTTTCTTCAAAAGATGGGTAAAAGGTTGACATTTATCTGTGAGCTGGGCTATGAACCGACGGATAGACTACATCTTTCCCTGGAGGCTCCTTAACTGCTTTAGATTGCATGGAGGCGGCATGTCTAGAATAGCCTTTACTTTGGCAGGATCAACTTCAATACCTCTGCGAGAGACTATGAAACCTAGCAATTTCCCTGACGTGACCCCAAAGACACACTTCTTTGGATTCAGCCACAACTTATAATGCTCTAACCTTTCAAATATCTTCTTTAGGATGGTCAGATGTTCTGCTCGTGTTTTGGACTTCCCTAATAGGTCATCAACATAGTCCTCCATGATAATGTGGATAAGGTCATGGAAGATAACCATCATGGCTCTCTGATATGTTACCCCCGCATTTTTGAGACCGAAGGGCATAACATTGTAGCAGAAGGTGCCCCAAGGAGTTGTGAAGGCAATTTTGTGCTGGTCTTCTGGTGCGATTCGGATCTGGTTATAACCAGAGAAGCCATCCATGAGGGACAACATCTCATGTCCTGCTGTTAAGTCAACAAACATGTCAATATTAGGAAGAGGGAAATCGTCTTTTGGGCAGGCTTTGTTGAGATCCCTAAAATCCATGCAGACTCGAATGTCTCTGTTGGGTTTGGCAACTAGAACTATATTGGAGATCCATTCGGAGTAGTCAATTGGTCTGATGAAACCTGCGTCCAGTAACTTCTCCAATTCCTTCTTAACTAGCAATGCGACTTGTGGGTGCATCTTTCGTAGTTTTTGCTTGACAGGCTTGGCGTTTGGGCGGATGTCTAAGTGATGGACCACTAAAGCAGGGTCTGAGCCTGGCATGTCTGAGTATGACCAGGCAAAGTTGATGATTCCGTCTCGGAGTAGCTGTACAAAGATCGGATACTCTTGTTCAGAGAGTGACTTGGCTACATAGGTGATCTTCGGACTTCCAATAGTTCCCAAATTAACTTCTTGCATCTCTTCAATCAATATAGATGATCTGGTAGACAACTGAGTTCCCATAAGGGGAAGATGAACATCTCCATCTTCCGGCGCCTCTTCAAGGTTTTCACCTTCAGATGCGTCCTTTATTTTTGCTTTTCCTAGGTCAGGAAGTGCCTCGGAGAGGTTTTCACTAGATGACCTCTTTGTATTTTTCTTACTTTTACTTTTGCGACTGAAGTGTTCATCCTCCCCCAATCCCATAAGGTTGACATATGTGTCCGCAAACATACTAACAGGTGTGGTGTTATGTAGGTCCCAATTAATGAGTTCAAGGTGACGAAGGGATAGGTTAATGGTGCAAACGGATAGGCATTCAAACAGGGATGATAAGTCAGTGTTGTCAACGTCATCGTATGCTTGTATGATGGATTCCTCCTTGGGTATGTCTTCCAATGAGCCATCATCCATGGTGATACTATTGGAAGTATTGGACGATGTTGCAGGGCTTTTATGTTTTCTGTCATACCCAATGCCTACTCTTTTTGGTGACTGTGGTGTATCAATGGGTTGCAATCGCCCTTGTTCCTCTTTACCCAGGCCTCTACCTTGATAGTTATGTTTTTCCACGAACTTTGTTGGCCAAGGGTACTTTTCCTGAAAATATTTCTTTAGAGGAGTTTCTGGCTCGGGTTCTTCTTGGTAGACCCATTGGCTGATGTCTTCCTCTGGTGCATCAACCTTGACACTCGGAGATCTGAAGGTGGTAGTAGGAATGTTTTTTCCACTGAAAGTGATGATCTTGTCTTCCTTTTGTATAGCATGTGAAGGTTGACCATACTCATGTGGTGACGGTGGCATAGTGGCTACATTGAGAGCCGTATGCATCTCATACTCACTGCACCCTTTGTCAATGATCTGGACTCTAGTGACCGAAGGATTAGTGGCGGAGGATGGAGTGGTGATTACGGTGGATGATGGATTGGAGGATGACGACTAGGATGCCCCCATTTTGACCCCAGGACAATAGTGTAAATGGGGAAAAGATGCTTCCAAAGCTTGACAATACTCAAACGGTTGGGGGTCAGCATAGATGGTGACCTCCTATCCGTTGACTGGGAATTTGAGGCATTAATGATATGTGGATGGGACGGCTTGCATAGCATGGAGCCATGGGCAGCCAAGGAGGAGATTATACAGTAAGTCCAGATCCAGGACATGGCAGGTAGTATATTGGAGCACAGGTCCCACTTGGATAGGGAGACTGATGATTCCTTCTGAATTTCTCTCTGCATTCTCATAAGCTTTGATTGTAATTATCTGGTTGCTTAGGTCCACTTGAGTATACCCTACTTGTTTTATGAATTTCAGAGTACATAAATTGAGGGCAGAGCCATTATCTACCAAGACCCTTTTTATTTTATGACGGGCAACTATGACTTTGATATGTAGGGGGCAGTTGTGATGGACGTCAATGTTGGGCATATCATTTTGGCTAAAATGGAGGTGGTGAGACAAAGCGAAGTGTCCCACTAAAGCTTGGAATTGTGTGGGGTCGATGTCATTTGGGATATGGATTTCCTGCAAGGCTTTATTGAGGATCTCTTGATGTATCAGGGAAGACCTAAGCAAATCCAGAATAGATATATGAGCGGGGGTCTTCCTTAGGTGATCAAGGATGTTATATTGAGAGTTTATAGGAGTGGGTTGGATGGGTGCGGAGGTTGCAAGGACGGTGATGCGGGCTCGTCGCATAGTCATAGCACATTGAGGGTCTTTAGCTTTAACGTGTATCATGGACACTCAGGGTTCCACCTGCTCAATGTAATGAATAACACCTTCATAATTGAAGGGCACATTCTGATAATTCACATTATTTGTACCGTTGTTTTGGGGATGACTATTAGAGGTGCTAGGACCTTGACTATGGTTTGGGAAGGCGTTTTGATAAATTTGCAGTTGAGCATTGGACGACGAAGGTTGACTGGGGTCAACCTTGATATCTCCTCGATCAATGAGATCTTGGAAATAATTCTTCAAACCCTGACACTTATTCAAGGAGTGTCCCTTGATTTTATGAAAGTCACAATACTCATTTTCTTTAAACCATGCCGGCTTGGGTTTGGACTCATCGAATGGTTTGGTGACAGGGTATGTGATGGGGTAATTGATTTGCAACAATTTGTTAAAAACAACACTCAAGGGTTCACCCAATTGGGCGTATTGACGTTTGGTGTTCCCTTGATTTCTTTGGTTTGACTGTTGAGGGGGACGAGGTGTCCCCTAGGGTACTGATATGGCATTAGGTACAGACTACTGTTGACTTTGGGATGCATTAGCCACTTGGACATGTTTGGTGTCTGTCACTCCGTCATTCACTGCATTTTTGTTTTTGTTCCAAAATCGTGATTTATCTCCGAATGACCATTCTTTATCATGATTGTGTATTTTGATGTGTCCTTTGGCAATAAGGGCATGTTCAAGGATAGGTCCCTTTTCCACTATCTCGGCGAAAGTGGTGACACAGTGTAGCCTAAAATTATGGGCCATGTCAGGATGAGAATTTTTCACAAAAAGGGTGACCATGTCTTTCTCTTTCAAAGGATTTTTCATTCGACTGGCTAATGCACACCACCGTTGGAGGTAGCTGGTAAAGGTCTCTCCATCACGTTGTTTCTCTTTCAAGAGATCTAAGGTGTCTGTATCCTTTCGCAAGTTGAAAGAGAAATAGGATACAAACTGCTCTGATAAGTCTGCAAAAGTTTTTATAGACCCTTTTTCGAGAGTCATAAACCAATCTAGGGCATGGCTTGCTAGGCTTCATGGGAACAAGCACAAGAGATAGTTATCACTGTACATGACTTCTTGACACTGTGCATAAAACTCCTGCAAGTGAGCCTTAGGGTCTTTGTCTCCCTTGTATTTGTCAAACTTTGGAATCTCGAAATGTTTAGGAAATGGGATCAACAAGATGGAGGGATCAAACGGATATGGGCATATATCTTCAAATTTGAATGATTGTTTTGTGCCCCGTGCTTGGAGGTCCTTAAGGGCAGCTTTGATTTCCATCAAATCTGAGCTAGCTGGTGGTGGGTTGGGGGGATATAGATGATAGAAAGATGAGGGGTCTTGTTGAAAGGGTGTCAGATTGTTGAAATGTGGGTTTGGATGATTGGATGATGACACGGCTTGTTGGTAAGGTAGGGGATTTTGTTGATATGGGGGTTGTTGTGGGGCATAATATGAATTTTTTTGGGGAAGGTGTGGGGTAGGTTGTTGAGGAACTTGGGTAGGACATTGTGTGTTGGTTTGTTGGTATGGAGGGTATTGTCTATGTTGTGATTGTTGGGAAGTTGCATAAAATGGTTGTTGGTGAAATTGTTGTTGATTATGATAGTAGTAGTGTTGTGGAGGTTGTTGTTGTGGCATCGAGTGTTGTATGGACTGAGGTGGGACATTATGTTGTGGTTGAACCTTTGGACACAAAAGGGACGCAAGAAAGGGAGATATGGTTTGGGTAGGCGGTTGAGATGGGTTGCCTTGTGATTGTTAGGATGGTTGTTGTGAAGAGGTCAAAGTATTGGGTATAGGTTGTTGCGATGAGACGGCGGAGGTAGCGTAGGCACGTTTTGTAGAGAGGGTTGTTGGATACCGCTCGGACTGTTCAGCTGGGGTGTGCTTTTGTGGTGGTATTTGAGGCGGGATAATAGATTGGGGAACCTGTTGAGGTGGTGTGTTGGTGGTCCTAGGAGGAGGAAGCGATGTAGCTAAGGAGGTACCCCCAATATTGACTGTAGGTGGGTTCAAAGGAGGGGGTGCGGTTAATGTTAATGGCAGAGGTTGCGAAATGTTTTGTGGCATACCATAAGCAAAAGGATTATTGGGATCAGGAACTTGAGATCCTCCTATAGCCGAGGTGGAAGCGTGTGGGGGATAATTAACCTGATAGAGAATGGCATTGCCAAATTCGGGTTGATGCCAACCCTCGACTGGAGGAACATTGGAGAAGTATGAACCTTCGGGTGCATTTTGGGACTCTTGGAGTACGTCAGATGGGGCGCCCTTATATTTGGATAAGTCCACATTGGAGGGAGGTTTAACCCCCTTCTCAATCAAGTGGGCCAAGATTTCTTCCCCATGTTTCTCAAGCAAACGGTCAATCATTTGCACATTGGTAGGGTTACTAAAATGTTCCTCAAGTGTGAGTTCAGGTTGGCTAACCATACTTTCCTCACCATGTGGCGAGTTATTCTGATTCTTAGTGTTGGAATGTGATGAAGCACCGTTATGAGGATCATGAGGGATGTTGGTGCCCTTGTTGGGGTCTGATGAGACATGAATTGTGTTTTTGGGATCTTGAGGATTGTTGGATTGGGCATTTTGAGCTTGACGGTCGGCCATTTTCTTTGCTTGTGAACGGGTCTGAACGGGCATGCAAATGTGGGATGAGTGGATTAGAGACTTTGTCAAATGATTTGATTATGATGGGATAAGATTTGGATCAGATTTTGTTGGGATATATTGGATCGGATTGGATTTCGATTGGATTTGATTGGATTGGATTTGGATTTGATTTGGTTGGATTTGGATTTGGTTGGATTTGATTTGATTGGATTGGATTGGATTTGATTGGATTTGATTTAGATTTGATTGGATTGGATTGGATTGGATTTGATTGGATTTGATTTGGATTTGATTGGATTGGATTTGATTGGATTTGATTGGATTTGATTGGATTTGATTGGATTTGATTTGGATTTGATTGGATTTGATTGGATTTGATTTGGATCTGATTGGATTTGATCTGGATTTGATTTGGATTTGATTGGATTGGATTTTATTAGATTATGAAAGGTGTGAGGGAAAGACCTTAAGCTTGATCATGTGAGATTACCCTTAGTAACCCTAGAGCTTTGATTGATTAATAGGATGATTACGGCACCGAATCCACCTTAAGCTAGGAATGGATTGATTGGGATGAGGATGATAACTTACAACACCGAATTCACCTCAAGATGGAAGCGAATTGATTGGGTTTGAAGTTAAAGACTAATAATCAATTTCAAGTGCTATAGTCAATTCGGGTAACCACTTAGTAATACAAGATTAGGATGGTTTGGCTATAGGTGGTGTTTGGAGATGCAAATGGTAAGAAATGATTGGTGGATTAGGAAGAAATTAGAATGAATGGGGGGGGTTAAGGATAATTGTGGAGAATGTATGGGGATTTAGGATGGTTGAACGAAAGTTTGGAATAATGAGATGGAGGTTTAAAAGGGGTAAATGGAGGTTTTTGAAAGTTTAAAGTGACAAAACGAAGGTTTGGGATGATGAGGTAATGGTTGGGAATGGTGAAATGAAGGTTTAAAGGCTGAATGAATCCAAATGGGGGGGTTTCAGGTGTTCAGGAGGGTGTAATTGCACTTCTGCAGCAAAACAGGGGCGTAGTCGCCCTTCTGCAGCAAAACAGGGGCGTAGCCACCCTTCTACAGCAAAACAGGGGCGTAGCCGCCCTTCTGTAGTAGAACAGAGGCTTGGTTTGATGCAAATGGCTATGGCAAAGACTTTAAAATGATAATGATAAGGCCAAATTGTTAAGAGTTCACTGGTTTCTCACAAGAAAACACTCTCAAGCAAATACAACCCTATGATTAGTGCTAAGGGTATGGCAAAAGTGGTCTTAATCTAGGATGCACAAGGTATCTAGGGAGTCCTCGATATACTCTCGGTATGTGAGGCACAACTGTGAACACCAGTCCATCACAAGCGTGAGTCGGGAACCCCAGCAAGATATTAAAGGGCTCGGACCAACTCTTCACGTCTATCTAGGTATCACCCTAGCTTCGATGCTACGCCAATTACGACGTGACTGGATTGGGGTACAACTTTCGCTCTCCCCCCTTTGTATACCCCACCGGTACGCGTGGTTGGAATCGTCCCTTGGGGTGATGAAATCCCCAAGCAGGTCCCACTATGAAGAAAGCACTAACCGCTTCCAACTACTCCCCAGGCTCACACGAAGTGCAAGGGGAAAGCGAAAACAAGCTAATGCTCCTTAGGGTAACACAAAAAGACAAGAACAGCAAGCAATGAATATTACTCCCCCTAATTAAGCTATGTTCTTAGATTAATGCAAACAACAAGGATAATTTTAAAGAAGATTGAGCAAATGGATAGCCCTGCAAGCAAATATTAGATATTTTATCCTGCTTTCTCCATCAACTTCACAAGAATATGCTGCAAAAGGTTAGCACAAAACACATGTATCCTTGCAAGAACAACGTTAATGAGAAAAATAGCAATTAAATCTAAAATCAAAACACCAATGTTACCTTCCAGGGGGGCGTAGTCGCCCTTCTGCAGAAAAACAGGGGCACAGATGCACTTCTGCAGCAAAATAGGGGCATAGTCGCCCTTCTGTGGAAAACAGGGGTGTAGCCGCCCTTCTGCGGAAAAATGGGGCGTAGCCACCCTTTTGCGAAAAAATAGGGCATAGCCGCCCTTCTGCAGAAAATGGGGCGTAGCCGCCCTTCTGCGAAAAAATAGGGCGTAGCCACCCTTCTGTGAAAAAACGGGGCGTAGCCACCCTTCTACGGAAAAATGGGGCGTAGCCGCCCTTCTGCGACATGTTCCTGTAAAAACTTAAACAACAGCAAACATAAAATATGGGAACCCGTTTGTGGGTCCCACCGGGCGTGCCAGAAATGTATACCCTGATATTTATACTTCTCTAGGTGAGCAAAACAACTAAAAATATGAAAAACAAAATACCAAGGACACCTCAAGATTAGCCAAAAGAGAGTGACAAAACACTAAAGAAAGTAGATAACACAAGACAAATAGTTTTACCTTCCTTTGTTGTTGATACTCCTTTGATTGGCCCTTGCTTAAGATGGGATGTGTGCTCCTTGATAGCTCTATTGAAGATCTTTACTATGTGCTTGGATGCAAATGCAAGTGGATGTAATTGAAAATTGGATGATTTCAAAATGGCAGCATGTAGTTGCAAATTGACTAAGTGTTGAAAATGCTTATTGAGAGGGGGTATTTATAGAGGAACTTGAATTCTAGAGTCAAGATTGATCCAACAAGGTCAAGATGAAGGGCTATGGTGAGTTGAGAACCCACAAGGCCTCACATCTTGACATGTGGAGGGTGAAGTGGCCAAGGGAGGATGAGATGGAAATGAGTTGTCAAGAAGGTACATGAGGTGGAAAAAGGACATGCACCTTGGGGAGTGAAGAGATTTCCACAAAAAGGGATTTCTTGTCCCCAAGTGGGAGTGAAAGGGACATTTGAGGAATTTTGGAATTCCTCAAAAATCTACATGGGAAAAGGAAAGGTGGTTGGGGATATAAATGTGAATTAAAAATTCACATTCTTAGGATGATCTAGAGGGTAAAAGGTGGGCTCCAAAAAGGTGGGACTTGGTCACATGTGTGGATTGTGACAAGTCCAAGGTTCTAGAAGCCTTGGAAGAATGGAATGTGAATTAAAAATTCACATTTAAAGGAGAGGAATCTAGGGCACATAAATGTGAATTAAAAATTCACATGGGAAAGGGGGTCAATGTCCAAAAAGGAAAAATGGAAGAATTGACCAAAAAGTGGTGCTAAATTTAGCTAATGACTTTGGTTAAGGTTGTGCAAATATTGGATTAGGTTAATTAACAGAAGATTAGGGGCAAGTGGCAAATGTAGGAGGATGTGACATTAATCTTTGATTAAGAGGATGCACATCATAACCTTGAATTAATTAAATTAATTCATATTAGGGTGAGATTATGGAGGATGTGACAAGGAGAGAGAAAGTGAGGAATTTTAAATTGATTTTTAAATCAAAAAGAGGAAGAATGACTAAATTAAATAAATTAGTGTATTTATTTAATTTAGAGAGGAATAAGGTGAAAGACAAAGCATTAATTATTAAATTAAATACTTTACCGGTATGAGACAAAAGGTGTAATATTAATTTAATAAATTAATATTAATACGATAGATGGAAAGACAGTAATTTTAATCATATGGAAGTGATTAAATTTGGATGCCTACAGGTACAAATGCAATGAAGGTATGTTGTGTGTTTTTTTTTAGATTTGAGTTGGGAATGTTTACACTCAAATAAAACATAGTATTGATACATTGTGTCCTATATGTCTTTTGATAGTTTCAATTGTGTACAATACTTGCATTTGACACAAAACATATGGGGGTGCCTGTGGCATGGCTCATTATGTCCAGGTCTTGTGCATATGATATTGTATATTGGATGCACATTCTTCTCCAATGGGTTCACTTGAAGAATATTGATTGGAGACTAAATGCATTCATGGTGGATGATGCAGGTGTTGAGATCAAAGCTATCAGACCTGTTTCATTTTTTCATTAAACCTTATATTTTTTGTAAATATTTCAATACATCCCATGGAAGAATATTAAGTAATGATTAAAAATATTCATGATGCAGAGAAGTTTTTCAGTGTGATGTATATCTAGATGTTCTTGGCATGTTAGGCATGCATGGTTAAAGAACTTGATCACAAAGGTCAAAGATAATACAATTAGGTAAGAGATGTTTGATAGACTTGGATATATCATGCATCGTTCAGTAGATGAGGATTCTACGAGGAATGAGACCTTCACATATTCATTGAATATTCTAAACATACACAACTCTCATTTATTGAATATTTTAAGGGGTGATGGTCTAATAGATTGAGTATGTGGGCTAGATGTTGCCATACATTAAAACATGCAGGGAAAGAGACAAATGGTGCAATAGAATCCTACCACTCACACCTAAATAGACGATTCTTGAAAATTGTTGAGTGTGCTACAAATCATTGTGTTGATTGGTTGGTACACCAACTAACAATGCATGGTTATGTATATTATTGGTAGGTGCAAGTTAGCAAGAAACAAGGTTTCTATAGAAACTTTAATATTGAGCAGATTGAAAACACATCTTGGGTTCAGGCCTTGCAAATTCCAGATGACCATGTTACATTCAGTGACATCTATGATCACATAGCATGGGTGACAAGTGAAAGCAATCCTAGTTTTTGATATGAGGTGTATAGCTCCTCACTTGATCTATGTATGTGCTCTTGCAACTTTTCAATACAAGGATACATGTGCAAAAATATGGTCAAGGTGAACTTGATGAGGGAGAGACAACATCTATCTGACAACTTGCATGTAGACTTTGATAATATTGCTAATACAGTTGATTCTATAGAAGAAGGTTGTGCCACCAACGTCTCTAATCATTTGGTAGTTGAAAAACATGATTTTTTTATTCTATTAGTATGTCATTCTTTGCAAAACATATGTTTTAAATGTGTTGCAATGTTAATGTAGGAAATTAATGAATTTGATGAGATTAGAGATAATGAAAGTTTCCAACTCTTGGAAGATTCTTCTATGCATACGTAGGTGACATTATAACGATACTTTTATCATTCCATTTTTTGTTAGTTTGATTTGTAATTTCTGAAATATGTCTATTTTTGTTTGTAGACCATTGACAACAAACATGAACATGCAACAATAGACATGAAGTTGCAAATAACAAACAAGATTCAAGGGATTTTGGCAAACACATCCGATTTAGTGACACTTATTTTCATTGATAAGAATGTAGAAGATTTTTCAAACAAGGCAAAAAATAGACATCTCTCGTCCCAACTCGGATTAGACCATCCAAGTGTGCAGATCCATTTTTCCCTATACAAGATGGATTTGGTCACACTATTCATCGACAAAGAGACTTGATTGAGTACATGAATGTGAGAAGAAATTCAAGTATCTCTAGTAAAACACCTACATTTCCATAGATGCCACGAAATGTCAAGGGTCAAAATTGGTTTGATGATCTCGATAGGGAAAATGAATGAGACAAGGATCATACTCAATATAATGAACACAATTTTGACATGGTTGTTGACATAGAGCTTGGAAGCATGTAAAATACTATTGCAAGCACACATGGTTTTATCGAAAACACATAATATAGTGTCATTGCACTTGTTTAACTGTGCATTAAAAGTATTTTTAGTACTTTGGAATACTATAATGTTATTTTGAATGTTACAAATATAATTGGAATGTTGGTTAATATCCAATTAATAGAATTGGAGGATATGAAAAACTATTCTGGTGAATCGGGACCTATCTATTAAACTATTTTCTTTTTGGTGTATTAGATTCAAATTATATCAAATGCATAAAGCAAGCAACTTTGTATCAATTTATGAAATATTTTAATGTGTATCAATTTATGCATAGAACTATTTTATGTCTTTTGATATGCTTGGGATCTTTACCTCTAATTTCTTAGTTGTTCTTCTTTATGTCTAATCTCCTTTCATTATTTCCAAAAAGCTACCATATTGTATTCTCTATAATGCAAATTCTTAAATTTTCCTTCCTCTCCATTTCTTTAATCTAGGTAGTAGCTGGTGAGTTAATTATTAAATGTTCCATATGGTTGAAGCATAAGAGTTAGTGGTCTTATGACCAACTACATGTATATCTTATTTGATGATTTTGTCTTTATTAGGGATCCTATTACTTTCCATCTATAGATGAACCTAATGGAAAAATTTCTTGGATTTTTGGAATTTATTTTTGTCATCCAACTAAAGAAAATAATATCTAGGTCATAGTTTCATGTCATTATTAATATATGGGAGTTTATAAAAGGGTGTCTTTCCCTTTCTTTTGCTAAATTGTGTACATATAATATTTGGTATAATATATGTAATTTTCTAAAATGTGTGACAGTATATATCTTTTGGTATAATAAAAATGTGAAAGCTAATAATTATTTTGATGCAAGTGAGAAAGATGTCACACAATGTGCATACATGGGTGTCTAGTTGGCTATCCAACTACACTAACATCTTCCATGGAATGTTCTTCGTATAGATGAGTTGATTGTCCCCTATTGGTTGAGGGACAAGATGAAATGTTATTAAACAATGTTAAACATATATGTTTAATCTTACAAGATAAATGGTTCACTATATGAATCCCCTTGTTATGTATGAGTGAGCATAGATGATTTCAAAAATAAGAGTGTTGAACGTAAAGCTGGTTGCATGTGTATATACATGTTTTGAAAGCATATATGAAAATATAATTTTGATCTTGAATATTTAATGTGAAAAATAAAAAATGATGATTAGAATTTACATTAAAATTTCTTTGTGAAATTTCATTTTAATAGCATTTTTCTATGTTTCACAATAACCAAAGTACTGGGTTAAAAAAATGTATATGTATATTTCCTATTATTACATTTAAAAAAGTTTTTTATCTGTCATATTCTCATGGATGTCCATGCCCCATTTTCATTTTGTCACAAGAAAGGAGGATGTTTATCTAAATATATTACAACCACAACAATAAATAAAACTCTTCTATAATTATCTATAATATAGAATAAAAATTCCTCTTCCACTATGCTTTGATTGATCTCCATGGCTTGTTCCAAAGCTCCCATTTTAACACAGGTAGGAAAAATACTTGCAAATTTTGTAAAATGTGACTTTATAGCTATCAATTTCCTTTTTGTCTACCATAACATTTCCAACTATAATATCTAACAAAATTCCTCTTTCCATTATTCTTAGAAGGATGTTCATGATCTTCTAATTTCTAAAGCTCCCATTTTGGCATAGGTAGGGAAGATGCTGGCAAAGGTTGTGGAAATTGGCTTTACACTTGCCAATTACATTTGTCATAATGGTATTCCATGAGATGACATCTTTGAAGCATTTTGTCAAATAGTTCATGTGCCTTTTCTATGCTTCCATGTCTATCTGGGTAGTTACACTTTCCTTGTCTATCCTTTCACATTTTGCATGCATGGACACTTACACATGCCTTGTCTATGCTTCCAAATTTTCCATGCATGTTTATCTGGATAGTTACAGCCACAACATTTGACATATTTTTCTATCCTTTATCTATAACATATGGAAAATCCCATTTCCACCATGCTTTGATCAAAGCCCTATTCCAAAGCTCCTATTTTGGCACAGGTAAGGAGGATACTAGCAAAGGCTGTGAAATGTGGCTTTACATCTATTAAAAAATGAGGTGTTTTCTTCGCTTCATACTCTGTAAAACTTTAATATTGCTGATCTAAGTAAGTCTTTTCTTTGTTACATATATTCTACATGGATGATTATCTTGATTAATCCATTTTACTATTGTAGAATTTAGAGAGAATTTGATAGAAGAACTAGACAGGATATTAGAAAGATCACACAAGATGTACCGTGGAGAAACCCTTTCGAGAAAAAACTCCACCCTGAATTATTCTATTATTCAATCTCTGAATTACAATAGCTCCAATTCTTGCTTGAGAATGCTTCTTCTATCTTTACCAATATTCTTCACACCTGCAATAAAAATTATGAAAACTCTATTCAACTTGAATAAGATATAAGACAATATGCAACATTGTAATCTCCAAATGGTGATAATTACAATGCATAAGCTCAAGCCCTTGAAAAGGTATGCCATATTCCTTCAAGTTGAGTTATTCAATGAATACTAAAGCTTACAACATGTGCTTCATGCATTTGGGTGTCCCAAACTAAAGCTACAACTTCTCCTTCACTTCGGTGATAATTCCAAAGCTCTTCCTCAAAGTTGGCACCCTTAAGTAACCCTTCTTAACTGAGCCTTCAGAAGTACCGTATCATGCATGAGAGGTAAATCCAATAAAGCATCTTGGGTGCCCAAGTTGGCTTCAAGTGCTTTATAGTTAATTGAAACATTTACTCAACACCATTCATGCAAGAATGGTCATCCCTTGTTAATTGGAGGTAGTCCATGTTATCTGTCATACAACTCAAGTTATTAGCCATGCATTCCAAGTTAACTAAAGCTAACTACATGCAACTCAAAATAACCAACATGCACTTGCATGCAACTGAAGATAACTGAACCATAACTGAACTGAACTGAACTAAACTGATTCTGAACTAAAGTGAAGTGAACTAAACTGAACTAAATTGAACTAATCTAAACTAAACTTAACTGAACTTCAAGCATGCAAACATCAAATCCTAACTCCTAGGATCTTTTCATGCATTCAAAAGTGTTAACTATTACTCTATATAGTTAACTAGACACAAGGTGAGTGTCACCTTACCATGTGAGTGTCCCATGTGTCCCTATTATTTAGGAACTCACTATGAATGCCTTCACATGCTTCTTACATTTAGAATTAATTAAAAATTTCAATAATCATGATTATCTCATCAAATATTAATCTCATCTTAATCTTAACTTGTTGTTTAACACATTCCAAGAATCTAGGAAATACATGAAATAATTAATGTTTAGGATTTTCAATTGAATGGCAACCTATTTCCAACATTCTCCCACTTGACATTATACATTACAATTATTCTAAAAAAGGAATAATAAATTTAAATCAAGTACAGGACTCAAGGCCAATGGCCTTCCTGCACCATGAGAACTTATCTGTAGGAACTGGCTTTTTGTAAGATAATCTGCAACATTAATTAAAGTGTCAACTTTTTCAATTAATACTTTCCCACTCTCAACCATTTCTCACACAAAGTGATACTGAACATTTACATGTTTAGTACGAGCATGATACATAGTAATTTTGGCTAAACAAATAGCACTCTAACTATCACATTCAAGCCTAACTTGCTTGCAATTAAAACCAGTACCTCACCCAAGCCTCTGTAACCAAACTGCCTCTTTAGAGGCATGTGTGGAAGCTGCGTACTCTACTTCTGTGGTGGAAAAATCAATTATGGGATGCCTCTTACTCATCCAACTAACCGCAACTCCAAACAAAGTATACACATAACCACTTGTCGACCTCTGACTGTCCAGATCTCTTGCCCAATCTCAATCAACAAACCCCTTTATGTCCAATGACCTATTCATAATATCAATATTATTAGAACATGATAAACTAAATAGTAATTTGAAGTCCCTTGTAAATATCTAAATACCCTCTTAACATAAGTCCAATGTTCTTTACCAGGGTTAGACATAAACCTACTAAGAACTCCCACTGCTTGTGCTATATCTGGTCTCGTATAGACCATTGCATACATTAAACTACCAATTGCACTAGCATATGGAATTTCAGACATTTCCTCAAAATCAAAATCAGATTTAGGACTCATATCTAAACTTAACTTCATGCCAACTGGTAAAGGAATAAAGGAATATTAATCGGTTTACTGTTATACATGCTAAATCTTTTCAAAATAGTATCAATATAATTACTCTGACTTAAGCAAAGCTTTTTGTTACCTCTATCTCTACTGATCTCCATACCAAGGATATATTTTTTAGCCCCTAGATCTTTCATCTCAAATGTTCTTGAGAGTTGTGCTTTCAATTCTCTGATCATTACCTTACTGTTACCAATAAACAACATGTCATCAACATACAAGATAATAATTAAAAGCTGATCATCAATAATTTTTATATAAACACAATGATCTTCCTCACTCCTAACATAACCAATTTTTAATGCAAAAGCATCAAACTTCTGGTACCACATTCTCGGTGACTGTTTCAATCCATATAAAGATCTTTTTAACTTGCAAACCAATTCTTCTTTTCCTTTTACAACAAAACCTTCAGGTTGCTTCATATAAATCTCCTCATCAAGATTCCCATGCAAAAAAGTAGTTTTCACATCCATTTGCTCAATTTCAAAATCATAAGTAGCAACAATAGATAATAAGAATCTAATAGAAGTTAACTTAGCAACAGGAGAGAATATTTCATTAAAGTCAACTCCCTCTCTCTAGGAGTAGCCCTTGGCTACTAATCTAGCCTTGTACCTTTTGAGATTACCATATGCACCAATCTTCTGTTTAAAGATCCATTTACAACCAATGGCCTTTCTATCTTTGGCAAACTCTCAAGATCCCATGTGTCACAAGTATCCAAGGATTCCATTTCCTCATGCATAGCTTGTGACTAAAGCTTATTCTCATTTGAGGAAAAAGCTTCCCTATAAGAACTAGGTTCATCATTAGTACTCATTAAATCAGAAATACAATGGAAATTAGGTGGGCTATACCTATCAATGAGATTCCTTTGTCTTGTGGATCTCCTTAAAGGAGTTTCTTCTAGATCCTCAATATGCTCATCTTGAGCCTCTATTTCAAAAGAACTCTTTGAAATCTCTTCTTGAGATTCATCCACTTGTTCTTCAACATGTGCATCTTATTGCTTCTCAGTATTTGTCTCAAAATGCACTATTTGAGAAGTATCCTTCTTTGGTTGTTCTTCTCCCGAATAAACTCTAAATTCCTTGAAAATAACATCTCTAGATAAAGAAACTTTTCTTGTTAGTGGATTCCAAAGCTTGTAACCTTTTACATTTTCACCATAACCTATGAATATGCATTTCTGTGCTTTAGGATCCAATTTAGATAGCTTTTCTTGAGGTACGTGAACAAAATCCTCACAACCAAAGATCCTTAAATGTGCAACTCTAGGTTTCTTACCTAATCACATCTCATACTTGGAGTTTTATCTTCAATAGATGTACTAGGGGATCTATTGATTAAATAACAAGAAGTACATACCGCTTCAGCCCATAAGGACCGTTCAAGCTTAGCACTACTTAACATACTCCTAGCTCTTTCCATTAAGGTTCGGTTCATCCTTTCTGCTAGTCCATTTTGTTGAGGTGTATATGGAGTAGTTTTATGTCTCACTATTCCTGCATGCTTACAATAATCATCAAATTCCTTAGAACAATACTCACCACCATTATCTTATCTCAATTCTTTTATCTTATAATCTGATTGTTTCTCAACCAAAGCCTTAAATTCCTTAAACTTATTAAACACAACAGATTTTTTATGCATAAAATATATCCAAGTGTATCTTGAGACATCATCAATAAATGTGACATAGTATCTATATTTTCCAATAGAGTCAATATTGATAGGACCCATTACATCTGAGTGAATAATCTCTAATAATCTTTTAGCTCTATTTGTACCACTAGGAAATTTACATCTGGATTGCTTTCCAAACACACAGTGCTCACAAAAGTCATTTTTGCCAATATTATAATTAGGAATACCGTCAACCAAATTTTTATGAAGAATAGTCCTAAGACCTTTTTCACCTATATGGCCCAATCTATGGTGCCATAGCATACATGTATTTTCAGCTTTAGTTACATTTGATGAAATATTTACATTGGAGGTATTCAGCTTAAACAAAGTCCCAATTTGAGATACTTTAGCAACCACCATATCCCCTTTCACCAATCTGCAACCACCTTTGTCAAATGTCACATGCATTCAAAAATCATTAAACTTAGAGACAAAAAGTAGATTCCTTGCAAGTCTTGGAATATGTAAAACACCATTAAGGGTATTAACACTACCATCACTGAAACACAATTTTACCTTTCCTTTGCCAACAACCTTTGTTGTGCTATTGTCTCTGAAGAAGACATCTCCTCCATCATATGCAATATATTTAGAGAACCACTCCTTTCTAGGAGTCATATGATAGGAGCAACCTGAATCAATAAGCCAACAGTTATCAACAACAGTATTAGAAGAAATGACTAATGCATCATTACTGTCATCATATTTTTCTGTAGAAGCATTAGTACCCTTCTTCTTGCTCTTACAATCCTTTTTAATATGTTCAGGTCTTCCACAATTCTAGCACTTTACCTTACTCTTACCAGTGGTTTTTGACCATCCTTTAGATTTACCCTTTCCTTTCTTGTTTGCTTTAGATTCCTTCTCTTTAGGCCTACCTCTTACAAACAAGACATCTTGGGAGCCAAGTTTAGATTTCCTCATCTTCTCTGATAGGAGAGTAGGAATAATCTTGTCCATCTTTGGATCTACACCATTACCACTAATTGCAACTATTAGGTTTTCCCAAGAATCTGGTAAAGAGAAAAGCAATAAAATGCACTTATCCTCATCCTTAAGCTTTACATCTACATATGCTAACTGACTAAGAATTAAATTGAAAGCATTTAAATTTTGTGCTACTAAATCACCATCTTTCATTTTCAATGAATATAATTTCCTTTTCAGATACAACTTATTTGTTAGATTCTTTGTTTGATAAATGTCTCCTATTCTTTTCCACAATTTATATGCATTGGTTTCTACTAAAATATTTAAAAGAACAACATCAGCAAGACACAATCTAATTGTTCCTCTTTCCTTTTTATCTAACTTAGCCCAATCTTCATCTGAAATAGTTGTAGGTGTCTTTTTCTCATTATTAACCACTAACCATTGATCTCTTTCTTCAAGAAGATCTTCCATTTTTAATTTCCACATTTCATAGTTAGAACCATTGAACCTTTCAATATCTAACCTTGAATTCATTGTAACAAAAACTTAATTCCAAAATCAGAAAATTACTAAAATAATAATAGCTCCTATTGAACCAATAACTCCTTCAAACTTTAAGAGAAAGGCGTCCCAATACTCTACCCAACCTCAGCTCTGATACCAAATGTTGAAAAATGGGGTGTTTTCTTAGCTTAATACTCTGTAAAAATTTAATATTGCTGATCTAAGTAAGTCTTTTCTTTGTTACATATATTCTTTGTGGATGATTATCTTAATTAATCCATTTTACTGTAGTAGAATGTAGAGAGAAATTGATAGAAGAACTACATAGGATATTAGAATGATCACACAAGATGTACTATGGAGAAACCCTTTCAGGAAAAAACTCTACCAAGAATTATTCTATTATTCAATCTCTGAATTACAATAGCTCCAATTCTTACTTGAGAATGCTTCTTCTATCTTTACCAATCTTCTTCACACCTACAATAACAATTATGAAAACTCTATTCAACTTGAATGAGATATAGAGACAATATGCAACCTTGTAATCTCCAAATGGTGATAATTACAATGCATAAGCTCAAGCCCTTGAAAAGGTATGCCGTATTCCTTCAAGTTGAGTTATTCAGTGAAGACTAAAGCTTACAACATGTGCTTCATGCATTTGGGTGTCCCAAACTGAAGCTACAACTTCTCCTTCACTTCGATGATAATTCCAAAGCTCTTCCTCAAAGTTGGTTCCCTTAAGTAACCCTTCTTAATCGAGCCTTCAAAAATATCTTATCATGCATGAGAGGTAAATCCAATAAAGCATCTTGGGTGCCCAATTTGGCTTCAAGTGCTTTATAGTTAACTGAAACATTTACTCAACACTATTCATGCAAGAATGGTCATCCCCTGTTAACTAGAGGTAGTCCCTGTTATCTTTCATACAACTCAAGTTATTAGCCATGCATTCCAAGTTAACTAAAGCTAACTACATGCAATTCAAAATAACCAACATGCATGCAACATGCACTTGCATGTAACTAAAGATAATTGAACCATAACTGAATTGAATTGAACTGAACTGAATTGAACTAAACTAAACTAAATTGATTTTGAACTGAACTGAACTGATCTAAACTGAACTTAATTGAACTTCAAGCATGCAAAAATCAAATCATAACTCCTAGGATCTTTTCATGCATTCAGACAGGGCTTAAATTTGATGGATGTATGACCGTATTTAGAGAATTTTTCTGTAAAATATAATCAAAGTTTTAAGAAGATTGTATCAGATGAAAGGAGAGATTTTGGATAGACTGTCAAAATTTATATAGAATTATAATGATATATATTTTATTTATATATAATTTTAATTACACTAAGGTATATCATAATGTTTTAAGGGCACCTTTGAATAGATAACCATCATTAAAAAATTTGTTGACAGGCAAGGTCGACCGTCAAATTTAAGCCTTGCATTCAGAAGTGTTAACTATTACTCTATATAGTTAACTGGACACAAGGTGAGTGTCACCTTACCATGTGAGTGTCCCATGTGTCCCTATTATTTAGGAACTCACTATGGACACCTTCACATGCTTCTTACATTTAGAATTAATTACAAATGTCAATAATCATGATTATTTCATCAAATATTAATCTCATTTTAATCTTAGTGTTGTTGAACACATTCCAAGAATCTAGGAGATACATGAAATAATTAATGTTTAGGATTTGCAATTGAATGGCAACCTATTTCCAACAACATCTACGAATTGCATTTGATTGAATGTTTTAATAGCCTTTTTAATAAATCCATGTTGTGCATATCCTGCATAATAAATCCATGTTTTGCATATTTGGCAATCATGGAGTTCTATAAGATGATTCATTGATTTCCTTTTGAGGTATTTTGTCAAAATAGTTCATGTGTATTGTCTATACTTCCAAATTTTGGATACATGTCTATCAGAGCATTTCAAACTATAATATTTGATAAAAATCCTCTTTCCATTATGCTTTGATGGATGTCCATGCCCTGTTCCAAAGCTCCCATTTTTTCACAGGCAGGGAGGATGTTGGCAAAGGTTGTGGAATTTGGATTTACATTAGCAATTACATTTTCTTGAAAGTTTCTAAAGCCTTTTAAGCAAATCCATCTTGTGCATATCCTGCAACCATTGCAGTCCATGTTAGCACACTTCTTAGAGGTATGTTGTCTAACAGTCCAAGTGCCTTTTTGTTCTTCCTCATTTTGCATAAATGTCTTCCAGGGCAGTTGCAACTACATCTAACAAAATCTTTTTATGGGTTTCCCTATAGAGCAAAAATGTAACTGAATAAAATCTATAAATTTACTTGAATACTTTGAAAAGGATGCAATGTCATATATCACAAATAAATATAAATGAGTTGCATAGATGAGTCGCTCTTCCTTAGAATGATTATAAAAAAGTTACAGAAATTTCTTGACACAAATAAGAGACAAACCCTCCTCGTAACACTGTAAGTGATGAACAGGAAGAGTTGGTGAGTAGGACAATTAAATGGAATGGTTGCAAAATAAATTTTAAAATTCTATTCATATTATTACAATTTATGTTGATTGCTCATTTAAGTGGTTAAGTGAAATTTTTTGTTTGTTTTTCCTCACAACGACTCATGTTTCTGGCTTCAACGTGCAACAACACTGTTCAAATTCCACACGTAGGTCACATAGCAGTCACATGTCTACCATGGCAGTTGCAACTACAATATCTAATAAAAATTATTTATCCTTTATGCTTTAATCAATGTCCATACCCTATTTGAAAGCTCCCATTTTGACAGAGGCAAGGGGGATGCTGTCACAGCTTGTGGAATTTGGTTTTACACCCGCCAATTGCATTTTCTTGAAAGTTTCTAAAGTAGTTTCAACAAATCCATTTTCTGCGTATCCTGCAATCAGGGCATTCTTCAGACAATTTATTTGCCTTTGTGTATTCCTGTTCGAACTCACATCAATCGCTCAATAGGAATTTGTTTCGTCGCTTTATACATGGTGTCCATATTATAACTATGTGTGGGGTTATTGAGGAGCCTCTTCATTTCGTAGGGATGCCCAGAAGCTTATCAAATAGTGCTCAAAAGGGGATCCATCTCTTCCCCAACTCTGCACTCCTTCGAAACGGTGTAAACAAGAATAGTAACGGGAACTGCATATTCGAGAACAGAATCCCTAAATGGTGGAAACGATAATGGTAATGGGGATGACATTTGCAAAAATAGAAAATGCAATGATACGAAAAGGTCGAGTTAAGAGGGAAGGGTGCAGTTAAGAGTGGGCCCAACCACCTAAGCAAGTCAATGCTTAGAGTGTGTCGGTTAAGCCCAGCCTTTTTTTCCAGAGGGATTCATTGAAGCCATGAGAGACATAGGAATGGTAATCCATGGGTGGGTGCCTTCGACTTCATTTTTTATGACTCACTGTGGATGGAATTCCACATTAGATAGTATAAGCACTGGAGTGCCAATGGTGGTTTGGACCATGGCGTTCGATCAATTTGCTAATGCCAAATTGATAATTGAGCAGTTGGGGCTTGGATTGCAGATTTGCGAGGGATATGATGGCGTTCCTAGTAGTGATACTGTGGAAGACACAGTGAAGGAAGCCATGACTATGGAAATTGGAAAAGATATGTGTCAATGCGTAGTGCAAATTAAGGAATCCATTAATGAAGCGTTTTGCAAGTTAAGTGGTGAAGCATTTGTATCTTACATCCTCAGCCTCAGGTTAGATGAAGATAAGTAAAAGTATTTCATTCAAATGCAAAGCTTTGTAGTCCCATTGATTTAGATTTCTGCATGATCTCAGGACCAGACCCAATCTACTAGTGACTTGCTGTTGTAAGATGAACTCGTAAATTTGTGTATCTAAATGTAACAGAGCAAAATGATATTTCTTAGAGTGATATATTGTCTATAACCAACAAGATGAGCATACCGGGTAGTGACAGTATGGACATCATTAGTAGTTAGGGTTTCCTCTGAGTAATAAAAATCTTGGTATATTCCTAAACTTATGCATCCTTTTACCTTCATGTATGTTGGAATGTTATTTGTACTATCTAACTAGTCGTGAAAGGATTTTTCTATAGTTGAATATTTTCCTACTAAATCGAGATCTCAATTGCATTCAATTTCCATATGTGCACCTTTGCCATTTGTTAATTTAAAGTCGCAGATCAAATCTTCAAAAAAATGGAATCATGAGACAATCATTTAAAAATAACATAATTAAAAATAATCACATAAATAAACTTTTAAAAATGCAAACATTTAAGTATTTGATTAAAAAGGATAACACGTAAAAATCGTATGAACAAATAACTCAAATTTTTTTAATTACTTGGTAATATAACAATACACATTAATATAGTTTTTTCAAATTGAAATTTCAAATTGAATTTCAATGGTTGATTTAGATAAATTAGAAATTAGACACAATTATAATTTATTAGAATGAAAAAAGTCTAGTTCTATAATAATTATAGTGTAATTTTTTGTAATATATTCTAAAACTTTCTCAGTGTCTTATTCTATTTTATATACATTTCTAGGTCATTTAATTCTCCAAGTGCACATATTTCATCTTGCAATTTGTTATTCTATTTTATATACATTTCTAGGTCATTCAATTCAAGTTCACATCATATTAGGGTTTTTCATTTCATCTTGCATTTCATTGTCTTTTCAAAGTTTAAATTTGGTGGTGAACCACTCTTGTAATCTGAATTCATACCCTAGGATACCCTTTTAGTAGATCTCTTGCCTCTATTCCACTCTTAGGGTGAGATCTCTAGGGAATCCTTGAATGTTAGTTGGAGAAAATTGATGTTCCACGTCTTAAAGCATCAATTTTTTGACTAATTTTTTTTATCTAAACTCTCATCTCTTATCCAACCAACTACTTATTTGCTTGCTAATTGACTATGGGTATGTCCAGGATCATGATGGGCCAAAAAGTGGCAATATGATGGGTATAGACTATTTTCTTACCCAAAATTGATAAGAAAATAGTATCACATTTTTTGAATCCAAAACATGTGTCACATTCTATGATTCACATACTATAGGATTAGAAAAAGAAAAATTGAATTTCATGAAGTTTTGACCAAGTTAAGTTGGTTAGACATACAAGTTTTTTATATTTTTTAAAAAGTTGTAATAAAAAAATCATAATTAATTATTTACTGAGAAAAAAATTACAAAAAAAATGCATCACATTGGAGCATGAGTCCTCTACTTACATCTAAAATCTTATAAAAAGATATTATCAATTTATTGTGGTTAGGGTGGTCAGACAGACACCTACTTATTTTTTCCCTGAAATTTAAGTACCACTGCATTGAAATTTCAAATTTTCACCAAATAGATTTTTTTTTTTTAAAACATACCTAGTAGTTTAAAAAGTACATTCAATTTGCTATAGATTCTATTCTTACATTTTTTGAAATAATATAGATAACTTATTCAAATTTTTACGTCAAGTTGTGTAACTCTAATTTTTTTGAATTTTAGGCCACTTAAGGGCTTGTTTTTTCCATGATGATCCTACACATACCCATATACATGTGATATTATCGATTCAAATGATTGAGAAAGCATGATTCTATGCGAGGTTGTGCCTACATGATCTCTCAACCTTTCAATTAACTCCTCAATTTACCCCATCATATTTTCTTGAGTTCTTGGAGCATGTTGAGGAATTGTTAGAGGTCTTTATTGGGGTTGTTGTTTAGGAAGGATTTCATCATGAGGTGGATAAGGATTTTGAGGAGAAGGAGGTGCATTATCATTTCGTAAAAAAATTAATAAATTTAAATAAAAAACATATTAAATCTACCTATTTAATACCAAATTCACACAAAAAAACAACTTACTCCTTTGCCCTACCCGACATCATGGTGGTATTTTGACAAAGATTTGGTGAAGAAATAGAGAAATTTTTACCTTCTTTGAATGTGGGTGCATTTTTGACCCAATCCTTTAATCTTCATTCATCATCATAAATACAAGAGAAAAAAATACTTTTTACTTTCTTAATTTTTGGAAATAATAAAATTTAGACCCAAACCTTTAATCTTCATCTATCATCATTGTTGTATCTTTTTATATTAGGTTTTGTTTTTTTTATTTCTCAAAAATATTCTTTTCAACCTATAAATTTAAATATATAAAGTTTATTTATTTATTATAAAATCATCATTTGTATGTTGGTTTTTCAAACTTCCATTTCTAATTGAAAATTATTTATACTCATTACACTTATTTAAGTATAGTTTCAATAAATGTTATTGAAAATATACAACCAATGAAATTATGTTGTGAAGTGTATAATTTCTATATTTTTAAACAATCTTAGTTTTAAATAAAACCATATTCACAATCCTAAAGGGGAATTTTTACCTCAAAAAAACTATTAAATATTTTTCATTGCAAATTCATTCACCAACATCATTAAGATTTCCACACCCTAAATCTAGAATTCCTCCATCGCTTAGAAGTATCAAACACATATTAATTTGATCATGGAGGTATCACTCATATAAGGTAGTTCCTATCTTTACATCATCCATTTTTGAGATCTAACTAAAGCATATTTGTTAATGACATCATTCTAGGGTGATCCCACAATAGTGGTTTACAATTGTTGGCCAAACTAGACACTGGAATTATTATTTTTAACTAAATCTTCACATTCGAGCACCTATAGCGGCTAAACCATGAGGAATTTGAAGATGATGCAAACTAGAGTCTCATCACATTTTGTCTATAGATTATAAAAATATTTTTTTCAAAATTTTTGGAATCAGATTGCACATCTTTTTCCATCTCCCACAAAAACTATTTTTTTCATGTAAAACAACATTTTTAAAAAGTGATGCATACCATACAACATGTAACTTTTTTTCCATGAAGGATAAAATTCTAATTCTTTCAAATTTAGCTTTGTAACTTCGATATCTAGTGCTTCCACTTGGTTAGATAGTATTTTATTGAATATTTTTTCTTTAACCAAGTTTTGAAGTCAAACTAATTACAATTCAGACATAGCGCGACCATATAACACAACTTTTTTTGTATATATCAAAATTCAACTTTATTTTTTTTATTGGATCAAGGACTTCAATATCTGGTGCACTCATATTTTTCAATTTTTTTATTTTTATTTTTCCACCTGTGCAGAACTTAGACCTTCACTTTTGATGAAAAAACTATGTTTAATAAAACTAAAAAAACAAATTATACATAATAAAACCAACAGATATTAAAATTATATTTGTTGGATAGCTCGTTTTGAGGACTACCTGATTCCAGTTGGGTTTATGAAGATTCCTCCATTTTCATCCTGAAATCGAGCTCTGAAGTGTCAAAATTTAGGTTTTTTTGTGTCTGAGGGAGGGGATGAGGGATAAGGGGGGTTCGTACAAACCCCTAGGAGTTTAAGTGAACCCTTAGGGGTTCACTTGAACCAGGGTTTGCTCGAACCCTAGTTCGAGTGAACCCTTTATGGGTCGAACCAGTATGTTCGTACGAACACCCAAAATCACATTTTTTTCTTTGGGGTCATTTTTTGTGAGTTTTCCTTCCTCACCTAAGTTGTAAACCACTATTTTGGCATCACCCTCTAGTCCCCTTGTTGTATTAGAATTGTATACTTTTTTTAATAATAACTTATATAAATTTACTTATGTGATGGGTCTTGTTGGGTCCCAAATCTACAATCCTAGAACATAATCTTACCTTTATTCTAAGGTTGTCATTGAGAAGGTAAAAAGGATTCCATCAAAAAATTTATGAGGGTTAAAATCCAATTAGTGAGAATTTGTATTGTCTCTTACACTTTAGCTCATTATAGACTCAAGAGGGTATTCCTAGGGGCAACCTTAACAAGGTTTTAAACTAGTTAATATGTAACTTGATTGCAACAATAATAGGTATACACAATGTATTCTTTGTAGGAGTGAATAGTGAGTTCCCAACACCCTAGGAACAACTGCAAGGCCAAAATAACTTCCACAAGAGAAAAATGGAAAGAATAGCTTGCTATGATGATGGAAGATCAAGATTATAGGATTGAATATAAAAATGTACATGAGAGTCCTTGCTTATAAAGGAAAGGTAAGAGATAGGATTAGAAAATATTGTGGCATGTGTCTTAATCCTATGTTATAAGACAACTAACTTGAAAAAATGGTCAACAAGATAAGATAGGATAAAATATTATCTAGACAACTAATACTTCTAGAAGATCATCTAGGACCTAAGTAAACTTAACATGTGAATAAGTCCCCTACTATGAATTATTTAAGTACAAGACGTCTATTCACACCAACATATCCCCTTAAGTACAACTTAGGGAGTAGATTATTATGCAAAGATTCATGTAAAAATTGAAAAAAATATTATTATAGGTCCTGACTACTAGACCATGTTAGGCACCCATTTACAATGTAATTTGTCACAAAGGAAGTAAAGGAGAAAACTCAGTGGGACAAAACTCCTCTCTAAAAGAGAGAAAAGATACAATTAAGGGCGATGTATGGAGGACTCAATGATACCCCCAAGGACTACATCCATCATGTATATACAATCAATGACCCCCCATAGGAGGAAAAATGAGAGACAATATATCCACCCATAATGTGTAATCTCTTACAAAAAGGGTGAATGATTGAAGATAAAACATTATCCAATGCCCAGAAATAATGTTTCTCCCTTGGGAAGAAGATAATCCAAGCACAAATGCATACATTCTTCGCATTCTGGATAGGAATTGGTAGGAAGAAAAATCCATATGTATGAAGATTATGTATCTAAAATTTTCTCATGTGTTGCTAAGTTTTTGGTAGATGATGATGGTGCCACAATGTAATTAGGTACATGATCAATCACAATAGAAGCTGACAAACTACGAACAAATAGAAACTAATCTTGAACTAAATCCAAAGTCACAGTTTAAGTGACAATAATTTTTCCATGGTTATCTTCAAACATGAGAGATAAATCCTCAAATTGGTCCTCTAAATCTAAAATGTGAGACTCCACAAATAAAGATGCAATGCCTGATAAATAAGAATCCCAATTAGTAAAAAAATAAATACCTATTGTAATGAATAACTAGGAGTTCTTAATGAATCAAACAAAAGATGAACGTGTGATCTCAATTGTAGGAGTTGTAAGAGACGTCTATGGATCATCAAGAGACTCAAGTTTTACGTCATATTCAAAATCCTCTAAGGTTTCATCATCAAAGGGTAAATTTTCAACGTCATCAAGCATAATGAGGCAATTAAATGTAGGATCATATGGGAATGGAGGATTATTTTGGATCTCCAAAAATCTCCCAAACCTTGGTCCAAACTATGCATGGACATGAGGTTCTAAATTTTTTGATTGTATGTCTCTCTAAATATTCTTGTACTGAAACTAGAACCAATCAATCCTAAGATATGATAATTCGTATTACCCCAAACTAATTTCTTGAATGTTTCTTCTGGATCAAGTATGAGTCCATAAAGACAAGGCAAAAGATTGAGCCACTTGCAATGTGTTAAGGGGCCATTTTCCAAGACTCATAATTATCCTTAATTATAATGATTATATAAGGATGAGTTACATAACCCATGATTAAAAAAATGATATATTTTTTGATGAAATCAAAGATTAATACATGAATTGAGGGTGAAATGAAGTATAAAGATCTAAATAACACCCCCAACTACTAAAATATCCAAGTAATCTCTAGGATACCCACTAGGAAATAACTAAATCAACAATATAATTGGGATATAAATAGGAAAGAGTGCATGGATTGTTAGATATATCTTCTCAATACCTTTCCAAAATCACAAGAATCATGAAAATTAGAGATTATGGCAAAAAGCTATGAGTTCAGGAGCCAAAAAATAACATCTAACTTTAGTCAACAATTAATATCAAAAAATAAAATTTATAAAAATAACAGGTACACCACTAGAAAATTCATAGAGCCAACTTTACAATGATATCTCATTTCTAAAAAATGGCCTCTTGGATTGCAAGATGATAATTTAAAAAATACCATTTTTTTTGGCTATAGGTGAAAAAATTAGACACCTAGGGTCTTAAATATAGTCACTCATGTGAATTGGGTGCTCGTGTTTAAGAAAAACCCACCACTAGGGGTGGTGATGCCACCTAGGTGGTGGGGGTGTGGTGAGTGGTGGTCGTGGTCACGTTACTTGAGTGGTTATGCCTCATCTATTGGTGTTGGCTATAGGCTATACTTTACATGACAAAGGGTTAAAAAACTAAGTGGTGCTAACAAAAAATTATGCCACAACCAACTTTAAATTATATTTTTTTAAATGATCTTTTTAAATATTAAAATTTTGAATATTAAATTAAAATCATAACTGCGGGATGGCGACTGAAGTGACTGCAGAGTATGACAAATAGACTATGAAACAATTAGACCAACAAGAAGTAAATGAATATGCCATTTTTATGTTGATTCTAGTGGAATATTGTGCTAACTAACAAATTTACAATCTGATGATGTCGTACAATCCATACAATACAAATGTTGTACGACTGTACAAAAAATAAGACAAAAATATGAAAAAGATGTATGATGCCCCTGGGACAAAAGTGTCCAAATTTGATGATTCGACAATCAATCTTTATTTTTTCAAGCCTTCTAGACATAATGGAAGGGTCAATTTTTTCCCAAAGTTCCCACAAAATTCATCTATCTCTTGGATTTGGAAACTTTTCACCCTACTTGAAACTCTTATAGATTAGACAAAACATAACAAAATTTAACAAAACGAATGCAAAACATGAATTTACTTGATTCCATAGATTCAACCGTGAGGTCCTTGTAACCAAAAAATTCACCCAAAAAAATCTTCAAACCAAGATGAATCGTTGAAATTTGGGAAGGAATATGCAATAGTGGGACTCATATACTATGAAGGAGTAAATGGTAAACTCCCAATACCTCAAGAACATTTGCAAGACAAAAATAACTTCCACAAGAGAGTAAATGGAAAGAATAGTTTGCTATTATAATGGATGCAATATTGAACATAAAAAATGTACATGAGAGTCCTTTCTTAAAGGAAAGTTAAGAGATAGGATTAGATAAGATTGTGACATGTGTGGGTAAACCCAAAAAGTGGTTTACAATTCCAGTGAGGAAGGAAAAGTTGCAAAAGATGCAAAAAAAATATTTTTTGGGGGTTTGAACAAACTTTTGGTTCAAGGAAACCCAAAGGGGGTTCAATAGAACCCCCTTTTTCCCCTTTCTCCCCCTCAGGCACAAAAAAATTCCAAAATTTTGTGCTTCGAAGCTCGGGTTGAGAATGAAAATGGAGGACACTTCACAAACCCAACTGGAAAATGGTAGTCCTTAGAACAAGCTATCCAATGAATATAATTCTAATATGTTTTGGTCTTATTATGTATTTTTTTTAGTTTTATTAAACATATGTTTTTCACCAAAAATCAAGCTCTTTGTTCTACACATGTGGAAAAATAGTAGATTATCAAAAAAAAATTGAAAAATATGAGTTCACCAGATATTGAAGTCCTTGATCCAACAACAAAAAAGTTGAATTTCGATACATACAAAAAAAAGTTATGGGTTATACGGTTTGCCTATGTCTAAATTGTAATTGGTTTGACTTTGAAACTTGATTAAGGAAAAAATATTCAATAAAACACTAAGAAGCCAATTGGAAGCACTAGATATCATAGTTACAAATCTAAATTCAAAAAAATAGAATTTTATCCTTCATGGAAAAAAAGTTATGGATTATACAGTGAGCACCACTCCTTAAAAATATTGTTTACTGAAAAATACTAGTTTTCAAACAAGATGGAAAAAAGTGCAAATGGATTCCAAAATTTTTGAAAAATTAATATTTAGAATCAACAGACAAAATTTCACAAATCACTGGTTTGTATCATCTTCAACTTCCTCACGGTTTAGCTGTTATAGGTGTCCAAAAGTGAAGATTTAGTTAGAAAAAATTATTTTAGTGTCTAATTTGGCCAAAAATTGTAAACCAGTATTGTGGGATCACCCGTGTCTTAATCCTATGTTATGAGACAACTAAATTGATAAAAATTTCAACAAAATAACATAGGATAAGATATTTTCTAGGCAACTAAGACTTATAGAAGATCACCTAGGACCTTTAAGTAAGCTTGACATGTGAATAAGTCCCCTACTAGGAATTAGCTAGGTACAAGAAATTTAGTCACACCAACATTCTTGAGGTCGCCCTATAATTATGACTAGGTCAAAGACTAACTTAAGCTACATAAAAACTTCTTATATAAGTGATAATAAACCTTGCACATGCACCTATAGATGAAAATACTATTTTAATCTATTTAGATGATTTCACTTGACATTAAACATACATAGTGATAATGTACAAACATGCATTCCATGATTCTTTGATGAATTATATATTTGGGTTTTCTTAAGATGAGTTTTTGGTTTGTAGTATTAAATCATGGACATCATGTAGATTATAATCTAAATCTAATCTACTCCTACTTCTATCATGTACAAAGGATCTTTTAAATAAAAACTATTTAATCCTTCACTAGTATGGATTGGTGCTTACTCCATTGAGAAATAGAGTGATGAATGATAAAGAGAAAAGAGATGCCATTAAAGGTAAAGTATCAACAAAACTATATTTAAAAAATAATATCTAATTTATATTTAACATGTAGGAGTTAACAGTGAACTCCCAATAGCTCAAGAATAATTGCTAAACCAAAATATCTTCCAAATGAGAGAGAATGACAATAATAGCTTTCTTGATTATGGATGCAAGATTTCATGATTGAATGTGAAAATGTACATATGAGGCCTTGCTTATAAAGACATGGTGAGATATAGGATTATACAAGATTGTGATATGTGTCTTAATCATATGTTATGAGACAACTAACTTGAGAAAAATGTCAAAAAGATAAGATATGATAAGATCTTAAGTAGACAACTAAGACTTCTAGAAGGTTACCTAGGACCTAAGTAAACTTAACATGTGAATAAGTCCCCATACTAGGAATTAGCTAAACATAATATGTGAATAAGTCCCCCTACTAGGAATTAGCTAGGTACAAGACCTCATTCACACCAAAAATGGATATACTTAATAATTTTTCTCAAAACTATAATAACACATATACAACAAATGAAAGATCATTATAAAGTATTAATAATGTTGATGTTATAACCCTTCACCTAACCCAGGTATTACAATCACACTAGCAAATATGGTGAGAGAAAGTACGTATTTATGACTATACATTTCCTTAAACATTCACAAATGCTATGGAGACATACCATTACATGGATTTGTGTTTTTGGAAACCCTTTCTACTCTTCACAAGATGCATTTCTTCATTTTCATATCAAACTGGTAGCATTTGATGCCCTAAAATCAATTGTGAAAATTTTTAGACTAGAAAATTGGCTTAATTAACAACTAAATGAATGAATTATAAACTTTTATTTATAGTATCTCTATAAAATTCACCAATAAATAGCTATAGGAAAGAGGGAATTGTGGTTGTTGGAGAATAAATGTAGCAATTGTTTGATCTTAAAATCCATGATCATGAATGAATATTGTTAAGAAATGAAAGGGCCCATACTATGCAAGGATAATCTAGTAGATCAAATTACATATTTCATTGATGGTTTCTAGAGGTTGGGTGAGGCATAGTAGAAGGAATTGGAACCCTTTCTGCACTTTCATTAAAATTTCCCCTTTCTTTAGTTGTCAAATATTTTAGCCTTTCGTGAGCCATGACATATTTTCCCAAGTACATGAATTCATAAATTTGGTGATATTTAGAGCTTGGCCACTTTTATCTTTTCCTTTCACTTTTTTCTCCTTCTATTTGGTTTTTTGAACTATTAATGAAATGAAGGACTCGTGAATTGATGTCACACTTTTAGCAAGTTCACAAACTTATAGAATTATTGATAATGTGATCCTTTTATTTTTCTTTATCAACTTTTTATACTTTTAGAGAACTTTGGAGCTTGCAAACTTAGAACTCATCTTACTTTCACATGTTGCACTTTTAGGGAGTTCCCAAACTCATGAACTTCCTAACATATTGAACCTTGTTGGCCTTTTAGGAAGTTCATGAACCTAACATATTCTCTTATTCCATCTTCCAAGGTTTCAAGGATTAGGGGTTAGGAATAATTCATGACACATACCTTTGTCAAAGATTAGGAATCATGTGTAATTCATATAGTGGTGAAAGTACAAAGTTGTGTTACACTTTTAGCCAACTTATCAGCACAAATGAACTTTAGTATTTATAGCTAAAAATTAATTTTGGTCAAACATATGAGATCTAGTAAGATTCATTCTAGATGAGTTAAAAATGTCTACAAATTTTCTAACTAAAATTGTTGTCCAAATGCACATGTAGCACCAATTGAGGCCAATTTACTAAAAATTTAAATTATTTTGAAAACTTTAATGTTTTAACAACTCCTACTCATATAATTTTTATTTTTTTAAAATGTAAAAATACCCTTTTGGAGATCCATAAGTTTAGTTTTCATATATATATATATATATTTTAATACTCCAATTCTTATTTATATTTTACTTTTTATATTTTACTAAAAGTATGTTATCAACAAAAAAATATTAGGTTGATTACCATGTTAAGAAAAATACTAAAACTTATTTGAAAAATATTAAAAAATATGATGCCCTAGATAAAAGAATCTAGATTAAGATAGTATTCAATATAAAAGTTGACATCAAGTGGAAACAACCATGTTTTAATACACACACATTTCAATATTTATTTAAAAATATATACATTTAAAATTGTAAAAAATTATATCCATGCCCTAAAGTTTCAAGTTCTAAACATACACAAAAAATTTGAACAAAGAAAAAAAAATTACTATATAAAGCTTGATGTCTCATGTAATGTCATTTTATCAGCAACTAAATTTTAGTGTTAATTTATAAAAAAAACTATATTCAAATAATTTTTTAATTTTTTCAAAAAGATACAAATGTAAAAAATACTAAAAAACTCACATTTTATTAGTTTAAATAATTTAAAAATTCAAAACATATATGCTACTTTCTAGTGATTCAAGTTTAAAATTTAGATTAGTGTTGACCATTTCCTTTATACAAGATCAAGGAGTCACAGTTTGGAGGAAAAAACATGGTAGTAAGATAAAGTTCAAAAGTTTGACAAAGGAAAAGGAAAAGATAGAGAATAAATGAAAGTTTTCAGATGGAAAACTATGAAATCTTAATAGGAATAAAGGAAATGATGAAGTTGGATGGAAAAGACATACTAGGAGAAGAAACTTTGAGAAAATTGCAATCCTTAGAAATTTGAACATTAACATCCCCATTCTTAATTTTTTTTAGAATCTTACAATTTCTAATTTATGATAGGCACATAAGGGATGATGAAAGACATCACTTAGGAAAAAATGACAAATGGAGGCCCATACAAAGATTATCAAATCAATTATATATGATGCAAAAATGAGGCCTAAGTGAATAAAGGAGCTAAGGGCATGAAAGAATTTTTCAAATTTTGAGACATGCAAATCTAATAGACCTAATGGTGACATATTATCTATGAATCAAACAAAATCATAAGACTATAAAATATTAATTATTTTTAGTATGATAATTTTTTAAATATAAAAACCATTAGTTAAATATAAATATTGACATTTTATTTTATTAAACCTTATAGAATAAATCATAATCTTATTTAATGTATGTGATGATAATATGACCTATATATTACTAATTCAAAATTCATGAAGATGATTTGATCAAACTTGTGACTCTACATGTATGAAAAGGACTCTTAATAACCCTTGTATTCAAAAAAAAAAAAAAGTGGAAACGTTTATTCAATATTATCATGAAGAAAACTCAAAAGAATCCTAGAAGTTAGATATTTGAGGGGGGGAAGTGAAATGAAAACCTGCAAACATGATTCTTGATAAAAAGAAATTATTTTGACAAAATAAATGATATAAAGAATACTTATGAGGAGGCAGAAAAAGAGACTAAGATGATAAATTTTAGAGGAAGCATAAGAAATAGATGAAAGCGTATAATCAAACTTACGGTAGGTGTAGATTCTCTATGAGGGTAGGTATGCAAGGAAAGTTTTATTAGAAAACAAAGAACATAAATCTTGAGAAAGTGAGGGGATTTAGTTTTGAACTGCAAGGCTATAGGAATTTAAGGATAGGGATTATAATTCCATTTTCTATGCATTTTACTAATTTTATTTCAACAAATAGTATGATATTGAAGTTTTATTTTTAGCCGCTGGAAATTTTATAAAAAAATCAATTCAGATTTATATATGTATATTCATTCCATCTATAATATTTGAACATCAATATAAGAAAGATTTATAAAAGAATAAATATTTTAAGTTTATAATTTTATGATTAGTTTTTTTTTATTAATATCGATTTTGTGATTTTCAATTTGATTTTTACTGTAAATGGTTTTTTTTCTTATCATTATTGCAATAGAAAAAAATTGATGTTATTTGAGCTCTCTGCTATCTTTCTATCTTTCTCACAATGATCATGATTTGAAATGTTGATGCAAAAATATCTTACACAATCGAATCCACAAACCATTCTAGCAATAATCAATTTATAAATTGTAAAAACTTGATATTATTAATTGACCATGCCTCAATTATAAATTTTTCATTTCTTGAAATATATATATTTATGTTAAGGGCTTACTTCCATATTTGCTTTTGTGTTCCGTTTCCTTAGGCAATTTGCTTTTCAGATTCCACTCCCAGTACAGAGAGGTTAAAAGATTTTTTTTTTAAAATGACATTGAGAATTCTGCGACATTTAAAGAAGCAAAAACATGAAGTTACATGTCAATATTGTGTAGGTAGTAATAAGAAGGTATAGGGGAGAGGGGGTTCAATAGTCATACAGTC
The DNA here is from genome assembly GCA_007258455.2 of Sequoia sempervirens. Taxonomy (NCBI): domain Eukaryota; kingdom Viridiplantae; phylum Streptophyta; class Pinopsida; order Cupressales; family Cupressaceae; genus Sequoia; species Sequoia sempervirens. Next base: position 663,648,566 of record VDFB02193867.1, read on the forward strand.
AATTGTGACTATAATACTCGGTCTTACCACATATTTATAGTATATATTGTAAATAAATAGTTCAAATGTAAAAAAAAAAAAAAACAAATGTTGATCAAAAGTGGATCCATACTCGAACACATGAGAACCTCTCAATGTTATATTAAGAAAACATAAATACATTCATGAAGAAGTGAAATAATTTTTTTTGTCTCAAATAAAATATTATAACTATTTGCTATAAGTGTGACATTTAAAAAATAAAATGTTCTTTTAATAAAATAAGACACTCATATAAACAAGTATTGTTATCATAGTGAAAAAATATTGTTCTTATGTGTACAACTATTGGGGTAGCAATGTACAAGCATTGAAGTATTTTATATTAATAGTTTGTCCTATCACAAATATAAAAGGCGAGCACAATAAATATTATGTATTTTCTTATTAAATGTGAAGGATTTTCAAAAAGTTTTAGTGTTCAACTATTGGTCCATTTTTGTTTGATATAAATTAAATAATTATGTGTTGTTTTTATAACAACAAATAGTTTTTCTGTGTTCAACTATTGGTCCATATGTGCTGAATATAAAAAAAATGAAGATTCTACAATATTTCAGTCAATCACAACATGTTGACAAAGTTAGCCTGCATGACTAGTGGCCCCTCTCCCCTAGTTTAAACATGTATTAAAAAACAATAAGGTTAGAAGTGCTTAAACAATTGATGCGTTCTAAATTTGATTTTAATTGAAATAAAACTAGTTTAACAGTAAAGATTATTTTATTTAACTATATAAAAATCAGCTTGTGAAGTCTTGTCAAAGAGAAGGGATCGAAGGTTCGAAAGTTAGTGAGAATTTACAACTGACACGAGATATTTACGTGATGGGGGTAAAGTTTACAGATTGAGCTTTTACTGAGGCAGAAATTAAAAGAAAAAGTGGAAAACACAAGATAAATATGTTTGTATGAGGGGTATACGGTAAAATCCAGCGTTCAGAAGCAGGCCCGGCTCACAGACAGAAAATACCAAAAGACGTGGCGTATAGCTTTTCACATGAAGCGAATAACGTAGAACCTGTCCTTAAGGAGCAGGCATAAGTAATGGTAAAAAAAACCCATGAAAGAAACACCTTGACTATATGTGACGCAGTTGTCGTTCCTCAATTGTAACCACAAAATATTGGGGAATATACCTATATGTGTCTGGAGAGTCTGACCTTATGGCATGGCTGGCTCGCAGAAGACACCAAAACAGACACTTTCTGTTTACGTAAGGCGGAAAAGGTTCACCAGCTACGACGTACGAAATTTAATTTAAAGCCGGATTTAAGAAGGCTGCCCGGGCGACCGACGACTCGAGAGAAAACATCTGTTGGGCAAAGCAGAGCTTATTGCAATGGCAGAAAGTAAAGAAAGTAAACACGTAGTGATGTTTCCTTTCATGGCGCAGGGCCATTTCATTCCCTTCCTCAGCCTGGCTAAGATGCTTACTTCCGAAGGCCTCAGCGTCAGCTTCCTCACCACCACTGCCTGTGCCCCCAAATTGCAATCGCAGGCGGTTGGATCCTCTGTTCGTATTGTTCCTCTTTCTCTCCCGCCCATTCCTGGCCTCCCCCCTGCCTGCGAAAGCATCGACGCTCTTCCCCCCACCGAGGGCCAGTTGCTGTTTATCTCTACGCACAAGCTTTCTCAGCCCTTTGAAGAGTGGCTGGAGCAGGTCACGGCAGAGACGTCAAGGAAGCCCGCTTGCATCATAAGCGACGTATTCTTACCCTGGACAGCACAATCGGCTTCCAAATTCGGGATTCCCTGTGTGGTGTTCGAAACAACAGGAGCCATGGCGGCTTCTCTTATGCAATATCTCTTCACAAATCCGGTCTCGGAAATAATAGGCGATCGCCAAATCACAGAGATTCGGGATCGCTGTTTAAATGTAGATCTGAGGCGTTCGGAGCTGCCTCATATGCTGAGAAGCGACTTCTTCTTTTCACCTTACCCTGTACTTCCTGTGCTTCAGCAGGGTTACGGCTTGGCCAAAGAAACCTGCGCTGCAACTCTTGTCAATACTTTTGCCGGGCTCGAGGCAGAGTATGTGAGGTATTTAGAGGAATCCACGGGTAAGCCTGTCTGGGGTACAGCTTGTCCTGTACAAAAAGCCCAACTTGGGGTCGACAATGAATCGGAGTGCATCCGTTGGCTGGACACACAAAAGGAAAATTCCGTCCTTTATGTCTCGTTTGGATCTCAGGGCTATCTTTCGGAAGACCAAACGAAAGCCCTTGCCAGGGGCATCGAAGCCAGTAAGCAGCCTTTCATTTGGACGATTAAGGATCCGGTTGGAGGCCACGTCAATTCCTGCGATTTTCTTCCAGAGGGTTTCATCGAAGTGACGAGAGACAGAGGAATGGTAATCCATGGGTGGGTGCCTCAGCTGCTAATTCTGTCCCATCCTTCCATTTCGTTTTTTATGACTCACTGTGGATGGAACTCCACATTAGAGAGTATAAGCACTGGAGTGCCAATGGTGGTCTGGCCCATGGTGTTCGATCAATTTGCTAACGCGAAAATGGTAACTGAGCGGTTGAAGCTTGGATTGCAGATCTGCGAGGGATTTGATGCCATTCCCAGTAGTGATATTGTGGAAAACACGGTGAAGGCAGCCATGACGATGGAAATTGGGAAAGATATGCGTCAACGTGCAGTGCAAATGAAGGAATCCATTAATGAAGCGTCCTGCAAGTTAACCGGTAAAGCATTTGCATCTTACATCCTCAGCCTCGGGTTAGATAAAGACAAGTGAAAATATTTTATTCAGATGTAAAGCTTTGTAATCCCACTTATTTAGATTTCTGCATGATCAGAGGACTAAAGAAATAAAGATGAACTCGTAAGTTTGTGTATCTAAACTTAACAAAGCAAAATGATATATATCAGATTAATATGGAATGCCAATTTAATATACTGACTGTAATAATGATGAGCAAAGCGGATTGTAACAATGTGGACATCATTAGTAGATCCCAGTCCTTTAATATTATTGTCATAAATAGTCAAAAAATAACATACAGGTAGAAGTTTAAAGACGGAGAACTGTTACACATTGAGGCTGCGAACTCATTATGTAACTGAGATGAAATATAGAATTAAGCAGAGAGGGATCGTAGTTGTTAGGGATTAGTGCTGATTGTATGGAATATGGTAGGATATCTTATTTATTTTTAAATGTGGATTGGTCTTTTGTCTATTTATATTTGAGGTTTGAAGGTTATTTAATGAGAAGTGTTCAAAATTTGTTTTCTTAATATTCCACCAAAAATTCAATTATGTTATTCTTAATAGTTGAACAAAAATATATTGTTAGAACAATATCATATTTTTATTTAAAATATGATTTATATGTAATCTAAATTATCTCAATATCTTTTGGTAATCATAATTCTTTGTTATCTCCAACTTTTATATCCAACACAAATGGATCAATAGATAACACAAAAAACTGTTTGTTGTTATAAAACAAACATTATTGTTTAAAATGTAAATTATATTCAACTTTAAATGATAATAAAACTTTTTGACAGTCATTCACATTTAATGAGAAGTACAAGATATTTATTGTGGTCATCTTTTATAATTGTGATAGGATAAACGTTTTGTTGGATGCTATGATTGTGTTGCTGATATGTTGTTGTCATTGATATCAACACTATTAGCATTTGGTGTATTGAAGGTTGTATATGTCAAGGATATTTAAAAAAATGTTAAAAGAAGAGTTCCTGGTTTCTAGTGGTTCAATGAAAGTCATGAAGGTGTTTCACTCTGTTAGTTGAAGATCAACTATTGTGGATTAAAAGGTTTTTCTATTGAGTGTATCTAGTTCATCTACTGGAAGTTTCAGAGGTCCGTGTGAAGATGTGATAGTGCTTTGAATAGTTGTGATCTAACAGTATTTATGTGGGTTATGTTAGTGTTCCTGAGTGAAGTTTGTGTGATTATGGTAATCTCTATTACTGTGGATGTTTTTTTGTTAGTTCTTGTTATTTGTGGATGCTTCTAGATCATTCTCTATCTTTGTGGTACGTCCACATTGATAGGTGTGTTTGTGGTCGAAGTTTTTTCTCTATATGTTCAGTTTTTCATGTTCTTGACCGACATGATGGTTGTAGCGTGTTGTGGATCTTTGAGGTGAAATTAGTTGAACTCTTTTGTGTTGGAGTTGTTAATTTGGTTCTCCACTATGTTGTCACTAACCTTAGGAGATTTGCATTAAAAATTTATTTGTAAATTTGGGCCAACATTGAAAATATGTTTTATATTTTTTGCCGACTAAGTTGTTAGTGTAATCTCATGTTGTGGATATATAAGAGTGATTGTTTCATCAGTGTAAAGTGTTCTCAATGTGCTCCTATGTGTGTATGTGTAAATATCATTTGATTGTAGAGCAGAGTGTGAAGAGAATTGAGCGAAATGTGAATAAGTTTGAGAGAAGAGTGAAGAAGGTTTTTTGTGCTTAACTGGAACTATAATCAGGTTTGTGTAGAAGCTATTTTCTCAGTTCACAATTTGGATGGTTTTAATCCAAACCTTTCTTTGGATAGTGAGTCATCTTTTGTATTCGAGCAATGAGTTCTAGGAAGTGTACCTAAATGAATGTCCATTCCCCTTATTCTTATACTTTTAACAAGGTATAATATTATGGACTAATCTCCACCATGGTTTTTCCCCTAACAAGGTTTCCACATAAAAACATTGGTCTTCTATTTGTTTCTAATGTGTTGATTGTTCATGGTTTATTATTCATTCATGAGATCTGAGATTAAGTTAAGTAAAGATTGAAAATTTTAAATATTTTGTGACAATTGATTCACCCCCCCTCTCAATTTTTTGTCCTTATTTTTCCAACAATTGGTATCAGAGAAAGTTCCTCTAAAGAATTTTAAAAGCTTGAAGTGATCGGAGATGGCATCATACAAGAAGGACAGTCCTAGATTTGATGGAACAAACTACTTATTGTGGAAAGTTAGGATGAAGTGTATTGGTGAACTTTTCTGGAAAGTTACAAAGAAACGATATGTTATTCCTCAAAATGGTCCTTCCATTGTTGATGAAGTTAAAGAGGCTGAGAATAATGTTAGGGCTATGGAAGTTTTGTTGAGTGCTCTAACAAATTCAGAGATGACAAACATGTTAGGTCTGAAAACAACTCATGAGATGTGGATGAAGCTAGAAACCTTGTATGAAGGAGATGCACATGTGAAGATGGCTAAGCTATAGAGTTTGAAAGGCAAGTATGAAAATTTAAAGATGGTTGAAGATGAAAATAGTTCTTCTTTCATGCAGAGAGTAAATGAACTAGCGATGGGTATTAGATGTGATGATGGTATCCTAGAAGAGGAAGAAATTGTGGCTAAGGTTCTCAGATCATTGCCTCCCTCCTACAAAGCAAAGGCTCATGCTATTGAAAAAACCAGATCATTGACAAATGTCACAAGGGATACACTGATTGGTAAACTTGTTTCCTTTGAGTTGAGCGAATTTAGTGATTATGTTCCCAATAATAAAACTAAATTTAAGGCTATTGTATCTAGAAGAAACAAGCAAAGATATGATCTAAGAGAGAGTTTTAGAAAGCCATCTAAATATGATGAAGAACTGAAACAACTTGAAGATGATGAAAGAGAAGTTGAAGAATTGGAAGAACTAATTGTAAAGAAAGAAGGTCGAGGTAAAGGTAAGTATCAAGGAGTGTTTCCTATCAAATGTTTTTCTTGCAATAAAATATGTCATTTTGCATCAAGGTGTCCTGAAAGAGTTCCTAGATCTAAGTCTTACAAACCTAGATTCCAAAAGAAATGTTACTTTGATGAAGAAGGAGTGACTGATGATGAGTTTCATAATGATGATAATGGAAATGAAGATGGTTGGGTTTTCATTGCTATCAAGGAGAATAGTCCAGAGGCTATTGAATCTAGTAAAGTGGAGAAAGCTCTTACAGCCTGAATTGAAGAAAAGGATGAGTAGGTCATTGACAACGGATACTCAGATCATATGATTGTTTACAAAATCAAATTTGGAAGTCTAGAGAAGTATGATAGTGGGGTTGTGAAATTTGGAGATAATAATGCTTGTGTGATTTGTGACAAATGATCTATTTGTCTTGGTGGTAAGCATAACACTAATGATGTTCTTTATGTTGAAGGCTTGAAACACAAGTTTTTGAGTGTTGGTCAGATGGTGGAAAAGGGTTATAATATTCATTTCAAAGATGGAAGATGTAGGATATTTGGAAGTTCTAGAAATGTAATTGCTTCAGGTAAACAGAAAAAAGGTAATATTTTTCATCTGAATGTTGTTAGAGAAAGTTGTTTAATTGCTCAAGTAGATGAAAGCTTGTTATGGCATAGAAGGATGTGTCATGTGAATTATAATAACATTGTCAAAATAAGTTCCACTCAAGCAATTAAAACAGACTAGAGTTTCTTTTCAAATCAAATAGCATAATTCAAATGGACTACTGGAGCTGATACATCATGATCTATGTGGTCCCTCCAGAGTTAAAAGTCTCCATGGTGAAAGGTACTTTATGTTGCTTATTGATGGTTACTCTAGAATGATATGGGTTTCTTTCTTAAGAGAAAAATGTGAAGCATTCAAAAAGTTCAAAAGTTTTAAAGCTATGGCAGAGAATGAGAAAGGTCTTAAAATAAATGCTTAAGGTTAGACATAGGTGGTGAGTTCACCTCCAAGGAGTTTAATTCTTTCTGTGAAAAACATGGAATTGGAAGATAGTTATCTGCTCCTCGAACCCCTCAACAAAATGGAGTTGCAGAGAGGAAGAGCATAATAGTTTTGGATGCTACTAGAATAATGATGATTGAAGGAAATGTTTCTCACATCTAATGGAGTGAATTTGTAAGCACTGTTGTGTATACTTTGAACCGGGTAAATGTAAATGGTAATTCTAGTTATAAGACCCCTTTTTAACTATGGTTTTGTTATAAGCCTACTGTTAAATATTTCAAGATCTTTGGAAGCAAATGCTACATCAAGAGAGATGATGATGTAGGAAAGTTTGATGCAAGAAGTGATGAAGGAATCTTTCTAGGTTACTCTACTAGAAGCAAGGCTTACCGGTGCTATAATAGAAGACTAAGAAAAATGGTTGAGAGTGCAAATGTCAGAGTTGATGAGGATTCTCCTAAATCATCTAGATATTGTGGATATGATTCAGATGAAGACAATCAAACAAAGGGAAGAATGTTCAGACACAAAATCAACTTCAAATTGTGCCATATGTTCCATATGCTCCTTTTGTTCTAGTGAATCAAGGTAGTCAGGAAGTAGAGATAAGTGAAAGTGCAGAAGAAAATACAGGAGAATCAGATGTTCAAGAGAATCCCAAAACTCTGAGGTATGTAAAGCTAAATCATTCTAAAAATCAAATTATAAGAGACAAGAATAAAGGTGTGCAAACTAGAAGAAAGATTGCAAAAGAGTATTGCCTGATATCCAAGATTAATCCTAAAGATGTCAATGAAGCTTGCAATGATGAACACTAGATGGAAGCTATGAAGGAAGAATTAATGCAGATTGAAAAGAATAATACATGGGTACTTGTTCCTAGACCTAAAGATAAATTTGTGATTGGTACTAAATGGGTCTTTCAGAATAAGCTAAATGAACAAGGAGAAGTGGTCCAGAATAAAACAAGACTGGTATGCAAAGGGTATTCACAAATGGAAGGTATTGATTTTGAAGAAACCTTTTCCCCTTTTTCCAAAATTGAAGCTATAAGATTATTTCTTGATTATGCTGCATATAAGAACTATAAAGTCTATCAAATGGATGTGAAGTCAGCTTTTCTAAATGGTGAACTAGAAGAAGTATATATTGAACAGATCATGGATGGATTTCAATTGACTAATAAGGACAACATGGTTTATCGATTAAAGAAAACTCTATATGGACTCAAGCAAGCCCCTAAAGCCTGGTATGCTAGATTGGACAAATAATTACTGAAGCTTGGATTCAATAAAGGTACTATTGACAACAACTTGTATTTAAAATTGGATCATGACAAGGAGTTAATTATTGAGATCTTTGTTGATGACATTATTTTTGGAGGAGATGATAATCTATGCATGAAGTTTTCCAAGGAAATGAAGAGTGAATTTGAGATGAGTATGATTGGAGAGATGAAGTTCTTTTCAGGATTGTAAGTTACTTAGTTAGGCAAGGGGATCTTCATATCTCAATCCAAATATGTGAGAGAGCTATGAAGAAGTTTGGTGTGGATGACTCAAAAGCTATTGGTACTCCCATGGTAACTAGATGCAAATTAACACAAAATGATGATTCTCCCAAAGAAAATCAAACAAGGTATAGATCAATGATTGGTGGATTGCTCTACTTAACTTAGACTAGACAAGACATTATGAATGTTTTATGTATGGTTGCTAGATTTCAAGCTAATCCAAAAGAGTCTCATGTGACTGTTGTAAACATAATTTTCACATATCTAAAAGGAACAATTGATTTTGGACTTTAGTATTCTAAAGATGATGATCTTACTTTGAATGCATATAGTGATGCAGATTGGGCAGGAGATGTAGATCACAGGAAGAGTACTAGTGGTGGTGCCTTCTCCCTAGGGAAGAAGTTGGTGTCTTTGTTGAGCAAAAAGTAGAATTCCATTTCTCTATCTATTGCTGAGGTGGAGTATATTATTGCTGCAAACAATTGTACTCAAGTGATGTGGATGAAACATATGTTGAAAGATATAAGAGTACAATATAAAGAACCTATTGCCATATACTGTGACAACTCAAGTGCAATAAACATATCAAAGAATTTGGTGCTACACTCTAAGACCAAGCATATATCAATCAAGTTCCACTTTATGAGGGAGAAAGTGAGTGAGAAAGAAGTTAGACTAGAGTATGTTCCTACCAAAGAGTAGATTGCAGATATTTTTAGCAAGCCATTGCCAAAGGATACTTTTTAGTATCTCAGAGGGATGCTAGGGGTGATTACCTAGCCTGATATGAACTAGAGATGCATTGATTTGCATCAATCTGTGTGCTTCATGATCATATTCTAATTCGGATTAATGTTTATGTAGTTGTTGCTCAGGGGGAGTAGTTAGATGTGCAAATATGTGGTTCAAAGCTTGTATGTGGAAAGATAATGGTTATCTTTGCCATTGATGTCAAAGGGGGAGAAGTGCAATGTGAAAAACTATTGCTTATCTGGGGAGAAGAGCAATTAAGGAAGAAGAGTCAGAATATAGGGAGGAGTAAGTGTTGATTGTGAGTTGGGTTGATGGTGTTTTTCATATCATGTGTTTCCATCAATGCCAAAGGGGGAGATTGTTGGATGTTGTATTTGTGTTGCTGATATGTCGTTGTCAATAATATCAACACTATTAGCATTTGGTGTATTGAAGGTTGTATATGTCAAGGATATTTAGAAAATTGTTAAAAGAAGAGTTTTTGGTTCCCAGTGGTTCAGTGAAATTCATGAAGGTGTTTCACTCTATATGTTGAAGATTAGCTAGTGCGGATTAAAGGGTTTTTTGCTGAGTGTATCTAGTTCATCTATCAAATTTTTTAGAGGTCCGTGTGAAGATCTGATCATGCTTTGAATAGTTGTGTTCTCACAATATTTCTGTGGGTTCTAGTAGTGTTCCTAAGTGAAGTTTGTATGATTCTGGTAATCTTTGTTGTTGCGGATGTTTCTCTATTAGTTCTTTTTATTTGTGGATGCTTCTAGATAATTCTCTATCTTTTTGGTATGTCCACATTGATCAGTGTGTTTGTGGTCAAAGATTTTTCTCTGTATGTTCAGTTTTTCATGTTTTTGGATGACATGATGGTTGTATCATGTTGTGGATCTTCGAGGTGAAATTAATTGAAGTATTTTTGTGTTGGAGTTGTTAATTTGGGTCTCCACTATGTTGTGTCTGACCTTGGTGGATTCGCATTAAATATTTATTTGTAAATTTGGGGTGACATTGAAAATATGTTTTATATTTCTGGCCAAATAAGTTGTTAATGTAATCTCATGTGGTAGATATATAAAAGCAATTGTTTCATCGGTGTAAAGTGTGCTTAGTGTGCTCCTATGTGTGTATGTGTGAATATCATTCAATTGCAAAGTAGAGTGTGAAGAGGATTGAGCGAAGTGTAAAAAATTTTGAGTGAAGAGTGAAGAAGGTTTTTTGTGCTTAATTGGAACTATAATTAGGCTTGTGTAGAAGCTATTTTCTCAGTTCAAAATTTGGATGGTTTTAATCCAAACCTTTCTTTGGACAGTGAGTCCTCTTTTATATTTGAGCAGTGAGCTCTAGGAAGTGTCCCTGAATGCATATGCATTCCCCTTATTCTTATACTTTTAACAGGGTATAATATTATGGACTAATCTCCACCATGGTTTTTCCCCTAATAGGGTTTCCACGTAAAAATCTTGATGTTCTCTGTGTTTTTGATGTGTTGATTGTTCATGGTTTATTATTCATTCATCAGATTTGAGATTAAGTTAAGTAAAGATTGAAAAGTTTAAATATTTTGTGACAACTAATTCACCCCCCCCTCTTAGTTGTCTATCCATGTTTTTCCAACACTTTTTATATGAAATACTCAAATGCATATACATTGTTATCCCAATAGTTGTAAACATAAAAACATAATTTACATGGAAGGCGTATCTTTATTAGAAGAAGACTGAGCTAAAATGGGCAATGGACAATTGGTATCATCTATCGTACCTTGCAAGATGATTGAAGCTATTTCATCCATTGATTATTGAGCAAAAAAGTGAGGTAATAGTTTTCTTCCTATTTGAACAAAGGTAGGCTGACTTCCATAATCCATGGTGCAGACTATTCAATAGAGGATACAAGATAATGAAAACCATCTACATTATTGAATTTTTACAATATTTTATTCACCACTGGTCATAAGTATTATTATATAAGATACCTGGTTTCAAATTAAATTTCCATAGCTTAGTTTGTTTCAAATTGTTGTTGGTGTGATTGCATTGGGGGAGTATGTAGAATAAAACAATTTGTTGATGCAACAAAGGAAATTTACCCTTCCAATTAGGTCCTCAACCAAAAATGATTTGTTAATGTGGTCAAATTTCAAACTATTAATTATTGATTTAAATTGGTAAATAATAATTATTGTTGTAGTGATTTTTAGTACTTGTTGTTGTTCACTAATAACCTACATTAGATATGCTCTTGATGGAAAATGGTACCATATTTGAGCATTTGAATTTGGCCCAGGCTTGAGTTCAAATGCAAATAAATCCAAATATAGTATCTTGGCATATGGAATATAGATATAGGGATAGGTGTCTAGGTGGGAGAAGGGAGGTATACAGTAGCTATGCTGATAGGTAGTGTCTCTTAATTCATAGACAAGGATGACATAGTTTCATCCCTAGGTATAGTGCTAGGATAGGGTCAAATACTCAGAGAAAAACCAAATATGCTCCATTATTTTTGGGGGCTCCCCTATTTCGACCCCAATTATTGATTTTGGAGAGGATATATTAGAAATTTAAAAGAACATGTGAAACTAATTTTAGTTTGCAAGTTTTATAATCTTATTTCAGAATATGAATGAATCAATTATGGAGACATGGATGCCTCTATGGAAAGAGGAATTTTAATCCATTAGTGTGCAGAAGTGTTTTTTTAATTATTTGTGATTCTTTTGTTGACAAAGATACACTTCTTCAAGAAACCATGTTACTAAAATTTTAATGTATTTAACATTTGTCTCACATGTTTGGGTGCAACCACTTAAACTTCTTTAATCTTGAGGTGAAGATAGTTTATGTTGTATTGGTAATTTGATTGATAATGCTCTTGGGGTCTCAAATCTCTCAGAGCTTAACTCTTAATTTCATTTATGCTCAAATTTGAGCAGAGTTAGATCTCTTGAAGACACATTTATTTGAAGAAGTTTGTCTCAGGGTGGATAACCATTTTGTGAAAATAACAATTGAACTACGAAGGAATTACCTTTTGGTGCAAATTATGTTTTTCTATTAGAAATATGCTTAAACTTGTCCCTTGATACTAAAAGGATCAAATATTCAAAACAGGTTACATGGTGGACAAGGAAGATCTAAGCTATAATTTTATTACTCTTTATCATCTTCGTACACCAATTCTACCTCTTCTACTACAAAGGATTCTTCTATTTCAATGGAAAAGATGACCTCTTTTTGTTTTAAAGATGAAGGCTATAGGAAACTCCAAGAAGTTATATGAGATGGTGCCTTCTTCTACACCTAAGGAGGGCCCTTGTCCTTCATGAAAAAGAAAATGGCTTCTACCATCAAGGTTATTGTTTCAAACTCTATGACCCTTCACTCTCATGGCAGGATAGGCTAGCAAGGGTGTGGGTCTAGATAGGATTGTATAAGGTTTTTGGTAGGTTGATTATGGTTATGGCTAAGTATTATTCTATATAAAGGATAATGGCTCATCTCTTTTATAAGTTGACAAAGAGTAACATGCCTTAAATGGCTCATTTGAGAAGGCAATCCTATCACAATATTTCTAATTAACTGAGGAGCTTGGGTAATGGTGTGCAAGTAGGAGAAATTGAAGTTCATGCTCAATTACTCCTAGAAGACAAGCTGAGATATATTGAGAGCTACATTAGGAGGGCATAAGGTGGGTGATGGAATTAATAATGCATCAACATTAGCAGAAGAAAATGTGGGGATAGCTATGGGTGCAGAAGGCTCTATAGTATCCATGGAATATGCAAACTTAGAGCTCTCATGTCTAATGAGATAAGGAAGATTGTTGGTGTGGTAAAATTAAGGTAGAGATTAATGAGGAAAATATATATAAATCTTGTATTCTTCCTATTGAATAAGGTATCATTGGTGGTGATTACTTTCATGGGTTATATCTACTTGTGGATGGTTGTGCTGGCAGACACTTGATTGTTACATTCCACAACATGCTTCTCTTGAAAGGAGAGAAAGGTGACCATGCTCCTCCTCCTCATCATCAATGGGTATTGCAATGACTTAGATGTGAATGGGCATGCAAACCATCTTCACAATTGTGATCCTAATCATGGTATTTGCAAAGAGGACCATGGCCATGAGCACAATCGCAATCATAACCATAACCACAACCATGATCATGATAATAAACATCACCATGACCACAACCATAATCACAATAATGGCCATGAACATGAGCACGAGGATGAACATGAGCATTATTTTGATGTGGTGAAATGTAGTGTATGCAGCCATCATGCAATAATTTATGGACTTTGGTTGCACTAATGAAGTCTTGATTGTTATCCACCCAAACACTATTAGAAAAATTGAGCAGACTCATAATATACCAAGCAATTGCTGCAAAAAGGTAATTTACCATTCCAATCATGTCCTCAACCAAAAACAGGTTGTTAATGTGGTCAAATTTCAAATTTTTAATTATTGATTTGAACTATTAAATAAGAATTTACTATAGTTCTCACAAAATACCTCACCAACAAGTAGGACTATAGAAATGGAATTTTGAAAAGAATTAGGGAGTTAAAATGTTTGATGGGATGCCTCAAAAAAATATTATCTCATGACTTGCCATTATTGCACAATATGAATTTGTTAAAAAAATCAACAAACTTCCAAGAAAATGCAATTTTCATGTGTAAAGCCAAATATCATAAATTATGTTAGCATTCTACCTATTGTGCAAAATATGAGAGCTTTGGAACAGGGTATGGAAATTTATGGAAAAAAGGTAAGTATATTTTTTACAACTGGACATCACCCTCTCCCCATTTCTTATTTTTGGCTAGGGTACACATCAACTCAAATAGTCTCATTTTAGGAAGTCATTGCATGAGATATTTTTGTCATCTATTGGTGTAGTGTGTGTTTTGAAAATTTTTTGCCTCTTTATTTGAACTCCTATTGGATGGTATTGTTGGTGACATAACATTTTCCAGTTAGATTAATCAAAGTTCTAAACATTTAAACTATATATCACTTCTCCAAAATAGCAATGCCAAACAAAATGGACCCATGCATGTAGATACTTATAGTAAAGGAGCTTAATCATTTTCCTAATTCAAAGGTTTTGTTTCAATTGTGTTTGTATCCTTGTAAATAGATGCATAACACTTCTCCAATGATACAATTATTGCACAAATGTACCCAAAAAATACTTGTTTTTTCAACTTGACCTTCCACACCTCTTTGGCATACCCATTGCACACCAAGGTGTGATTGCTAATTTATTTTCACTATGACAACAATACTTGTTTAAATGAGAGCCTTACTTTATAAATGACACACTTATGATGGATAGTTATGATATTTTATACAAAAATAATGTATTTATTACACTTGTTAATGCATGCATTTATGCATTTTTATATAGCATTCATATGTTCTCAAATGTTCAAGTATGTGTTGTTTTGTGCTTGGTCACTTGGTCTAATGGTAATGTCATTGTTGTAGGCACCTAGATGGAGTTGAGTTCAAATATTTTCAATATAAAAAAGAAAAAAGAAAAAAAGTATGTGTCCATTTTGACCAACACTTGATTTTTTATTTAAATGTTGACCAATTATTGACAATATATAGTATAAATATGTTGCAAGATTATATATAATAACCACCAATACTATACCAACAATTGGACCCCACCCATCTCCCCTAACATATTTAATGGTTATGAAATAAAATTCATTGTAGGTATTTGTTGATATGAAGTGGGTTTGCAATATGAGAATAAATTAATGTCAATAATATTATCAATAATTTATTTTTAAAATATTTTACTAATAATTATCTATTTTTATTCAACGTGCAAATTTTCTTTCTTGAAGATTATAGTGAGATTTTAAATTTATAAATTAATGGAATTTAAAACATAGTGTCATTTCACACAAGATGTTTTAAGGATAACATTTTGGGCGATCTCGACGAAGTGCTTGAGGTTGCTACAATAGGTGTTGGGGTACCTCATCCCTAAGATTTGAATCTTCTAGACATCCCTGGGGAGGTGGTGAAGTATTATCCATTCTTGCTAGATATTGGTGGAGCATACCTATCGTTGCACTATGAGCAGGTGGTGATTGGGGCAAATTATTTGAAGAGGATTTTGCATCCGGTTCCTAGAAAAGACTTTGAGTGGGTGTTTGAGTTGAGTGGTTATGTTTGTGATCATGAATATGGCAGAAAGTTGGAATGTAGTGTTTCTATGTCTGAAAGTTGTATGTAGTGTCTTTATGTATATAAATTAGTATTACATGTAGGGTTTAATGGGCATTTTGGGTTGTTTTTCGACAAAGATATCTAGTTGATCTAGGCCTTGCATGGCCATTTTTGGGCTATAATCAATAATGTAATACTCAATATGGTACTTGGGTTTAGGGTTCTTTTTATATTTGAAACATGAAGTCTATGCATGCCTATCATTAGTGTGCCTATACAATAGAATTGTAACCCCCTTTTTTAGAAATTAATATAATGATATCTTTACATATCAAAAAATAAAGAATATTTTTATTTGTTAATATTAAGTAGATAAAATATTTATAAATAATATATATTTATGATTAGTTAAATATTATGCTAATAATTATTAATATTTTCTTTCTACATTAATTTATAGTTATTGTATTAATTAATGTTGAATTATAGTAAAATAAATGGTTATGAAGGTTGAGAAGATTTAAAATGATTAAATAGAAATAGGAACATAAAAAATAACATATATCTTTTTTTCCCTCTCTATCTCTTTATTTATTTTTATTTTTAATGTGCACTGATCTTGTAAATAAAAACAACTCAAATAAATATTTTTCAATATTTTAATCTATTAATTTTTTTTTAAGAACACCTCAAATAATTAATAACAATGTTTTTTAAATATTATAATCTATTAATTGTTTTGACTCAACAAATTAGAATATATACATAGAAAATTAAAATATATCTACTAGTTTATTGTATAACTATTTTTATTTAGCATAGAACTATTTAAGAATTATTTTATAATTTTATTTTAGTTTTCATTTTTATTTTTATTCAAGGGGTAAACGCTTTTGACCGGAGCTATGAACCGGAATACAACCATTCAACAATACCACCCCAACGGGGTTTGAACCTTGGTGGCAAGAACAACAATGCCACCTTTAAACCATCACACCATGCCAATACCGACATTAAAGTTATTTTAGTTTTCATTCACATTTACACCATCACCATATTTATTTTTATTTTTTTTTCTCTTTTATATGTTTACATTTTTTTTCGATAAGTAAGGTGAGATTATATTAATATTGAAAAGTTTTAGAGAGCTATATGATTGCCAACGACACCAGATTTGTGCCACCACCCAGTTACAGCCACCCCAACCCCAGACTACCATCATACTTGTCAAAATGACCACGCAGGGTCAAGCCATCCTCGATCGAACCCCCAAAATACTTAATAGAAACATAAGACGACCATTGTCAGAGTAAACCTAAAAAACTAGACCCGACACACAATTACATTCACCAGACATTTTGTTGTGTAAACACCCTAAGTTCATATAGCCAGGTTACATTCTGAGCCGCTAAGAGATTGTATTTCTTTTTGTAGAATTCGACCTTGGCTGTCACCAGCTTACAATGTCCAAGAGGAAGGGATAGTAATTTACAGTGGCCCCATATTCCTTGAAACCAACCCCATGTTACGTGGATGAGAACTACCCAAACTGAGTCTTGCCACAACCAGAGCCTGCTCCAGCCCAACCAATAGGTATTTTTTGAAAAGCCGCAGCATGATCACCTTTGCATCGTTCTTGGAAACCCCCACGTCTAGAATCCCAGCAAGCACCCTGGAAGAGATACTCGAATCCAATCGGGGACCTTCGCTGCCCTCCAGAAAATGCCTGCCAAGAATGAATTTTACCGTCGAAATGGAAAGGAAGTTTGGATGCCTGGTAATGCGTCTCAGCTGCAACCTCGAGACCGGGCCCCAAAATGCCATTTCCCACTTGCTGCTCCTAAGCTGGACAAGAGTTTCCATCCCACCACAGACCAGGCCACAAGCAGAGAGCTTTACAATGAACATTACCATGAAGAAATGGAGCTAGAGAGCCAATTTTAACATTTCGCATGCTTTGTGGGGATCAAGGAAAGGTCAAGTCACCACCTCACCACATACCCATATCATCCGGAGAGAACAATTTACCATAATGTCACGAAAATCTTGCAAACGTTGAGAGAGAAGACTTAAGCAATATTGCACCAAGCTTGATGATTATAAGGACAATATGACAACTCAACTTACCAACAACATGCCAACTCAACTTGCCAGCTAAGAAAGAAAAAAACAAAGTGGCAACTTCCACCACCCAATGCCAGTGTCTCTCCACAACACCATTGTGGAGAGAGACCTGCCCATCTGCCCACCTTTTATATGTTTACTTTGTTTATCCGCCTCTTCAATACCATGAGTTTGGGGGGAGATTAGACCTCATGACCATATATATCCCCCTATAAACTCAGTGCGAGACTAGACCTCGTGACCTCTTGCCTGCAACAGGATGCTTTAGCCAATCGAGTTAGGGGGCCCACCCCAAAATCTTGTAATGTATTTATAATTAAGAATGTTGAAGAATTTTTTAATTTAAACATTTAATTGCATTTATTCAATTAAAATATATGTCTAGGTATACCTTTTTCTATATAATAATAGTTATAGAGATAAAATAAAATTAACATGTTTTTAAATTTAACTAATAATTTTTTAAAAATATTTTTTCACTTCTAACCTTAATTTTTACCATAATCCTAATTCTAACTAAATAAATATAATGATAGTTCTTTTAAAATGATAATATTTAGAATTATAATTATGCTTTAATTAATAATTATAAAATTAGAACCATGTTTAATTATTTAAATTATAGTAACCTTACTAATTATTTGTTAAAAAATTAAATAAATATCAATTAATATTAAGATTATAATATAATTGAGTCGAATATATTTTGTTGTTTTTTAATTATTTTTAAAATTAAAATTAAAATTAATATATTAGAATTATATTTTAAATATGTTTTAACTCCAAAGTTAAATGATTATATAATAGAATAATCTATATCATTTTAATTCTAACTTAAAAAATTAAATTTACTTTAATTAATTTTATGCATTAAAATTAGTTTTAATAATTAAAATAATTAATTATAACTTATGAAATGTCATATATAAATTATTAAAAGTTGAAAATTATGAAACATTATAAATAATAAATTTAACTATTCAATAATTGAAATATTATTAATAATAATATGTAAATATTAGTAATTCAAAGTTAAATTATAAATATTAAATATGCTAAAAATAATTTAAATTTTTTATAATAAATTTTATATTATATGATTATAAAAGTAATTTATTTTATTTTTATGACTTATAGTAAAATTTATATTTTACATAAATTTAATTTTAAATTTATTTATAATTTATAGTTTTTTATTTTTTAAAATAATAATTATGTTTTTACAATGAAAATAATTTAATAATTTCTAAACAAAAAATATATAATATTTGAAACACAAATTAATCATATTTGTATATTAAAATAATATATTTAAAACACGCTATAGAATAATATTAAACTTCCAAACACAAAATCATATAAAAATGAGGGAATATTTTGGTTGTGAATATTTATACAAAAATGGAAATAATTTTATTGTAGGCTAGAAAAACTATGGAAAAAGTTAGTCTATGTGTCATTACAAATAACATTATTATACCTCCAAATAACGATAATCTCTTCCCATATTTTGCATCACTACAAATATGACCAATGAAAATGGAGGAATTATTATTTTTTATTTACTTAACATAAAAATTGTCCATATAAAGATGATAAAAAAATTAAATTAAATAGATTGTTTGAAAAAAAAAAAATTGATTGGCGGAAATTAAAACATTTAAATCCCCTTGCTATAGTTCCATGAAACCTGAACTAAAAAGAATTTGATTAGTTAAAATCAAAACTTTTAATCACTAGTTAAAATTTACCTCATATGTCATGGTAAGAACTAATAAGTGCCACATAGTGATATATACTTGTGTTAAAAATATTATATCAATATAACTTGTTTTGTAGAAAAAATTATTTTATCCATGTAATGTTTTAATAATTTCAACATAATGTATTATTATGTCAATTAATATGTACATTAAATTAGTAAAATCTCCTTAAAATTTATTTTATTCTAGTTTAGATCTATATAAGAATTACTTTAATTTTATTTATCTAAAAGTTATTTTGATTTATTAAAAAATATATAGAACAATTCTTAAGCAAATAAATAATATAAATAAAGTAATAAACATTTCTCCTTTCCAATTGCTACCTACCCATCCTCGTTATGCTTTTGACAGCTAAATTGTCTTGAACTAAACACTTAAATCCAAACAAATTATTATAGATTGGGAATCATGTCTCTTTTGAAAAAGGACTTGTTTAATTTTCAATGGAAGCATAAACCTCAAATCATATGAGACAAATGCCACCGTACTGAAAGAGACAAATGCAATTATTGCAGGACAGGAATACAGTTTTGAGATTTTTGTTTTATCTTCTATAATGTCAAAAATGGCGTCTAAAGTTAATAAAATAAAAAAATTGATAATAGTTTTGTTGACTTTCAGTTATATGATATCTTTTGCTGTTTCATGTCAAGTAATAGCATCTTTACTATTTTTAATTAGTTTTTTAAAAGGATGGCGTCTTTATTCATAGTTATGATTAAAAGCCTTTAGGTTTAGTTTAAAAATAATAATTTTGTTATTAAAATATTTTTTTAAATTAAATTATAACAATGAATTAAAGAATTAATAAAGATTGTTTGTTTTGGTAATTTGTTTTTTAATTTATAATATGAGTTAGGAAAAAAGTCTTTATTAATTGATTTAATTGAATATTTTAAAGTTAAATTTAAGGACATTTTATTATATTAATAAAAACTATGTCATGATTTATTTATTTTATGTGGATTATATGATAGCCAATGATGAGCTTTATAAGAACACATGAATTATTTTTGAAAGTAAAAGAATTTTAAAAATAAAAGTCTATTAACAATATATTATTATATTTATAATAAAAAATTAAAAAAAACCATGGGGCATGGGTGGCCCGCAGAAGACACGGGAAAAAATGAAAAAGTTACATGAGGTGTTTTGCTTAAATGAGGTGGATAAAGGTTCAATAGCCATAACCTCAAAATTCCGCAAAGTAAAAATGAAAAAGTTACATCAAATCCGGCCTTAAGAAGGCTGCACAAACGTCTGTTGGGCGAAGCAGAGCATATTGCAATGGCGGAAAGTAAAGAAAGTAAACACGTAGTGATGTTCCCTTACATGGCACAGGGCCATTTCATTCCCTTCCTCAGCCTGGATAACATGCTTACTTCCCAAGGCCTCACCGTCAGCTTCCTCGCCACCACTGCCTGTCCCTCCAAAATGCAATCGAAGGCGGTTGGATCCTCTATTCGTTTTGTTCCTCTTTCTCTCCCACCCATCCCCGGCCTAACCCTGCCCGCGATAGCACATCGTTCTTACCTACACCGAGGCCCAGTTGCTGTTTGTCTCTGCGCACAAGCTTTCCACACATTTGAAGATGGCTGGAGAAGCTTATGGCAGAGACATCACGGAAGCCCGCCTGCATCATAAGCGACGTATTCTTACCTTGGACAGCACAATCGGCTTCCAAATTGGGGATTCCGCGTGTGGCGTTCCAAACAACAGGAGCCATGGCGGCTTCTCTTCTGCAATATCTTTTTACTAATCCGGTCTCGGAAATAATAAGCGATCACCAAATCTTAGAGATTCCGGATCGCCGCATAAATTTAGATCTGAGGCGTTCGGAGTTGCCTCATATGCTGAGAAGCGAACTATGCTATTCACCTTACCCTGTGCTTCCCGTGCTTCAGCAGGCTTACGGCTTGGCCAAAGAAACCTGCGCTGCAACGCTTGTCAATACTTTTGACGGGCTCGAGGCAGAGTATCTGAGGTATTTAAAGGAATCCACGGGTAAGCCTGTCTGGAGTATGGCTTGTCCTGTTCAAAACCCCCAACTTGGGGTCAACAATGAATCAGAGTGCATCCGTTGGCTGGACACACAAAAGGAAAACTCCGTCCTTTATATTTCGTTTGGATCTCAGGGTTTTCTTTCAGAAGACCAGACAAAAGCCCTAGCCAGAGGCATCGCAGCCAGTAAGCAGCCTTTCATTTGGACGATCAAAGATCCAGTTGGAGGCCACGTTAATTCCTGCGATTTTCTTCTAGAGGGATTCATCGAAGCCACGAGAGACAGAGTAATGGTAATCCATGGGTGGGTGCCTCAGCTGCTAATTCTGTCCCATACTTCGACTTCGTTTTTTATGACTCACTGTGGATGGAATTCCACATTAGAGAGTATAAGCGCTGGAGTGCCAATGGTGGTTTGGCCCATGGCGTTCGATCAATTTGCTAACGCCAAATTGATAATTGAGCAGTTGAGGCTTGGATTGCAGATTTGCGAGGGATATGATGGCGTTCCCAGTAGTAATACTGTGGAAGACACAGTGAAGGCAGCCATGACGATGGAAGTTATTAGTTATTAGAATGAGAAGAGTGTAGTTCTATAATAATTATAGTGCAATTTTTTGTATTATATTCTAAACTTTCTTATTGTCTATCTCTCATTTTTGTTGTCCCTTCTTGGCAGCTTTCCCTAATAACCACATGCCTCAACATTGGTAATTGATTTGATATATTTCATTTAAGGTTTTATTCCTCTATCTCTACTAAGCTCCTTTTTTTCCCTATTATATTATTTTCCCTATATGTTAATACCCAATCGAAGATAAATTTTCATGGCCTTATTTCATGCTTGTAGTCTTTAGTTCCTTCCTAGTTTATGTTAATAATCAATCTTCCTTCTTATGATTGGGATCCACATTCTTGTTCATGGTTTCCTTGTTCTAATTCATCATGGTGGATTGCTTTATTTATGAAGGTCTTCGCCTCTAATGGCCATTGGATTTCATTGATCTCATCTAATAAATAGTCTATGAGTGGGTTGATTTGTTTTTAAAAGGTTGGTGCATAGGATTCTAGCTATTAGTTGATGTGTGCTAGTGCATTAGTTTGGTTGGGTTGCATGAGTTTCTAGATGTGAGTGATAACATTTAGTTATGTACCCTCATGAATCATTACATCATCCTTGGGAGGTTCATGCTAGTCATATGTATCTCCTTCTTCAAGTTCAAATATACATCATATAATGTTGATTTTATCAAATCAATAGACACTAGGAGTTCATAAGAGAAGAAAAGGTAAAGGAGTTACACCTTTCCCCATTGCTTAAAGTTCAACCAAATATCCAAGGCCCGCCACTATAAATGATAAATTAAAGTTCCTTTGTATTCAAGGAACAATAACATGCCATCTTGTTAGGATTGATCAATAATATATGAGACTTTAAAAGGAAAAAATTATGTCAAAGAGACAAGCCTCATCATTACCCTATGTAGGCCTGTTGAGTTGAAATTTTTTAATATATTCTAATTTGTGTGATTAAAATACATTTGAAAATCATTTGTAAACTTTGATCTAATCCACCAAGCTCTTCATCGCATATACCATGGTCTAGAAAGAGATTTGAGGTTTTGAATAATGTTCCTTTAGCCTATAATTAAGATCTAATTTGAAGATCCATTCATAAAGGTGGTAGATCAACTTGTGGGATTTTAAGAAGAAATAAACTGGTCTTGTACCAAATTTTAGTACAAACGATTTGATCTACTCCAAAAATTTATAAAACAACTTGTGATATGTGCAATCATCCTATATCAAATCTCCCTAGCAATCCTCCATTGCTACATAGCCTTCAAATTCTATGAATTCCATGTGGCATCCACATGCCATCTCATATCTCATTCACACTTTTGGTGGGATTAATCACTCCCCAAATTCAAAATTCCCTAAAGTGACCAAATCAAAATTTAAGGCCAATAGACTTATGTCCTTCATGATGCATAGTGATAAGAATCCACCTACCTAAAGCTACAAGGTGTTGTGTTTGCTCCACATACTTCAATTGATCATGTACCCATGACTTGCATAGTAGACTCTGACCATTAACAAGGAAATTTAATGTGTTGAATTATTAGATATGTCATCATCTCCTTGATTGACATACAAATTTTAACTCTTGTTTAGGCATAAAATCTCATTGTGGGTTTGGAAAATTCTTACTATAAATACTAGCTTGACTCCTATTTTTCATAAGGGAGTATTGGTAGATATTTCTTGGTAGAGAATTTTCATTCTTATAGTTCCATGTTAGGCAAAAACACAATAGTGTTCCACACTTGTAAGACATCTTAATATTTTCTTGGAATAACATTTTTTAGAAAAAAAATAATATTTAAACCTAGAGGGGTTCTATCTAAGGGGGCTTCTAGCTTATCTAAGTTAAATAAAATCCCCTTAGGTAGAACCCTTGGGATTAAATCAAACTTTTAATGGAGTCTCTTCCACACCTATCAAAAATGTTGACAAAAACATTAATTTTACTTCAACTTTTGGGGATCAAATGAATTCGTTAGGAAATGAAATTGTGTAAGTATGTAACCCTTAGTATTATCTTTACAAAAGCTACAATATTATTATGTTTTCTTTAATATTATATTTAAAAAAATTTATAATGAATGCATATGTATCATGAAGAAATATTAACCTATATTCAAGAAACTGGGAAAAACAACATTGTAAAAAAAAACTCAAAAATGCAATGCCCTCCACATAGATGTCCACATTCCATTTTTTAAAACTTTATTTTGATATATATGATAAGAGAAACATGTTTTAAAAATTAATAATAAATAAAATATTTAATATAAGTTACCAAAAAATATCTATGCACTAAATATTGGATTTAATGATCTAATTGTAATAAATCATTAAAAATTATTTGTAGTAAAATTTAAGTGTTACAAAATGATGTCACCCAATATAAAATAATAGAAAAATTGATTGGAAAGGGATAAAAATAATTATTTAAATTTTAAAAGAATGCATAGCTTGAATCTACATAGAAAATATCACAACTCATTATTTTAAACTATGTCCTTCAATCCTTGACCATTTATTTCTTAAAATTGACAAAAAATAAAAAAATAGTAAAAAATTTGATTTTGAGTGTCTTACACAAGTCAAAAAGTGGGACACACTATTTCCGTCACCAAACCTTAAGACAATTGTGTCTCTTTTTCTTGTAAACCTCAAGAAATTTATATGAATGTATGATTTCCCTTTACCTCTTGTGTTAAAGTTAAGTGTGCTCACTTTGGTGATTTAGGTGTTACTTTTTATGTTCATTTACTTTCTCTCGAAGTGTTTTTCTTTATTCCTTGTATTCATATACATTCAAATAGTATTCATCCATGTGATTTGGTCATGTGTATAAACCATAGTGGCATAGAAGGACTCCCTTCTCTTGGATTATGGATTTTATATATTAGGTTTTATTTTCATGTTCTCCCCTTTCCCCTTATCTCTACTTGGTGAAAAGTGATAGATCAATGAAAATATTATAGGGGCCTATCCCTTCAATCATGGTTATTAGTTTGATAGTAGCTCTTTGACCTATAAACATTTCCATTATTGGTGCTTCATATGCAATGCATTGGTCCTGAAAACAAGAGCAGGCTCAAAATATTTTCAACTATTTTTAGACCAAATGAAACCATCAATAGTTTTTCATCACTATAACTTGGGATCCATCCCATTTTGGCTAATATCTTAATGGAATATTAACCTTCTACTTTTTAAATCCTTCATTTTTATTTGGTGACTACTCAATCTTGGGCCCAAAAATGACCAAATATGATTTTTGGTGAAGAATCATAGATATATGCTTTGTTGGAACATTCCCACTTTACTTGGTGACTCCATGTTATGAATTTAGAGAATATTAGGGAATTCCTTGCTCTTTATTTGTAATGTTTTGTAGGTCTATGCATTGCAATTATGTTTTCTTCCATCTAAAATTTTCTTACAAATATGGTAACATACAACAATTTCACACCCACTCTAAATGCCCCTATGTATTTTTGTGCTTGTCAAATAGAGCACCCAACTATTTCTTTCCTACAATATTTTTATAGGTAGTATAATTAATGAAACTTTGAGGAGGAATGTATTGTCAAGAAATATTAAAGGGAGGAATACATCAAGATGTTGGTGTAAATAGGTAATTTACCTAACTATTTAATTAGTGGGGTCTTATTACATTTTAAAGTCCACTTAGGTCCTAGGAATATTTTTAGAAGTCTTATTTTTTGATAAGATTTTTATCCAATCTTATCTTTTTAATTTTTATTTAATTCTAGTGTCCTAGGTCATTTAATAATGACACAATTCATTTAATTTTTGGGTGTGTGCAAGAAGTTGATTCCACTTTTTTTTCTCAAAAAGTGAGCATTTTTCCTGATTTTCAGATTCTGTCACATTTGACCTTAAAATTTGAAGCACTTAAAGATATAATCTTTAAAAAGTCACTAATCATAAAATGTAGTATTCAAAGTCTAGTTTCCAAAATATGTAATTTATTTTAATACCCAAATGATACAAATTGATTTTGAATGGACATGTCTAAAAAAACATTGTTTAAAAGTTCTCTTTTTACCATACCATGCACATGTACGCCATATATATTTTGACCTAAATAATTAATTTTTTCTTAACCCTTTTAAAAAAATATTTGTAACACAATGAAGAATGTTGACGATTTTTTTTTTGAATATTTTTTTGTTAATTTTTTATTGGCCATATTTGTTGTTCTGAAAAATCCTCATGTACATCACGAATAAGATGACCTAAAATTATCATTTTTTATTTTTTTTGAAATTGAAAAGAGTATTTTGAGGAATGTTGACCTATAATTTATTTTGCAAAAAAATATTTTAATAAAAAGTTATTAAAATACTAAAAACCATTGATATTTCAAGTTTATGAACCAATTTCATCAAAAATATTTGAAAAAAAAAAATCCTTGATTATAAAAAAATTTACATATTTGGAATCTATAGAGTCTCATCTCTAATGGGTTTCAATTTCATCAAAAAAATTTGCAAAAAAAGTCTTTAGACATATGTCCAAAGTCACTCTTTTCTTGTGACATTGACATGACCTTCAAGTTGCAAGTCAAACTAGGTCCAAAGCTTAGGTTTAGGTCCCCAAGCCTTTTTTTGACATAAAACCCATAGCAAAAATCAGGCCAAAAATTTGAATTTTTAGAAATGGGATCCTTTTTTTTTTTGGTAAAGCCTTCAAGAAATAGGATCTTGTTTTGTACAAAATAGGATCCCAGTTTTGGCTCAAGGCCCTGAAGCAAAAATAGAACTCATTTTCTAAATAATGTGATCCCATTTTTCTTTTTCCCAATTTCAAGTTTTTTTAAGTCTGAAACTTCCACTAGAAGTGGACTCATTTTTTTCTTTTACCCATTTTGCATTAGGTAGTTCATCACACCTTTTCTATATAATCAAGGTGATTATACACGTTTATAACTTACCTCATCATCATATTTGATAGATCCTAATATCAAGAAAGCTCATTTTTATAGGTGGTCTTGGGTACAGAGATAATCTTCAACTCCTACATGGTATCAAAGCCATTGACATGCAAATTCCTTCCTATATTTGAGGGTAGAGCTATTACTAGTGATAGGTCTTGGTAGATTTTAGTAAGGTTGAGTATGCTCTTCTCTTGCACCATTTGGTGATATGGAGAATCAAAAAAACTTGAAAAAACACAGGTTTTGGAGGTTTCCTTTCAGTGGGTTTCTATTGTAGGTTAAATTTGGCACATGTTGGAGGTATTGGAGGGTGTCAAATAAAGTCAAGATTGGCTTTCATTTCATCAAAATTTGATATATTTTTCCTGATCTACAAGGTTTGAATTTGGGAGGTGGCTACTAGATCTGAGAGGTAGTTGATTTTTTAGAGCACTTTGGGCCAAATAAACCTTTCCATAACATCTAGAAGGTCCATAAACCCTAATATCACCTATCAAATCATCAAAATTAGAAATTTTTTCCCTAGGACCTCAAAGGTTTTTCTAAAAATTATTTCCAAATTTGGCTGCACAACTGTACGAAATCTGTATATAGTATAATACCGTATGGTTGGTGTGTAATTGTAGGTGTCAATGTCGAGTACAGTGAGCATAGGTTGCAAAGCATATTTGGTAGAATATTTTTAACTTGTTCCAATTTTGTGTCAACCTATAGTCAGGTTGTCATTAGCTCTATACCTCATAATGACCAGTACAAAATTTGATAGAATTAATATGCTTTAATTTTAATTTTTTTGTTAGATTTTTGGTCTCTAGTTTTGCAAATAGTTACTCCCGCTAGCTCTAGGCACTAACACCTAATAGGTAATGTGGGCATCCATCACCGAGCAAAAATAGTGCCACCTCTGGCCGCCACCTACCCATTGCTCTGTCACCAACAATATTTTTTATTTTCAAACTACTTAGCCAACGCTCCCATTGAGGACGTGTCGCTAGCCCCCAAGGAGCTTATATTTTCCCTAAGAGCCCAAATTGGACAATTTTTTTCCTCAGAGAATAGCTTTTCAGAAGAATATTAAAATTTTGCAAATGAGATATTGAAGGAAAGTTGTTTTCACCTACTTTGTAGTGGTGCAAGTCATTCTAAGGTCAAAATTCCATTTTAGACCTCTGAGCTCATAAATTTTTGCTTGAATATATGTTTTTCATGATTTTTTCAATATCAAAAAGGTATTGAGGAACTCTATCATTATGCACATACATACTTTTTTTAGTTTCTACCCCATGTATCATTTATTTAGATTTTGGCATATTTGTATTCTAGTTAATTACTTGCACATCTTGACTCCTAGAGAGGGTTTGTCTTTTTGGGAAGGATTCATTTGTACTATACTTAATATTTGGTGGTTTCTAATTATTGTTGGAGGTTAATATATTTGTAATAGTTCATTATGGGGTTTTCATTTCAACCTTGTTTGATTATGTTGAAAAGGGGAAACTATAAACAATGGAGAAATTTCATCAAATACATCTTTGTTGTTTCATTTTTTATGACATTTGTATGGTCTTGTTCCCCCTTCTAGTACTAATATGAAGAAATTTTCTTGGAGTTACAAAAGGGATAATGTCTTAGGATTCATTGTAATGCGTGTTGATGATGAAATTTTGTATGATATTATTGATTTTGAGTGTCCTCGTGCTCTTTGGACTTAAATTTGTGAGACATATGGAGATCCTGATACTCAACCATACCTAGATAAACTTGTTTTAAACTATCTTGTGCTTCTTCATTTTTCAGAAAGTATACCCTATGATTATGATATCATTTAGGAGTTTGAAGATTTCAAGTACTTCAAATCTTTAGATGAGGACATGATGAGGTTTCTTCAAATGCTCCTTCTTCTCCTTTAGAGACAATTATTGTACCTCCATACCTTCATTGATTCCTTGTGCATAATAATTGATTGCAGCTCCCATCATTGATTTTTAGTAGGACAATTCATTTTTATTGGTGATTCATTCCAATAGGTATCCCATTGTCTTCTTGATTAGGATTCCTATATATCAGACATTGCATCTTTGTTTGTCAAATCTCACATTTCATATTTGGAGGACACATTTGAGGGGTTATCTCTCCTCTTTGATGACAATAATTGCACCACTATTGTCAAACCATCTTTTTCTTTGGATCTTGTTCAACATTAGTTTCACAACATATTGGTTTGTCACTTTCTTCATTGATTAGGCATGCACTTGATTTGATTGCGGCATCATCATCTTCAGTGCACAAGGTGACACCTAAGTAGATTTTAGAGACAACATTATACATATTTATGCTTCTTCCTTTCAATTCCTATCTGGAATGGGAAGCATTCTTTCATTTGTACTTGGTTTTATTTCTTCTAAAATGGAGAAAAAAAATTTGTCGACATTGGATCATGTTTTGTCTTCAAACACTTACCATTTTGTAGGAGATTATACATTATGAGGGGACTACATAGTCTCTGTTTTTCCCTCTTATGTGTGGGGAGTGGTGAGTGCTATTGATTGTATATTCATGATGAAAATTTTACTTGGGGGTGCCATTGAGTCCTTCATTCATCATCCTTGTTTATATATTTTCTCTCTTTTGGAGAGTTTTTTTTCTCCTTTTCTTCATTTTTGAGAGATCATTTGTACATGGGTACCTAACATGGCCTTGTAGTCAGGGCCCATCCTTTCACTTTTGCATCATTTGCATAATAATGTTCTCCCTAAGTTGCACTTAAAGAGGGTTGTTGGTGTAAATAGGTCATTTACTTAACTATTTAATTAGTCTCACCTTCTCCACAATGACCTCTAATGACTTGGGATAAAATACATGAACACCACCATTGATTTGAGCATTCAGGCCACACAAAAAGAACTACAATAACATACCATCATCCTCAAATACACTCACATACTACTTAAGCTCAAATAAATGATTCTCATATTGATCAATTGTCATTCCCAACTAGCAAATCTCATGAAACTCATAACACTTATCTACCTATAGTAATTTTATAGATGACATGAATGAAACCTCTTCATGAAATTTTTTCAAGAGATAGTAAAAATATCCAAATTATGTTTTTCCTCCTCTTGGCACCACCAAGTAGAAGAAAATCCTTTCAAGTACATAATGACACCAAGCCTTGCTTTTGCTACCATAGGGGTGCATCACAAAATAATGATCTAAGGCCAATAACCAGTTCTATACTTGATAACCCCTAATTGATCCCTCAAAAGTATGTGGATTGGTTTGAAAGAGATCTCTCATACGCCCTACTAGCATACCATCCACATTTACTACATGAATATCCCCTCCATGGGGTGGATCCTACTCAACCTCTCTCTAATATGGAATGATGAGGGCTCCTAGAGCACTCTCTCACTAACCCAAGGCTACTCCTCCTATGAAGGATGAAATACATTGAATGGGAAAACTCATAACGAGGACCCAATCTCTAACTTAGTTAAAAAAAATCTAGCTAGATCATATGTTTGACCAAAATTGACTTTTAGTTATAAATACTTAATTCATTTATGTTGATAAGTTGGCCAAAAGTGTGACACAAATTTTTACATTTATCTAATAGAAAGTCACACCCTCAAATTCTACGTAAGATTAAGTACAAACTAAAGATGAAAATAAACAAAAGGCAAAGCTTGATCAATATTAAACATAAATAAAATTGTTAAGTAGCGAGAACAGTCTTGGTGGGAGGGATCATAATAATTAGGCTTACCCTACATATCAATGAGATAGTAACATTATCAATAGGTTCCTAGCTAGTTAGAGCACCTTCTTCCTTGTGATCTACTAGAGGCTATTGAGCACAAACATGAAACTTGTTAGAATCCGGCTAGCCAAGAGAACATTTCTTATGATAAGATGGAAGGTGGTCAAAACAGTTGAGACCATCCACTAGAATGTGACCCCGACAATCTTGCAACTGAGAGACTTGAGATTAGGATCCATAATCTTATTTGGTAGTTTGATTGTGATCATATTTTCACCCAAAAGGGTTATAAGAAAGTAGGGGTTGGTACTTTGGAAATTATACAAGTATTACCCTAATGATATAGAAGCTCTTGCAAACACACAACTCCTAGTGCAACTTTGCAAGCATGCACCTAAATTTGTATAAGTACATTAGCTTAAACAACACACTCTAAGCTTTGACTTGCTTAGATGGATCGTATAAAATCACACTAATAGGTGGGCTCTACTAGAGAAGCTAGTGCAATATTAGATGAGCCATCTAAGCAAGTCAAAGCTTAAAGTGTGTTGTTTAAGCTTAACACATCAAAACTTGACCAAAAAATAGCATTTCATTTCTATCTTTCTAAATATTGAAAAGAATTTTCACCTTAATAACATGTAAATCTAAACAAATCTAAATGGGAGAGGAAGTCAATTTTTCAATAGCACTAAAAAATTTGAAGAAATTGTTTGTCTAACTCTAAAGTTTTAAAATTAAAATAATAATAATAAAAAAATAAAAAATAAAAAAATAAAAATAAATAACAAATAATAAATAATAAATAATTTTAAACTTGAACAATTCTAATTGTCCAAAAAAGGAAATCATATTCATTATGTACCTTTTATTGTCAATAGAACTTTAAATCACATAGCAATTTGAAATTTAGGAGAAAATTTTGACGATTCAAAATTCTTGATACATTGTAAGCCTAGGATTTCAAACAGATTATGCCTTTGGTTGTAGGTTTTTATTACTTGAAAAAATAGGAAGGTTGCCTAACACAAAAAACCAAGAGAAGACCACAGCCACCAGCCTAGAGCCAGCACAAGCTAGCGAAAAAACCAACACAAAAACTAACCTAAAAACTTTAAAGTATTAGCAACCTCACCTTCCAGGTTGCACATACCTTGGATACCCTTGTTTAGAGCCTAGATTTCCTATTACATCGAATCAGCCTTTCTCTTTAGGTGAGCTCTCATCCTCTTTGAGATGCTAGCTTCCTCAATCTTGATTTTCTCCTTATCAGCATCCAGATCCACCACCATAGAACCCTTTTGGAAATTATTTGTTTTCTCAACCATAGTGCTCATGAAAGTGGCATTATGTTTAGCAATTCTATGATTTTGCTCCATGATAGTTTTCATAGTGTCCTTGATTTTTCTCAATTCTCCCTCTAGAACCTTAATCTTAACCTCATAATCCTTCTTCATCCTATCTATAAGCTCAACATTTTGTTGAAGGCTCTTGGCCATCAACCTCATTTTCTCCTCAATACACACAACCTCAATAGTATTTTGGGTAACTCCTTTAGCTATCATTTCTTCCAACTTACTAGTGAGAGCCCTATTTTTTAAGTCGAGGTCCTTTATCTCATGAAAAACCCACCTCATAATCCTAAAATAATCAACAGCCCCATTTCTAGCTATAGCTAAAAGATCATCAGGAAACTCTCAGTCGAGCTTAAAGTAGTGGTCTTCAAGTTAAGATTACTAGGGAATCTAGGTCTATTTTCTCTATTGGTGGCAGGGTAAGAGGTATAGGACTCCTCACTGGCTTTGGGGGCTTCACTTTTATCCTTTGTGGAGTCCTTAGAATAGGAGACCAGTTTGTTGGCAGGGGGGTCCTTATTCTTTAAATTCTCTTTATGAGTAGAGCCAATGGGGATTTTCATAGGGCACACTTTTTTGGTCAACGGCTTTCTCAGCAGTGTTTTCTTGTCCAATTTTTTGGGAGAGGGAGGGTTTTCCTCTTTCCAATCAGGGTCGTAGTTATCTTTTTCCCCAAACAAGTTGTTATTAGTATCATAATCTTCAGAGGCTGAAGCCAAGATAGGGTTAGAAAAAGCTGACATGTTTTTAAAATGTTCATAAATAAGCTGAATGAGGCTATTATGCAAGATAGGATACTTCCTAGGGTTCCTTTTATGATCTTCCATGCTTTTATTCAAGGAGCAGTATAGATAGTGAGGGAATGAAACCCTTACCTTATGACAAAAATGATTGAGGAGGGAAAAATTATATCCATAAATTCTGGTAAATCTGCAATCCAGTGTGATGTATTCTATTATAATTATGAGCACTTTCCTCCATAACGCCTTGATTGAATCAACATCAAAGTAGCTACTGGAAATTTTGATCAACTCTTTCTCTTCCTTGTCTTTTTTGGGAAACGTAATAACAACCTCGTTAGAAAAAAAATTGTCATAGAAGAACTTCATCCCTTCAATCGAAAGACCAGTGACCTCCCCAATGAGATTCTCATCCACACTAACCATCCTACCAAACAAAAAAATTTCTCCATTCCTCCATTGTTTAGCAAAATACGCAGTAGCTTTTGGGTTAGGACCGTGAAGCTTTTTGATGAATAGGATAAGCCCACCATGCACGATTTGCCTCCAAACCTTCAGATTTTGCTTGTGCATTTCATAGCCAGTTGGCTCCACTATTTTCCTACTTTCCCCCAATTTCACATTCACCTCACTTGCGTTGCTAGCAGAGCTAATACCCTGAATCAAAATGCAGCAGCCAAACCAAAGCACCCACAAAATGTGCCAGTTCTTACATAGATAGTAGAGTTAATAACTGCGGCCCCACCAAATCCTATGATGACTTTGTACTTGGCCTTATTCTCCTTCATCATAAATTTTTTTGGAAACTTCCCCATGAATAATATCATACTCAATCAAGGCTCTTATGTCAACTCCCAATTCATTGAGGTTCTTACACATATTATACCCTTTTTGTTTAACTCCCTCAACAAAAAAGTCGGCCACACTGTTGGCTTACCTAAAGGCATGAGTAACTCTAACTTTATCAAATTTGGATAAAAGAGTCTTAGCATCTTCGATCCAACATTTAATGGACCACGAGGGAGGGGATTTACCAAGGATGAAATCAATAATGTTTTTAGAATCACCCTCTAACCAAATATTTTTAACATTCATTCTACTTGCAAGGTTGATAACCTAAAAATCCCCTATGGCTTCGGCCACATGATTAGACTGAGTACCTAAGGAGATGGCCACCGCTGCAAAAAATTTACCATTTTAATCCCTTATTGCTCCCCCACTTCCAGCTAAACCTGAGTTACCCTTTGCCACCCCATCAAAGTTTGCTTTTGTCCAGTCTCTAGGTAGATAACTCCAACACACGCCTACATGGTCCTTTTTAGCTGGTTTTGTGGCCTTTGACATATCACATTTGATGTTCCAATCCTTAGCCATCTTAAGGTCGTAGGAAGAACAAACCACAACTTCCCTCATATTCTCCTGATGGGGTATGATATTGAAATTTTCCACAATTAATCTAAAAGTTTTCTCATACACAATGTTCTCCAAGGTTTCCTTTTTCCTAAAGATTCTATTATTTTGTTCCTTCCACACACCCCAAACTATATAAGGGAAATTAAAAGCCCATAATCTTCAAATAGAAGGATTCAGAGAAGGAGAATTCCACTGGATGAAAAAGTCTTCGATAGAATTAGGAAAAACCCATGAAAAATTCTAGAGAGCCAGAAATCTTCTCGAAATTGCTGCCACATATGGACAATGAAGAAATAAATGGTTGGTAGTTTCTAAATTTTCCTTACACAGGTAGCATCGGTTAGGGATTTGAAAACCATGCTTGTAAAGATTGTCTATCATGAGCACTTTATTATGAAGAAGGATCCAAAAAAATATATTAACTTTGGGAGTCAGATGTTTTATCTAGGCTTTGGCCCAAAAGGGAGAGGGGGCATGAGAAAGGGACAACAAAGAGACAGCTGAAGAAACAGAGTAGCTACCCAAAGGGTTAGCTATCCAAATTAAGAGATCATCCTGCTGAATCGATCTCATCCTAACAACCATCAAAGAAGATTAAATCAAAACAAGATCTGAGCTAATATGGAGTAGATTCACCCAACCCCCATTTCTCCAATAATCCTTAACAAGAGTACCAAAAGTAGCTTTTCAGGTATCATCCCACCTATTAAATCTTTCATCAGAAATAAGGGGCACCTTTAATAATCATCTATTCTCCTAGAACCTAGCTTAATTTGTTATATCAACACATAAATTTGTCTTTTTAATATTTCATTTAAAATTTAACTATGGTATTTTTAATAGTTGAAGAAAAATAATCTCAATATCTTTTGGAAATCATAAATACTATAATTAATACCAAAATTTTTGCTATAAAACCAACATTATTATTTAAAATGTAAATTATATTTGACTTTAAATGATAATGAATTTTTTTGACAATCATTCACATTTAATGAGAAACTATAGGATATTTATTGTGGCCATGTTTTATATTTGTGATAGGATTAACTATTTATATGAAATACACAGATGCATATGCATTGTTACCACAATAGTTGTAGACATAGAAACATAATTTATTTTCATTGTGACAACAATACTTGTTTACATGAGTACCTTATTTTATAAATGACACACCTATGTTGGATAGTTATGATATTTTATACAAAAAAATATATTTATTTCACTTGTTAATGAATGTAGTTATGCATTTTTATATAACATTCATATGTTCTCAAATGTTCAAGTATGTCTCCTAAATTAATAGTATTTAAAATATAATGTCATTTCACGCAAGATGTTTAAGGATGACATTCTGGGTAGTCTCAACGAGGTGCTTGAGGCTGCTATAGTAGGTATTGGAATTCCTCATCCTTGAGATTTGGATCTTATAGACATCCCTAGGGATGTGGTGAAATATTATCCATTCTTGTTGGATATCGGTGGGGCAAACATGTTGTTGCACCATGAGTGGGCAATGATTGAGGCAGATTATTTGAAGAGGATTTTGCATCTGGTTCTTGTAAAAGAGTTCGAGTGGGTGTCTGAATTTAATGGTTGTGTTTGTGAGCATGACTATATTTAAAAGTTGGAATGTAGTGTTTCTATGTCTAAAATTCAGTATGTAGTGTCTCTATGTATATAAATCGGTATTACAAGTAGGGTTTAATAGGAATTCTAAGTTGTTTTTTTTACAAAGATATCTAGTTGATCTAGGCCCTACGTGGTCATTTTTGGGCTATAATCAATAACGTAATACTCAGTATGGTACTTGGGTCTGGGGTTCTTTTGGTGTCTGAAACATGAAGTCTATGCATGTCTACCAATGGTGTGCCTATACAACAAAATTGTAACCCCTCTTTTTTTGGAAATCAATATAATGCTATCTTATGTATCAAAAATAAATTTAAATACTATTTCTATTTGTTAATATTAAGTAGATAAAACAAATAAATAATATATATTTATGATTAATTAAATATATGATAATAATTATTAATATTTTCTTTTTACATTAATTTATAGTTATTGCATTAATTAATGTTTTTGATAATATAAGTTGGTGCAGTACCCTTAACATGAAGAGCCCAAAGGGTCATAGTTGAATTATAATTATAGTAAAATAAATGGTTATGAAGGTTGAGAAAATTTAAAATGATTAAATAGAAATAAGAACATAAAAAATATCATTACAAAAGAGATACTCATATTATTTACAAACAACAATTAATTAAAAATAATATTGTAATATAAACAAGGTCGCAATCTTGCAAAATTCCTACCAAATGTTGATAAGACATTTTTATTCTTTGATAAATAGACAAATTGAAAGAAAATTTGTTATTATTAAACTAAGGTTAAGCGTGGAACCATTGAGCATTTTCTAAATTGTTATCTATGTTTCTACTATCTTTGACATTATCATCCCAACTAGTGGCTATAAATCTAGTGGGGGCATTATAATAGGCAATCTAACAAAATGGTATACTAGAAAAGGTTTTTCTCTTGCTCCCTTTGCTACTATCTTGATCCTTTATTGGTTCTATTGGTTCTAGTAAGAATCAATTTTGTTATAGAAATTACTTGAATTTCAGATATGCAACTCTACTATGAAGGTTTGTGTGCATGTAAAATTTTAATCACTAAAAAAACTAATATTTTATGAAAAATATAACTTGAAAATATTGAATACTATATATACATCTAACCCTCAATATCTATCTCTCTTTCATTCTATCTCTTTAACTTTCTCACCGTGTCTCTTTTTAACTTTCTCACCCTATCTCTCTTTATATGTATATATATTCTCTCTCCCCTTATATATTCCTCATCTTTTTCTTTCTTTCTTTCTTTCTTTCTTGTATTTCTATATCTTTTTCTCCCTCTCTATCTCTTTATTTCTTTTTATTTTTAATGTGGAGTGATTTTGTAAATAAAAACAACTCAAATAATTATTTTTCAATATTTTAATTTATTGATTTTTTTATTAAGAACACCTCAAATAATTAATAGCAATAATTTTTTAATATTGTAATCTATTAATTTTTTTGACTAAACAAATTAGAATATATACATAAAAAATCAAAATATATCTACTAGTTTATTTCATAACTATTTTTATTTAGCAAGAACTATTTAAGAATTGTTTTATTTATTTATTTTATAATTTTATTTATTTATTTTATTTTTCATTCACATTTACATCATCACCATATAATATATTTTTTTCTTAAATTATATGTTTACTTTGTTTATTTTTAAAACTATAAATAAATTTTTGATTTAAGAAATTAAACTTCAATTTTATTTTAATTTAATTGTAAATTAAAGATCTGTCAATAATATATTTTAATAATTTTAAGAAGTTAATAACTTTTTCACTAAATTTTAGCAAATTTCAAAATACATAATACATATTCATTTCAAAAAGCTTGTAATGTATTTATAATTAAGAATGTTGGAGAATTTTTTAATTCAAACTTTTAAGTGCATTTATTAAATTAACATACATGTTTAACTATACCTTATTCTATATAATCATAATTATAAAGATAAAATAAAATTAAACATATTTTTAAATTTAACCAATAAAAAGTATATTTTTTTATATTTTTCTCTTCTAACCCTAATATTTACCCTAACTCTAATTCTAATGATAATTCTTTTGAAATTATAATATTTAGAATTATAAATATGATTTAATTAATCATTATAAAATTACGACCATAATTTATTATTTAAATTATAATAACCTTAATGATTATTTAATAAAAAATTAAAGTAATTATTAATTAATATTAAGATTATAATATAATTTGATTCAAACATTTTTTGTTATTTTTTGTTATTTTAAATTTCAAATTAAAATTAATATATTAGAATTATATTTATATATATTGTAACTCTAAAGTTAAACAATTATTTAATAAAATAATCTATATGATTTTAATTCTAATTAAAAAATAAATTTATTTTAATTAATTTTATGCATTAATTATATCTAATAATTAAAATAACTAATTATAACTTATGAAATGTCATATATAAATTATTAAAATTTGAAAATTAAAAAAAAATATAAATAAAACCTCAACTATTCAATAATTAAAATAATAATAATTTTATATTATGTGATTATAAAAATAATTTATTTTATTTTTATGACTTATAGTAAAATTTATATTTTAAATAAATTTAATTTTAAAGTTAAATGTATAATTTATATTTTTTTATTTTTTAGAATAATAATTATTTTTAAAAAAAATGAAAATACTTTAATAATTTCTAAATAATAATTATATAATATTTTAAACACAAATTAATTAAATTTGTATATTAAAATAATATATTTAAAACACATCATAGAATAATATTAAACTTCCAAACACAAAATCATATAAAAATGAGGGAATATTTTCCATCGTGAATATTTATGCAAAAATGGAAACAATTTTATTGTAGGCTAGAAAAACTATCAAAAAAGTTAGTCTATGTTTCAATTAGAAATAACCTTATTATGCCTCCAAACAATGATAATCTCTTCCCATATTTTGCATCACTATAAATATGACCAATAAAAATGGAGGAATTATTATATTTTATTTACTTAGCATAAAAAGTGTGCTAAAACATTTAAATAGATTGTATGAAAAGAAAATAAAGAATTTGATTGGCTGAAATTAAAACATTTAAATCCTATTGCTATAGTTCCATGACAGGAACCAAAAAGAATTTGATTGGATAAAATAAAAACTTTTACTCACTAGTTAAAATTTACCCCATCTTCATGGCAGGAACTAATAATTGTCACAACAAGCCATTATAGAAGCATCCCATTTTTCTCACCCATATTGATTTGAATGAGCATGGTTGTTGTCCTTCCTACTCGGATATGTCTTTCCCACCAAGATGCACGTTGGTTGTGGATCTCACTGTTGATTCTCTTGCTTCAAGCTTTGTGGATGTCCCTGCCCATAAACCTCCTTTTGTGGATGTTGTTGTGGTTTCCCCAGTTACTAAAAAGGGCTTTGAACTACATTCATTCACTGATATTGTACAAATCAACAAGGTTGGGGAGGGCTCTGTGCAACCTTTACGGTGTACAAATGCTACTCCTATTATTTCCCTCTAGGTAAGGACTTATCTGTAAACACATTCATTTCTACTCTAAGATTGCCCTTATCTACAAATTTTATCATTGGTGGCGTTCCCTCCCTAATCTGCACCAATATATATCTATACATTTGTTCCCATTAGTGGAGGGTTCAATGGAGATTTATGCTTCTACAAGAGTTTTCTTTGTTGTTGGGTTTTGTTTTACCAAGGATAGACAAACTATTTTAGATTATGGTTCGTGGGAATGGGATTCTCACCCCCTATCCATGAGGCCTTGGGTTCATTCCTTTAACCCTTTAAAGGAACCCATTGATATGGTACCTTTTTGGGTAAGATTGTCTTATCTTCCTTTACAGTTCTTGTGCCTCTCTGCTTATCAAGGAATAGGTAATGCTCTTGGCAGGTTCTTGAAAGTGGATATTGCTTCCAAGAATTTTACTCACACCTCCTTTACTCAGATTTTGGTGGACGTAGATTTGTCCAAGGCTTTACTAGGTGAGGTAGTGTTCCAAGTTAATGGATGGTCTTAGTCCCAATTGGTGGATTATGAAGGAATTTCGTTTTGTTACAAATGTTTTGCGATTGGTCACTTGGATTGTGACTATTCTCGTGGTTCCTGTTTTGTTTCATCCTCTACCTGGTGGAAGAATTCTCCTCTTGAACATTTAAGAGTGTACCCTGCTACATAATCTTCTTTTGATGGCAATGATTCAAGAGACCCCTCTCCTTCTACACGAATGAATATTCTTGTGGCTTATGTTGTGTTGTCTCTAGATAAGGCTACTCCTAATGTTGTGTGTGTTGCCTCCCCTTAGGCCCCTATTGCCCCTAATCTAAAGAATATTCTTGTTGTTGATGGCGTTGCTCCTCCTATGGATTTAGCTAGGTTGTTTTTGGATATGGCTACTCCTTCTACTATGTGTTCTGCCTCCATTGAGGCCCCTACTTCTCTCATGCTAAAAAAGGATGGATTAACTTCAAATCTTTCTACTTCATTCTTGGATGTGGACACTTCATTCGATGAGCTTCTTTTATTCCACTTGTTAGTTACTCTAAATGGGATTCTTAGCCTTCTAATCTAACCATTTCTAATCATGTTTCTGATTTAGTGTGGACAATTGTGAATCAAAAGAAGAATTCTAAGAAGGTCATTGTTTCATTTTTAACAATGTTGATGGTTCCTACTATAGTGCTAGAGTTGTGCCTCTTTAGTTGCATCTAGGTTGTTTCTTATTGGTGGCTCCCCTTTGCTACTAGTCTTTTTTTGTTCTACTTTCTGTGGCCTTTTGGCATGTTTTTCTACCATTGTTGCCTATTCTTCCTTGTTCTTTTGGAAATGAGAACAATTTATTGTTTCTATTTCTTGTTGTTGTGATTCTTTGTATTGCTATGCTTATTGCTAAATCTTTTTTGCTATAAAAGGGATCAAGGCCCTTTCAAAATCCCTGAGATGTAGGTAATATACAATAAGCAAAGAGGGATCGTAGTTGTTAGGGAGTAGTGATTGTATGAATATGATAGGATTTTTTAATTTATTTTTAAATGTGGACTGGTTTTTATCTATTTATAATTAATGTTTGAAGGTGTGATTCATCATTTAATTTGTTACATTAGCATATTTAATGAGAAGTGTGTAAAATTTGTGTTTTTAATATTCCACTTAAAATTTAATTATGGTATTTTTAATAGTTGAACAAAAAATAATCTCAATACCTTTTGGCAACCATAAATCTTTGTTATCTCCAACATTTATATCCAACACAAAGGGACCAATAATTAATACAAAAAACTATTTGTTGTTATAAAACCAACATTATTATTTAAAATGTAAATTATATTTGACTTTAAATGATAACAAAACTTTTTGACAATCA
The DNA here is from genome assembly GCA_007258455.2 of Sequoia sempervirens. Classification (NCBI taxonomy): domain Eukaryota; kingdom Viridiplantae; phylum Streptophyta; class Pinopsida; order Cupressales; family Cupressaceae; genus Sequoia; species Sequoia sempervirens. The sequence goes on from VDFB02193867.1 coordinate 663,689,486, forward strand.
TTTACATTTAATGAGAAAGTATATGACATTTATTGTGGCCACCTTTTATATTTGTGATAGGATAAACTATAAATATGAAATACTCAATGCATATGAATTGTTACCACAATAGTTGTAGACATAAAAATATAATTTATTTTCACTGACAACAAAACTTGTTTACATGAGCACCTGATTTTATAAATGACACACCTATGTTGGATAGTTATGATATTTTATACAAAAAATATATTTATTTCACTTGTTAATGAATGCATTTCTGAATTTTTATATAACATTCATATGTTCTCAAATGTTCAAGTATGTCTCCTAAATTAATGGTATTTAAAATGTACTGTCATTTCACGCAAGATGTTTAAGGATGACATTCTGGGCGGTCTCAATGAGGTGCTTGAGGCTGCTACAGTAGGTATTGGAATGCCTCATCCTTGAGATTTGGATCTTATAGACATCCCTAGGGATGTGGTGAAATATTATCCATTCTTGTTGGATATCGGTGGGGTAGACATGTTGTTACATCATGAGTGGGCAACGATTGAGGAAAATTATTTGAAGAAGATTTTGCATCTAGTTCCTGTAAATGAGTTTGAGTGGGTGTTTGAGTTTAATGGTTATGTTTGTGAGCATGACTATTTTTGAAAGTTGGAATGTAGTGTTTCTATGTCTGAAAGTTAGTATGTAGTGTCTCTATGTATATAAATCGGTATTACAAGTAGGGTTTAATGAGCATTCTGGGTTGTTTTTTGACAAAGATATCTAGTTGATCTAAGCCCTACATGGCCATTTTTGGGCTATAATCAGTAACATAATACTTAGTATGGTACTTGGGTCTAGGGTTCTTTTGGTGTCTGAAACATGAAGTCTATGCATGCCTGCCATTGGTGTACCTATACAGCAGAATTGTAACCCCCCTTTTTTTTAAATCAATATATAATGCGATCTTACATATCAAAAATAAATTTAAAAACTATTTTTGTTTGTTAATATTAAGTAGATAAAATTAAAAAATAATATATATTTATGATTAGTTAAATATTATGATAATAATTATTAATATTTTCATTTTACATTAATTTATAGTTATCGCATTAATTAATATTTTTGATAATATAAGTTGGTGCAATACCCTTAACATGAAGAGCCCAAAGGGTCATAGTTGAATTATAATTATAGTAAAATAAATGGTTATGAAGGTTGAGAAAATTTAAAATGATTAAATAGAAATAAGAACAATAAAAATATCATTACAAAATAGATACTATATTATTTACAAACAACTATTAATAAAAAATAATATTGTAATATAAACAAGGTCACAATCTTGCAAAGTTCCTACCAAATGTTGATAAGACATTTTTATTTTTTGATATATAGAAAAATTGAAAGAAACATTGGTATTATCGAACTAGGGTTAAACATGGAACCATTGAGAATTTTCTAAATTGTTATCTATGTTTCTACTATCTTTGAAATTATCATCCCAACTAGTGCCTATAAATCTAGTGGGGGAATTATAATAGGAAATCTAACAAAAAAGTATACTAGAAAAAGGTTTTTCTCTTGCTCCCTTTGCTACTATCTTTTCTTACTTTGCTACTCGAAATGGCTCCACATCTTGATCCTTTATTGGTTCTAGTAAGAATCAATTTTGTTATAGAAATTACTTGAATTTCAAATATGTAACTCTACTATGAAGGTTTGTGTGCATGTAAAAATTTTATCACTAAACAAACTAATATTTTATGAAAAATATAATTTGAAAATATTGAATACTATATATACATCTAACCCTCAATATCTATCTCTTTCATTATCTCTTTTAACTTTCCCACCCTATCTCTCTTTAAATTTCCCTCCCTCCCTCCCCCTCCGTCTCCCTCCCTTCCTTCCTTCCTTCCTTCCTTCCTTCCTTCCTTCCTTCCTTCCTTCTTTCTTTCTTTCTTTCTTTCTTTCTTTCTTGTATTTCTATATCTTTTTCTCCCTACCTAACTCTTTATTTCTTTTTATTTTTAATGTGGAGTGATTTTGTAAATAAAAGCACCTCAAATAATTAGTTTTCAATATTTTAATCTATTGATTTTTAATATTGTAATCTATTATTTTTTTTGACTCAACAAATTAGAATATATACATAAAAAATTAAAATATATCTACTAGTTTATTTCATAACTATTTTTATTTAGCAAGAACTATTTAAGAAATGTTTTATTTATTAAGAATTATTTTATAATATTATTTATTTTATTTTAGTTTTCATTCACATTTACACCATCACCATATAATATATTTTTTTGTTCTTTTATATGTTTACTTTGTTTATTTTTAAAATTGTAAAGAAATTTTTTGTTTAAGAAATTAAACTTCAATTTTATTTTAATTTAATTGTAAATTGAAGATCTATCAATATATTTTAATAATTTTAAGAAGTTACAACCATTTCACTAAATTTTAACAAATTTCAAAATACATTTAATACATATTCATTTCAAAGAACTTATAATGTATTTATAATTAAGAATGTTGGAGATTTTTTTTTAATTCAAACCTTTAATTGCATTTATTAAATTAACATATATGTCTAACTATACCTTATTCTATATAATCATAATTATAGAGATAAAATTAAACATGTTTTTAAATTTAACCAATAAAATGTATAATTTTTTATATTTTTCACTTATAACCTTAATTTTTACCCTAATCCTGATTCTAATGATAATTCTTTTGAAATTATAATATTTAGAATTATAAATATGATTTAATTAATCACTATAAAATTAGGACCATAATTTATTATTTAAATTATAATAACCTTAATGATTATTTAATAAAAAATTAAAGTAATTATTAATTAATATTAAGATTATAATATAATTTGATTCAAACACATTTTTTTATTTTTTTGATTATTTTAAATTTCAAATTAAAATTAATATATTAGAATTATATTTATATATATTGTAACTCTAAAGTTAAATAATTATATAATAAAATAATTTATATGATTTTATTTTTTTAGTATGTAAAAGACAAATTGTATTAATGATCAGAATTCAATTTACAATTGTCAACTGAACACAAAGTGTCTGTATCCAGGGGACTCCAGTCAGGCTAGTATTAAGGCATAAAAAGCTCGACCTCCACCTTAAAGCTTCACTTTCACTTGCTGGGAACACGTGGGCTAGAGCTAACCCCACATTTAGCTACCATCGCCAAAGATGACCCACTAAGAAAGGTGGAGTAATATGCCGATGCTCAGGAATGCAATCAGGTAACTCTACAAGGGAGGAATACTGTGCTCTTAAGGCCATCCGCACCATCATTTGCTAGCTTATCTGCTTCAACATTTGCTTCTCTGAAGATGTGTCTGATCTCAAAACATGAAAGACCATGCAGTGCCTCCAGAGCCTCTTCCAGTATTGGTTGGAGCTTCCAATTGTCGAGCTTTCCAGACTTCAATTCTTATACTATCACCATTGAATCGCCTTCCACCACCACCCTTGACAGTCCCAGCTCTTTGCAAAGGTAGAGGCCCCATATCAAACTTTGCATCTCTGCCACCGTATTTGTGCCCTCAGGCAATGGGATTGATCGTGTAGCCAGAGTTTGACCTTGAGAGTTCCTGATGATGCATCCAGCCCCAGAAATGCCTCGATTGCCTCTCAATACATCGTCGAAGTTCAGTTTGAACCAGCCTTCTTGGGGTGGCTGCCACACCACACTCAAGCGGTTTGGAGGCTTCCTCTCATGCTTCACTTGTCCTGGCTTAGGAATCGTCAAACAAAGCCAGCTTTTCCTCATTTGCGCATCCCATTCTGTGAATTGAATATCTTCTCCTGATCTTAACATTATTTTGTTGTTTGTTGCCTCGACTATGGTAGCTTCAAGGCAACAGACAAAAGTGGGAAAGCTTCAAGCTTTATTAGTGAAGAGCCTCATGTTCCTTTCCTTCCACAGCTCCCACACCATGAGAGATGGGCAGAGCTTCCAAAGCACATTGTATAGGGATCCTTTCTTAAGTACTGGCCAGTAGTAGAAAAGTGACAAGATGTCGTTTGGTAATGCACATGACCATCCCAGTTTGGCACATAGCCATCTCCAACATGCCTGCGCAAAGGGACAACTCACCAGTATATGATTAGCATCTTCTTCTACCTTCCTACATAACACACACCATGATGGGCCTGCATAGCCCAATTTCCTGAATTTGTCTGTTGTCAAAATCTTGTTCTGCATTGCTGCCCAGGTGAAAGTGTCTGCCTTTGGGAGGCAAGATTTACTCCAGTAGAGCTTTAGTGGTAACGTGGATTTTCTCTCCTCTGCATAAAGGGATATATAGCCTTCTTTGGGTCTATAGTTCCCTGTCTTCGAATTAGCCCATATTAGTTTGTCCACTCCCAGTCTGATCTGTATACTTCTCTTTTTTAGAATATCCAACAAAACTGCCCTATCTGCACCTTGTATATCCACTGTGTTTAGGTATCTCCAAGACCATAACAAGCGCCCGTCACACCACTGTTCACACATATAGTCTCTTACCTTTGAGCCTCGTAGTTGTTGAAGTGTTGCTTTTGTCTGTGCCATTGTGGTAATGCTGTCTATGCTCGGGAAGCCTCCCCAAGAGTCCTCCCAGAAGTTCGCACTCCTACCATCTCTAATGTCCCATGAGAGATGCTTGAGGATGAGTGGTTTGCATGCCTTCATGAAGTTCCAGATTCTTGAGCCTTGTGGGAGGTGGTCTGTCAGCAAAATGCTATTCGAATCTTGGTTTACCAAGTATTTGTGCTGCAAAATCCTTGCCCACTTTGCCTCGCCCTTGGTGTAGAAATTCCAGATCAGCTTAGCGCCCAGGGCTTGGTTCTGTTTTAGGATGTTGTGTATGCCCACTCCACCGTTATTTCTTGCTTTACATACAACATCCCAGGCTATGAGAGGGTATTTCTTTTGTTCTGATGATCCTTGCCAGAAGAATTTCCTCATACCCTAATTTATTGTGGTGGCTTTGCTCTTGGAGAGAGCCAGGTAAGAGAGGAGATATATTGGGATTGCTGAGATCACAGCCTTGATCTTTATGATTCTCCCCACCCATGATAGCCATTTCCCACCCCATGAAGACATGCGGTTTTCCATCTTTTCAACCAGCGGGTCCCATAACCTACAATTGCTGACACCAGTGGCTAGAGGGAGACCAAGGTAAGTGGTTGGTAACTGACCAATCCTGAAGTTGAGCATTCGAGCCACCTTGTGAATCATCCTTTGTGGAGTATTTATGAAAATTTATTTTGACTTAGCCTCACTAACTACCTAGCTTGAGGCCTTACCGAATTCGTTTAGGATGTCTTTGAGGGCCTGAGCTTCTTCCTCTGGGGTGCCAAGAAGTAGAGTATTGTTGATGGACAGAACAACACAACAACATTAAACAAAATATTAATATTCTATTTCTCCTGAAAGAGAAAGACAACATATAGTAATCTAACTCCCAAGGTCCTAGTAGTTGGTTCTCAACTGTGCTGACATTACTCAATGGTCAATGTGATTGTAATATTCAAGGGGCCATTGCTGGTAATAAAGAACAAGAGTGCATAACATCAGGTAGTTTACATTTGAGGGGTTTTAAACAAAAGAAAAAGATGAAACCGAGCTTTAAATCATAGAAACATGAATAAAATCCTTATGTATCCAGACATGCAAATCAACAATGAGTGTTCATTCTACCTAACCACAATTACAACAAGATGCAATCCATAGAATAAACTATGCTACTGCACAAATTCCATAATGCTAATTCAGATATCATCACTATTCACTAAACTTACTTAAAACAAATTGTTCACTCATCATTCAAAATGTAGATCAAAATGAATACAATAACAATTCAACTCATAGATAATCCAATGATATGACCTTGAATCCAGTTCCTTCTATTGATTTTCATCAAATAAAGAACAATTAAGCACAACAAAAAATTGGCGTATGGATTAATCATATATCATTAACATTATCCAAAAATGGATCCAAACTTTTTTAAATCTTGACATGAAAACATATGAGAACTTGTAAAACCGAGCCTTTTACTAAACTATTTAGAGTATCTTTCTAAAAAATTTGAAAATCCTAAATCTAGTTTCTTTTAATCTCCTATTCTCAGGTGGCTGATCTTTCTTCAATTAGCTGACCTTTACAAAGTAGATTCTAATGGTACATATAGAGTTCCATGCTCACGAATTTCTCAATCATAAACCCAGATCCACAATTCATGGAATCAGAACTGAACATAGAAGTGGACCTAAGAACCCCTTTTCAAGGTTGATTACACCATTGTAAGAAGGAGAATCTGATACTTCAAGAAGAAGATAAAGCACACGGATTAGACTTGGAGTAAAGCTTATGTCAGCATCAATAGAAAGGGAAGAAAAGGCAAATGGAATATGATGCCAAGAGTCAATTGCTCTTGCTCTGAAGGCTCCTGAATGTACTCGTCGTAACTAGAGAATACCTACTGAAGAGTATCCAAATCTAGGCCATCCAACCAGTCACCTTCAAATTTGATTCTTTTAAACTCCGCAGAAACCAAACTTTGTGTCTCCTTTAGCTCAATCAGCTCCTTTTTGGCAATTCTTACCTCTTCCCAAATATCCATAAACTAATCAAGTAATAAACTCTCTCCATCATCTCCCTTTTGCATAATTTCCTCAAACCTGCCCCTCTATTTCTCCCTTAGTTTATCCAAAGATAGGCCTTCTTTGTTTGAGGGATCTATGTTGATTATAATGGCTACCACTGCCTCTAACTTAACCATTTGTTGATGCAAGTCCTTGGTCATTTCTCAGACCTCTTCCTGCTACCCATGTATAACTCTAGATTTGTATCTTATGATACTTGCAGTCTTTTCCAAAAAATCTTCATTACCTTGCTCAAGAATTGAATATTCTAACAAGACAGATTTAGGAACTTTGCTAATATCCTTTAGCATTTTAAGATATTCTTTGTATTCACCATCTTGCTTGTCCAAATCTTTACCTTGCTGGTCTAGATCTTCTGCTAACTCAAGAGTAGCTTAATGAATCTTAGAGCCTTCAACAAGAATATCATCAACCTCCCGATTAAGCTTATCCAACCATTTGTCCATCATTCTCACCTTACTTTTTATCTGAATCAAATCATCATCTTCCCTCTTTGTTAACAAGACTGGGAATTTAGGAGATGCAACCTGTTGAGAAATGGGACTAGAAACATCCTTCAAGAAACCATGAAGCTGATCCAGCTGAGCCTTAAGCTCATCTTTCCTTTGCTTGTCCTTGATCATTTGTGTTTTTGTTGAAGAAGCCACAATATCGATCAAGCTCATTTGTTGATTCCTTGTAGGCTTTCCCAAATTTACTGCTCCCAACTGATAATCAGTTATTTGCATGTCATCACGGTTCTTTTCCATTACAGGAATGGCACATTCAACAATGATCTCTCCGGCCTTAGTAAGCCTAGTGGAGTGAAGAACCCGAGACCTTTTCTTTGGCTTCTCTTTTCTAATCTCCTTCATCATTTCTTCCCAATTCAACGGTTGTGGTTGAATAACTGATTTTCTTTCCAAATCCAACTTTAGCCAAGCTGGAGCAATAAGGGTAGTGACTGTCTGGGCTGAAGAGGAAGTAACAGTGGTGGAAGACAGGGGTTGCAACAATGTAAGCTTTGGTTGAGAATCAACCTCCTACACATTTTTTTGATCACCTTGCTCCCCTTCCATTGCTAGCTTTTCGACTTCCTCTCTATCCTTCTGATCTTGTAGCCTCTTCAGGTCCAGCTCCTACCTTAAAATTTCTTCTTCTTCTTTCTTCTTTTCATACATTTCATCTCATTGCCTTTTCAATGTTTCAATATAATCCCATGCTTCCTTGGATTTCTTTGCATATTCATCCATCTCAGCAGCCTCTTGTTCCCTTTTCAGGTGTTCTTGCTCTTCTCTCTTTTTATAGGCCTCCTCTTGTTCCTTGAGTTTAGCTTCAACAACTTCTTTTTCTCTTCTTTGCTAAGCTTTTTCCTCTTCAAGATCATGAATTTTCTGCTGCAATACCAACCTATCCCTTTCTTCTTGAAGTTTGAATTCTTGTTCCTTTTGTTGTTGCTGTTGAGCTAACTCATCAGCCTTCACTTTATCTTCTAACTCCTTTTTCTTGGCCGCCAACTCAGATTGTACTCTAGCCCCTTCTTCTTGTAGCTTAGCTGATGCCTCAGCTTGTGCTTTAGCATCAGCTTCTCTTTTTGCCTCCTCAAAGAGTTTCCACTGATCCTCTTCAGTCAACATGTGTTCAGTGCCTGCATCATCTGTCATATCCAAAGATGTTGATACATGATGCTCTTTATACGAGGGAGTCTTTTCTAAATCTGTTTCTATATTATGTATCTCCACCTCATCCTCCATTTGCCTCAAGGCTACTGCTTCGCCATAAAGAGCTCCCATTGATGATTCATGACCTAACTCTGGTGTATCAAAGGGCTGAGTAGGTGACTCTTTTGTAGCAGATGTAGAAATAGCTTGCTCTGTAGTTATTTCATCTTCATGCACCTCTAAAAAGTCTTGAGGAACCACCTCCTCTTCTTGCTGCTTAGAAGGCAAAAACTCCAAGGGTTCCTTAGGTGCCACCCTTATTTTTACCCTTTTGTACCCCTAGGTGGTACCAGCCTTCCTCTTCTTTGATGATGATGCTTTGGCCTAAATAACCCTTAAACTTACCCATTGGATACTCCTATCAAGCATTGGTCTAACAATCTGCATTATGTTAATTGTCTCATCTGCACTCCAATCAACTGGATCAAGATCCTTTGTTCCAATATTATCTGCATCATATCCACGATCCAAAACTATCCCATCATCAGATAATGTATCAGGAATATCCTCCTTTATCCCAAACTCAATCATGAGTGGGATAGATATCCTTTCATAATTCCTTTTTCATAGATCATAGTCATCCTGCAAGTCCTGCCAAAAATCCTCCAATTTATTGAAGTGCTTCTCAAAGACACTGGGGAGCAAAGCCCTCATCTTCTGCTTTGGATCATAGTATTTCCTAGCAGTGTACAAACCCAACTTCAGGTAAGCTAATTCATCGTAAACAACCTTACCTTCCTGAATGTATGGACAACAAAAGGCTCCTAGCTTCATTGGAAACTTGTGGCACCCAGTCTTATGTTTATTGCTAAAATGGAGGTTGGCATCCAAGGCTTGATAAATAAATTCCATTAAGATGATTTTATCACCACAACACCTGGGTGGCAAATGGGGATGACCATCGAAGCCTGCTAACCTAAAATAAGTGAATGTAGGGTACTGGATAACCCAGTGTCCCCATTCGTTCACAAAAGCCATTGCCTCCCTGCTAAGTCGGTACCCAACATCACCATTAAGTTTATTGATAATGACATAAAGAAAATAATCATTTACCCTTCTATAATATTGCTCTGATGCCTGCAAGGTGAGCTGGTTATAATGCTCCCACACCTTCTTCTGTCCTTGGGCTTCTCCCAATATACCCACTCTTTGAAGTCCAGGAAAGATCCCCACTCGGGCAGCTGCATAGACCACATAGGAGGTCATAAAGAAACACTTGGTTTCTCTCACCCTCATCATTTGATTCTGAATGCTATCAGACACTATCATTGACCAATCAAATTTTTTCCTCCCATCTAAAACAACTTGAATAAAAGGAAACATCCATTCCTTAAATAGTGAAGCATCCCTCTTCCCAAACACCCTAGACAAGAACATAATTATATCTCTAATTTCTTTACTAAAATCCACCCTCTTAGGTTGGTCTGGAAGCTTGGTTAATGATTTCTTCTCCACTCTCATCCAAGTCTTATTCATGTAGAGTCTATTCTTCTCCTTGTTTTCACTGTAAAGCTTCAGAGCATCTACCTCATTTAATTGTCTAGGATTCTTGAGATCAGGCATATGAAACAGGAATTTGATCATTGGGGGTGTGAAGTCAATAATGACATTTCCCTTCACATCCATACACTTCCTAGTAGCGGGGTTATATGCTCTAGCTACTGCAAGAATCAACTCCGGGCATTGAATAGATAGAGGGAAGAGTGCAACATGTGCCAACCCAGACTGAACAATCCTTTATGTCCTTGGTGTGACCTGCTCCTCAGTGAAAGTCTCCTCAAGCAATTCTTCATTGTTGAAAGGACCCAAATTGGTGTCAGTAATATCAGTCCAATCAGAATCAATTTTACTAGCTGTGAGGATAGCCTCCCTATGTTTACATCTCAAGGTATACGAGAGATGTTCCACCTTAATCTTCTTTGGCCTAGGTCCCTACCATGAAGTTTCCCCTGGTTGGCTCCTTTGAGAGGCCTCATCCAATACTCCCGACATCTCTTAATACCTGCAACAATTCCCTATTACTATACAAACAAAGCATCTAAGTTAGTCAATTATATAACCATTGCTCCATCCTCCTAAGATAATACTTAGTCAAACTATTCCTTTACCGGAAGCGGGACCGTAGAAGCATCAGGCATAAACAATGTTTCATATCATCTGGCGGCCCTAGGATCAGAAATGGATACAAAAAAAACAATGTATAAGGCAGGACCGGAACGGGAACTAGACAAAACTATAACAGAGTTGGGGCCAGGATGGGAACCAAAACATGCTCGGAAGCGGGACCGGAATGGGAACTGGAACCAAAAACAAAACATTGTTACCAAGTTCAACCTCCTCCCCAGACCCGGTTCCGACGAAGAGTAAAGACACCGACATCATAAGAAGGAATGGGAATGGATGAAAGACAGTCGGAGTCAGGGCCGGATCGGAAGTCAACCAGAAACAAAAGATAGATACTAAGTTCAACTTTATCTCCAAACCTGGTTCCGACAAAGAGTATAGATTGTCATTATAATGAAGAACGAGAATGAGTAAATCCTACCAATAAAGAGCCCTCAAAAACAAGGTCGCATGGGCCCCAAACCCCAGGTTACATGGGCCCGTACAAAAACTAACAAAGGCCTAATTTTATATCTCCAATAACTCCTTCATACATCAACCATTAAAACCATGAACAGGTAAAAAAAATGTGAAACCCTAATCCACACGATGCCCTATTTGTAAAAACTAGGGCATGGTGAAAAACTGTGGCAAACCACTCAAAACCAACGTGGTAAAAACTAGAATAGGGTTTCAAACAAAAATTCATTACTTGAGCAAGGAAACCCTTTCAAAAAACAAAACCCTAGTCAAAACCAGAGCATGACAAATGAACCCTATCACGAAAGCGACAGCCGAACCAAAATGACAAAATAAAAAGCGACAAATGGAAAGACAACGGAACAAAACAAAACAGGACGAAAAAGAAAGAAAGAACCAAACAGACCAAACAAAAGAACAAAAACAAAGACCAAACCAAGTGAACAAATTCACAGAAAGAAACTCGCAAAAATTCCAAAACGACACAAGCGAAAGAACCAAAATGGAAGAAAGAAAAGAAAAGGAACCAACCTCAAGACGCTTCCTAGAATTAATTAGAAATTTGGAATGATTCGCTCCGCAATTTTCCCCATGATTGCCTCAATTCTCCTAAGAGTCCCCTAGTCGTAATTTTCTCAAACACTTCGTGTAATAATAATAATGAGACAGTTTATGCATAATTACACCTTTAATCAACAATTCGTGCGTGCGAATAGGCTACATTTAATGCCATAAATGCGGTTGATCAGGGCAGAGCGAACGATGTGGTCAAATAGTTAAGTCAGGTCAACGAAACATCATAAGGTAAGGTGGAGTCGGAGCCGGGTCAGAAACAAGATAGAGAAACTAACAAAAGTTTCATATTTCACTTCCCACCCCGGTTTTGACTCCGAAAAAAGAACCGACCAAAAACAACAAACGGAGGTGGCAGCGGAGACAAAACAAAAATGGAACTTTTGTAAAGTTCAAAGTTCAAAGTTCCATTTTGATTCCAGATTTGGTCCCACGAAAGCAAACAAAGAAACAGCACAAGGAAACGACCGAGGGAACAAGGGAACAAACCAACACAAGTGTTAGTAAAAAACAACCAACAAATGGAGAAGGGAAAAGAAAAAGGCGGAGTCGGAGTCGGAACCATATCCGAACTGAAAATCCTAAAATAGTTCCAGGTCTAGACTTGGTTTCGGCTCTGGTTCTGCCAAAACAAAGATGGACTTAGGAGCAAAAACAAAGAACTCCTAAGATCCATCAGACAACAAAAGATAACCAAAACAAAAGACAAAAACAAAAAATAGGGGGACCCATTTTTATTCCAACATAAAAAAGGGGTGGTCATACAAGGCATGTAACAAGTATCATCTGTGAACTACTGGTGTGAGCATGGAGGAATGCCCCTTGTGACTTGCAGCCCTACGATCCTGCCGACCTCCACTGCCTGACTTAAAGAGCGTCCTAGAGTATCGGCCATCAGGATGTAAAGGAATGGAGATAGTGGGTCTCCCTGCCTCAATCCCCTTAAGGCCGCAAAAAAGCCAGTTGTCTCTCCATTAATCAAAATTGAATACCGAGGGGTGGAGATGTGATCCAGTTGACCCAGTGTTTGTCAAATCCGTATTCCTCCAACACCTTGCATAGAAAGCGCCAATCAACTGAGTCATAGGCTTTTCTGATGTCAAGCTTTGTCAACATTCCAGGTCTTTTGTTGTACTAAAGGGAATGAATCACTTCTTGGGCGATAATGGCTCCCTCGTAGATTGACCTGCCTAGGATAAAGTAGGTCTGTTCTTTTGCAATCAGGGTTGGCATCAAAGGTTTTAATCTGTTTGCTATTATTTTTGTGAGGATCTTGTACAAAGTGTTGCATAATGCTATGGGACGAAACTCCTCCAACAAACTTGGCTTCTCTTTCTTTGGGACTAAAATAAGAAATGTGTTATTTACTTCCTTCAAAATGTCTCCTGCAGCCCTGGCTTCTTCCAATGCCTCAGTTATATCTTTTCCTAGAAAGCCCCAACACTTCTGGAAAAAGATGGCTAGGTAACCATTTGAACTTGGGGCTTTGTCGGGGTGGAGTTAGAAGGTGGTGGCCCTAATTTCTTCCTCTATGAATGGCTAGAGGAACACTCTATTTTTCTCTTCGCTTACTAGCCTGGGGACCTACTTGAGAAAGGAATTTTGTTCATGTAGATAAGATCCTTCCTGGTTATTGAGGAGATTCAAGAAGAAGTTGACCGCCTCTTGAAAGATTGCTGCTGCCTCTTCAATTTCTGAGCCATCACTACATTTTAGTTTGGAAATCCTATTACTTTCTCTTCTTGCTCTAGTGGAATTATGGAAGAACTTCATATTTTTGTCTCCTTCCTGTAACCAAAGCTCTCTCGATTTTTGGTGCCAAAAGATTTTCTCCCTTTCCAGCTGCACTTCTAAATCTCTCAGTAGCTCCCTTTCCCTGAAAAATAAGTCCTTGTTCATCCCATTGGCAATGACCTCCTCATTTAGCTTCCCCAGTTCACTTTCTAGCCGAGTCTTTTCTTGAAAGATGTCTCCAAAGGACTCCTTGTTCCAGCTTTTTAATTTCTGCTTTATTAGTTTTAATTTCCTAACCACTTGAAATAATTTATTGCCTTCTGGATTCTCATTATGCCACCACGCTTCAATCATCGGGATGAAGCTAGACTTAGAGAACCACATCTTCTCGAATCTAAATGGACACCTTACTTTGCTTCTATCCCCCAAAATCTCTAGCTTGATTGGGTAGTGATCCGATCTCAACTGGGGAATGATGTTGCATTCAAATGTAAAGGGAACTTGCTAAAGTCACCACCAAAGAAGAATCTGTCAAGCCTCTCAGCTATATTGTTAAACCTTGATCTTCGGTTTGTCCATGTGTATGATCATTCCTGCATTGGAATTTCCATCATTGCATTTCTCGAAACGAAATCCACAAAGTCTATCTACGATTGAGACCTTGAGTGTTGGCCCCCCCTTTTGTCACTACTGTGAATCAGAGCATTGAAGTCGCCTCCTACAATGAAAACACTTTCGTGTTCAAGCTGCATTAGGTCCTCCACCTCCTTCTAGGTCGCTCTCTTTCCTTGCACAGAGGTTGGCCTGTACACATTGATCAATATGAAGGATAGGTTGGCTCTGTAGCTTTTAATTCTGCAAGCTAGCCAAGATTTGTTTGCCGCTATTTCCTCTACACAAACTGCATGTGGCTTGGCCAAGGTTATTAGGCTGCTAGATGCTCCCTGCGCGTCTACAAAAAGCAGCTTCCATGCTTTGTGATAACGAGCAATTTTTTCCACCTCCAATCTTCCTAGTTTGGATTGTTGTATTAAAAAAACATCTATGTCTATGACTGAAAGAAAATGCCTAAGAAGGTGTTGCTTGTTAGGGGCATTTAAGCCCCTAACATTCCAGCTATAGATCCTCATTGCCCCCCGGGAAGGGAGCTGCCCTTCCCTGATCTTAATAGCATGGAGATTTTTTGTTGTCCTGGAGCCTCTCCATCCATGGCTCTCTTCTCAACCTTCGATTTTCTTCCCACTTTCTTTTTGTCCCCACAGTCTGGGTTACACTTCCCTTCCAACGTTTGCTTCACCCCCATGTTTCCTCTAGGGGATTCTTGATCAGTTGGGATGTGTGGAGGTGCTTCTTCATCCTATTCCCCTGCCTTCCAGGGATCCACTTTCAACTCCTCTGTCTCACTTTCTGGGTCCACCTTCTCTTCTTCCTCGATTGGCTCAGCCAATGTCCATTTTATATCCTTAAACGGGACCAATTGCACATTGTTTCCTTCCCAACCCAGCTCCTCTTCCTCCTGAGATTTCGACTGGGAGAGGTGCGCATGAGAATTTCCAACTTCTCTTGCCATTAATCACAAGTCATTGCCAACCTCCATGATGGTTTCCAAATCTCTTAGCTGAGATTGTTCTTCTATCGCCTCAGTCATTCTCCAAACTTCATTGGGTTCCAATCCACCTTGGACTTCCGCATTTGCTTGGGGGGTTCATCCAATGTGGCTTTGTTCTCCCTGACTAGTATTTCCTCTAGCTTTTGGTCTTCTTTTGGTGCTTTCAAAGGACCCTCACCATTCTCCAAGATTTGTTTGCCTTTGAGGTCGGAGTTAAAATTTTCCTAGAAGGTCCTGTTTTCCCAAGCTTTTCTGATCTAGATTTGTTCCTCTGTGAATTTCCATGATATTTTCTTGTAAAAACGCCCCTCTGCATGTATAAGTTCAAGAGTTTCCTCGATAGAGTTCCATGGGGATAATTCCACATAGATGTTCATCATACCATTGTTACCTGAGTGATACGTTGCCTCATCCACCTTGACTGTTTTTCCCAGGGCGTCCCCTATGTAGATCAGGGCTGCTTCACACCATAGTTCTAACAGTAAATTTGGTAGACCAATCTAGACAAGCATCTTATCAGGGATGACGTCTTGTGGGTTAAAAATTTTTTGCCATTGCATGAGGTGAAACCCGTGCCTTCAAACATTAAGTCTTTCTTCTTCAGGATAACATGTTTTATTTGTTCCGATGCACATTCCAGGATAAAGAAGTCCTCCTGTAGGAATTTAATCTCAACTTCGCCACTCCAAGCCTCCTTCAACCAGAGAGCCATCTTTTCCTTGGAATACTTTCCTCCCCACCATTTCCCTAAAATCGCACATTCGTCAGTTTTTCCCTTCTATCCTTGGTCAAGGCTGAAGGAATCACGATGGTCATGCTTGAGTGCAGTTTATGGGACTCCTTTTCAGCTTCTGCAGGGGTCCTTCTTGCCCTACCATCGCCCGACTTCCATGGTGGTTGCGGTTGCTGGAGCACAGAGGTATTGGTATATTTTAGATATCTTGCTTGTTTCTTAGGCTTCCTCGCTCTCCAGTTGCCATCGAGCTCTGACCTATGGTCATAGCTTTGCCAAAACCTTCCATTCCTTTTTGATGTTTTTGAGTTCCACTTCCAGGCCCTGTTTTGCTTAGGGTTCCTTCGCCTTCTCAATTTCCTTGATGCTTCCCCCCTGTTGCCATTATTTGAGGCTATCCATGGAGGGGGTCTCCCATATGCTTTCCTACCTTGAATGATTCTAGGCTTCTCTCCCTGCATTGGCGCGTTGCAGTCTCCATTTTTCTTGTACCAGGGGTGACAACGATCCTCCCATTTTCCATTCACCAAAACCCATTGTGGGGTAAGGTCCACCTGGTTTCGGAATTTCTCCTCAGAGTGTCTTTCCCACTGGCAGTCTTCTTCCTCCGCTATGTCACACCAACTCCTGCCTTTTTGGATCCCTGCTGATTTTCGCACTTCTTCGGCACCGCTACTCACCATACTTATAATTTATATGATTTTAATTCTAACTAAAAGAAAATATTTTAATTAATTTTATGCATTAATTAGTTTTAATAATTAAAATAATTAATTATAACATATGAAATGTCATATATAAATTAATAAAAGTTGAAAATTATAAAACATTATAAATAAAAAGCTCAACTATTAAATAATTGAAATAATAATAATAACAATAAAAACAAAAGCAACAACAACAACAACAACAACAACAACAACAACAACAAAAATAACAACAATAACAACAACAATAACAATAATAACAACAATAATACCAACAATAACGATAAGAACAACAATAATAACAACAACAATAACAACAACAACAACAACAACAACAACAACAACAACAACAACAACAACAACAACAACAACAATATTATTATTTAAATATTAATAATTCAAAGTTAAATTGTAAATATTAAATATGTTAAAAATATTTTAAAATTTTATATTATGTGATTATAAAAATAATTTATTTTATTTTTATGACTTATACTAAAATTTATATTTTAAATAAATTTAATTTTAAAGTTAAATGTATAATTTTTTTTTTAATTTTTTTTTTAGAATAATAATTATATTTTTTAAAATAAAAATACTTTAATAATTTCTAAACAATAATTATATAATATTTTAAACATAAATTAATCAAATTTGTATATTAAAATAATATATTTAAAACACCTCATAGAATAATATTAAACTTCCAAACACAAAATCATATAAACATGAGGAAATATTTTCCCTTGTGAATATTTATGCAAAAATGGAAACAATTTTATTGTAGGCTAGAAAAACTATAAAAAAAGTTAGTCTATGTTTCAATGAGAAATAACCTTATTATGCCTCCAAACAATGATAATCTCCACATATTTTGCATCACTACAAATATGACCAATAAAAATGGAGGAATTATTATATTTTATTTACTTAACATAAAAAAATGTGCTAAAACATTAAAAGAGATTGTATGGAAATAAAATAAAGAATTTGATTGGCTAAAATTAAAACATTTAAATCATGTTGCTATAGTTCCATGATAGGAACTAAAAATAATTTGATTGGCTAAAATTAGAACTTTTACTCACTAGTTAAAATTTACCCCATCTTCATGGGAGGAACTAATAATTGTCACAATAAGCCATTATAGAAGCCTCTCATTCTTCTCACCCATATTGTAATTTGAACAAGCATGGTTGTTCTCCTTCCCACTCGGATATGTATTCCCCACCAAGATGCACGTTGGTTGTGGATCTCACTGTTGATTCTCTTGCTTCAAGCTTTGTGGATGTCCCTTCCCATAAACCTCCTTTTGTGGATGTTGTTGCGGTTTCCCCAGTTACTACAAAGGGCTCTAAACTGCATTTTTTCATTGATGTTGTACAAATAAACAAGGTTGGGGAGGGCTCTATGCATCCTTTACGGTGTGCAAATGCTACTCCTATTATTTCCATAGGTAAGGAATTATCTCTAAACACATTGATTTCTACTCTAAGATTTCTTATATCTACAAATTTTATCATTGGTGGCCTTCCCTCACTAATCTGCACCAATAGATATCCATACATTGGTCCCCATTAGTGGAGGGTTTGATGGAGATTTATGGTTCTACAAGAGTTTTCTTTGTTGTTGGGTTTTGTTCTACCAAGGATAGATAGACTATTTTAGATTATGGTTTGTGGGAATGGGATTCTCACCCCCTATCCATGAGTCCTTGGGTTCATTCCTTTAACCCTTTAAAGAAACCCATTGATATGATACCTTTTTGGGTAAGATTGTCTTATCTTCCCTTATAGTTTAGGTGTCTCTCTGCTTATGAGGGCATAGGTAATGCTCAAGTGACAGGTTCTTGAAAGTGGATATTGCTACCAAGAATTTTACTCACACCTCCTTTACTTAGATTTTGGTGGAGGTAGATTTGTCCAAGGCTTTACTAGGTGAGGTAGTGTTCCAAGTTAATGGATGGTCTTAGTCCCAGTTGGTGGATTATGAAGGCATTCCTTTTTGTTACAAATGTTTTGCAATTGGTCACTTGGATCATGACTGTTCTCATGGTTCCCATTTTGTGTCATCCTCTACTCGGTGGAAGAATTCTCTTCTTGAACATTTAACAATGTACCCTGCTACAAATCTTCTTCTAATGGCGATGATTCAAGAGACCCTTCTCTTCTACATGTATGAATATTCTTGTGGCTTATGTTGTGTTGTCTCTAGATAAGGCTACTCCTAATGTTGTGTGTGTTGCCTCCCTTGAGGCCCCTATTTCCCCTACTTTGAAGAATATTCCTATTGTTGATGGCATTGCTCCTCTTGTGGATTTAGTTGGGTTGTTTTTTGATATGGCTAACTCCTACTATGTGTTATGCCTCCATTGAGGCCCCTTCTTCTCTCATGCTGAAAAAGGATGGATTAACTTCAAATCTTGTTGCTTCATTCTTGGATTTGGATGCTTCACTTGATGCTTCTTTTGTTCCACTTGTTAGTTACTCTAAAGGGGATTCATACCCTTCTAATTTAACTATTTCTAATCATGTTTTTGATTCAGTGTGGACAGTTTTGAATCAAAAGAAGAAGTCTAAGAAGGTCATTGTTTCATTTTTAACAATGTCGATGGTTCCTAATCTAGTGCTAGAGTTGTGCCTCTTTAGTTGCATCTAGGTTGTTTCTTGCTAGTGGCTCCTCTTTGCTACTAGTCTTTTTTTGTTCTGCTTTTTGTGGCCTTTTGGCATATTTTTCTAGCATTGTTTCCTATTCTTCGTTGTTGTTATTTTGGCAATGAGAACAATTTATTGTTTCTATTTCTTCTTGTTGTGATTCTTTGTCTTGCTATGCTTATTGCTAAATCTTTTTTGCTGTAAAAGGGATCAAGGCCCTTTCAAAATCCTTGCATACTTAATCAAAAACTAATGTCACATAGTGATATTATAGAGGAGGGGGACCGACCGCTCAAAACCCCATGTCATGGGAGGGTCTAAGACAATAGGCTACCTTGATCTACCTCAAGCTAACAAAATGTTTAGGGAGATTTTAAGGTTTAAAGGTTGAAAGGAAGAATAACTAAGTTGTTGTTGTCCTTTAACAAGCAAATTTTTTTTAGGAAGTTAGGTGAGAAAGTTTCCAAAGTCTGAACTGTAACTTAGGAAACTCATTTCTAGAGGACTACAATGCGGGACATGGATGACAGCATGGTGCATTAGCTTCTTAGTGGGGTGTTGGCATTCGTATAGATAGAAAGCATAAAGTATAGTCAAATATTGAGGGATACTTACTAACGACCTAATAGGTATAGTTTGATGTAATTACATAAACAAAGAATAGAAAAATAACAAAATAATCAAGAGGAACACTAAGACTAAGTATAATTACAAAATGAAAAAGAAGGGTAAGGAAAGTGCACCTTCCTACCCACGAGTTGATACCTTTGAAATCTTCACTTCAAATAGGTCCTACACATGAGAGATGAGAAAATGTTGGGGTTGTGTTTAAAGGACTACCACAGTCAGTCGCCTATTTTGGTGTTTCCACCTCCACAAATAGCCAATATAGCAACAATTGGAGAAATGCAATAAATTTAAAGATATTGAAATAACAATACCAAGTAGTATTTTGAACAACAATATGATATTATATTAAAAGGATAATGCAAAGTAAAGGGAAGATGGAGTGATATCACCTTCAACCACGTGAACTGAAGGAAAATGGGAGAAG